>RYFJ01000745.1:0-363081 GCA_003991445.1 Oryza meyeriana var. granulata
AAGTTCTGAGGATTAGGCTGGCTCCGCCGTCTTAACGTGTGGCCTGTGGGAATGGAAATCTGACTCGTGTCCAGCCTTTCATTAGACTTTCTGTTTTAACCTTTTTTCCGCTGCATATTTATGCTAATGATATCACCTTACTCTGTTTGGTAAAGATCTCCTGTATGGCTACTTGGTTTGGTGTTACTGGCTTCGGGCAGGAGTTTTTTCACGATTAATTGTTCAGATTCGGTGCGAAATGGTCGTGGCGTTACAATAGAGCTTTGACAATGTTAAATTCTCAAGGACTTTTCTGAGTATAGGTCGACTGTGCATTCTATAGATCCCGCTAGGGAGATGCGACCTGTAGGCCAAGCAGAACTTTGGTCTGACGAGTCTTTCATCTCAAACTCCGTCTTGAGATAGGCTAGCCGCACCTCCCAATACCCTACGTGGCTCAATATGTTCAATTATCACGACATATGACCTGAGATGATATCGAAACCTTCTCTGGGTACTTTCTTGATAACCGTAGGGAAATCCCTCACTATTGTTCTTATATCCTTTCCCTAGAAGGAAATACTTAGCCGGTTTGTATCAACATATGAACCAGATGGTTTTTCTACCCATCCAACGACCTCTCGAATTTCACATACAAGCCTGCACTGTGATCTCACTATTTCATTGTTTTCCGTTCGTTCTGGACGAAGAACTGCTTCACTTGTCCCATACAGGGCGCACAGTGGCGGCTGTCAGGCTTATCCGGCCCAAAGTTACACGCCTCTTAGAGCGATGTGTAATTCCCGTTCTCTATCGCTCTTCCGATTTGGACCAATCCGAGCGCTTTACGTGCGACACGGCCATGGACTTAGGTTCAGTGATCATGATCCATTATGTTACTGATTTTAGAAACAAAATTTATGTCGAACATGTGTGTCTTCCGTCAATACAGATCCTCTGAAAAGCATAGTTTGTGACAATTTCCTCATTTTTCCTCATCCTGGTTTCCCAAAATAGGAGAGGGTTCGATTCGCTCAGTTAGGACTAGGTGTGCGTGTGTATTCCATTAGGGCCTCGTACCTTCTGGCGTCCGATGGGACCTTGGGACTTGGTCTCCTTAGAGCTATGAATGGTGAGTAGTATTGATATAGGTCGGCTCCGTATTCAGCTCTTGCAGACGTCGTCCGGCTTACGCCTGATTTCGGGACATCAGTCGGGTTTCTTCTCCCCTCTTCCTAGGGTTGGGCTGGAGATGAGTCCTCTTCTCCATGGGTATTTGTAACCCCTGAAATATCGTCTTTATTAAAAATTATCGTGGTAAAATGGAAATAGCAAGAAATCACTATGAAAATTTTTTGTTTGAGAAAGAGTTTGAATAAAATTGAAATTTCCAATATTAAAATATCGAGTTTAAATCTTAAATAATATGTACTTGGATGCTTTTATAGTATTCCATGGGTTTTTATCGGAGTATTTTAAAGCGTTGAGTATTTATAATAATAATTCTCGTGTTTCGTGGTGGTATTAACTTCTGGTAAATTCCTCCCGTGATTAATAACTCTCTATAATCATTTTTCTGGATTTTTTGGAGCTACAGAATTAATTTTAATGCTATAAGATCACTAAAGTAGTAATGTAATATATAAATAATTCTTTTTCTTTTTTGCCCGTTTGACGTCGTTTCTTGATTCGAGTCCTTTGAAGTCTCCACCGTTCATCTTGTGTGAATCTCTGACTCCCTTTTCTCCTTAGGGATTTTGGGTGGTTCGTTCCTAGAACCTTAAAGTCACCTCAAACCTTAAAATTGTGTGAGTATAAGATTTAGTCATCTTTGAATATCTAGACTCTCTTTGGACTCCCATATTCGAGATCTTTGTATTCGAAATATCTATAACGTCCCTTTGAGATAAATCTCCAGATATTGTTCCTGTCGGGGGATGAAATCGAGCGGTTCGGCGGGAGAAGTCCGGAGACTCCCTTTGAGATCGGTCCAGGAGAGTTCTCAGGTGATGCGGGCGTCTAGATGGGAAGAAGGGTTGAACGATGGAAGGAAGGGATAGCATACAAGGGACAGGGAGGATTAGACAGGTTCAGTGCCACTCGGAAGCGTAATACCTACTGCTGTTGTGTATGTATGTGAGATGATGTGTTTTGCTGTGTACAAGATGGAGCTCAGCACGTTCGGCGGCGAGCCGGAAGAAGAAGAACATGTGTTAGAGAGTGAGCTCTGGGGGTGCAGGGCAGAGAGTTAGAGTTACGGGAAGCCTCTTTCCCTTCGGCCTTGGCTTGGTCCTCCTTTTATTAGAGCAATGGAGATTGCACAGTGCCAAGATACATGCTAGATAGGGAGAGAGAGCTACATGAGAGAGCAGTATAGGCTTTGTTCTTATCGCGTGTCTTGTCGCTGTCTTGACGAGTCGTGTCCGCTCTGCTGTCGTTGCTGGACAGTCGCGCCTGCCGAACCCAGCGCTTGGAGTTGGGTAATTAATCGGCGGGCGTGGAGTCGTGAGGACGCTACGGGATGTGACGGGGCACACGCGAAGTCAAGCCATCTCTGACTGCTTGACTTTGGCGCTACGCCGCTTGCCACAAGAGTTCAAAAGGCCTCCGCAGCAGTCCAGCTGTCACGGGGGGTCGTCCTGAGACACTTACGCGTGGCGGAGCGGACGATAGGGGCAAGGTGCCCCGTCGTCCTCATCATTAATGCTCTGATATTGGAGAGTCTGGTCCATCGATCCTGCGGAGATGACATGTGGGCCCTCGGGGCAGGGAGTGAGACTGAGGGCGCCCGGGTTAGGCAAGGATTCGGGTCCGAGGCAACGATGTCGTGCGGGTCGATTCCGGTGCGGGGCGCGCCCGGGAAAGCCGGGGCCGATGGGGACGATGGTTGGCCCGGACGACCGGGCTGTGGGATAGGGTCAGCGCCCGGGACGTTCCGGGCCAGAGGCGAGGCTTGCCCTCGGGGTCGTGCCCGGGTCAGGGTACTAGCGCGGTGTTGGCATCAGGGGGGTCGTGCCCGGGGCCAAAGGCGAGGGCGCCCCGGGGATGTGCCCAGGGCCAGAGGCGAGGGCGCCCCGGGGTCGTGCCCGGGGCCGATAGGCGCGGCGCCCCGGGACCGAAGGCTAGATGGCCCCTCGGGGAACTGACTTGGCCGATGACCCACGCGTCCCCAGGGTATGTGGGCCCCCTATCCCATTTCGCCGACATTCCCTTAAACTCTTTTTTTTTGTCAAAATGAATCCAAATCTCCAATCGTCTGAGATTTCTCCAAATTCCAGTCCCAATAAACACCTTGTCAATAACCTAATCCCAAAAATTTTATTCGGAATATTCCATTTCCAGTTCCCGGGAAAATATTATAATTTCCCGCATCTCCAAAAATCCACATATCTTGGGAAGTTCAATTATGCCTCGAATAATCCGAACTATTGATCTCTGCAAAATAATTTCCAATTTTATCGGATTTCCGAATTTTTTCCGAGATCCGGTTCCCCAAATACTCCCTGATAAAATAGACCCTTTGTTTTCCCGAACCTCTCAGAGTATATTCCGTTTCCTAATCTCCTCCAAGTGTTCCGAATCCCACAATATATATTCCGTCTTTCGGATCCCCACTACATATATTTTTTCTATTTACTTCCAAATATCTGTTCGATTCCCGATATATATAGTTATTCCTATGTATATATATGGTATTGAATGTATATACCCTCAATATTCAGAATAGTCGTTTCATCTAAAACCCCTTGGTCTCCTCTATTCTAAATAAATATTCCAATTCTGAAAATGTCTCGTTAATTCCCGAGTTCCAAAATAGTCTAGAAAACCCTCTCCTTTTCCCTTTCCTCTTTTATTTTCCCCTTTATCCTTTTTTCCCTTTTCCCTGTTTACCTTCTTGCTCCTTGCCTCCTCTTTCTTCTCGTCTCCTCCTCTGTCTCTCTCTACGTCCAGCCCGAGCCGGCCTGCTCCAAGCCCCCGAGCTGCCGGGCCAAGCCCCTCCTCGGCCGAGCTCCTCCAGGCCGGCCTGCGCTCGGCCACCACCGCGCCCCTTGGCCCGCCGCCGCCACCCTGTTGGCTGCCCGGCCCAAGCCAGCGCCTGCGCCTCCTCTCCGCGCCTGCCTTAGCCTCTCGAATCCGCGCACGCCGTCCCCGTGCTACCCTTTGGAATCCTTCCCCTATAAGGCCAGCCGCCACGTTTTAGTTTTTGATTTGCGCTGTGGCGTGCCCTAGCCGCCGCTGCCCTAGTCGCGCCGCCCTCTGCTGCTCCGTGCGCCGTCGCCGCTCTCCCTGCCAGCGCCGCGCCGCTCCCGCTTCTGCACACGCGCCGCCTCGCCAGGCCGTCGTCGCCGCCTGCACGCCCCCTGCCCGCCGTGCCGCCGCCACAGGAAGCGCCGCTGCCCTGCTCTGCTTTCCCCGAGCCGCTGCCTGCTTCCAGTGCCTCCGCCTGCAAGCCGCCCTGCTGTCCAGCGTCACCTTCACCGGGCAGCCGTCGCCATCGTCGCCTCTGTGGCCGAAGCCCGCCGCTGGTGAGCATTGTCACGCCCAGAAATTCACCAGAATTTCCAAAGCTAATTTGTGCAATAAATCCTCGTCCAGGAATCAGCCGAGGTACACAAATTGACAGTTTGATAAACATAACCAAAACGAAATAAGAAGATAATACTTAACAACAGAGGCACTTAGTCCTCACACAGGAGAAAACAGCAGCGGAAACGGCAACTAGCGTAGCTTCAGCCACCAAGCCACAGGCAGCTCAACTGGGGTATAAGCCAAACAACCAACTCTCTCCTCCTCGCAAAGCTCACTCTAAAGATTGCAATAATGCAAGACTGAGTACCACCCACCGTACTCACAAGCCACACTAGGGAATGCAATGTAATGCAACAGGATACCAAAGAAATGGCATAATATGGCTTATTTGCATAAAACCGCATTTAAAACATTTGCATTCGAAATCATTAAAAACATTATAGTTAATTGTTAATCAGTATTGAATCAACCACTGAACAACGCTCCAACGCAGTTCAGGCCCAACCATAACTTCTCCAACCCAGGAGCTATCAATATTCCATTCATTTATTTCTATTAATGAGTAGTGTGAGACTAATCACAGAAAACATTGCTAGGCTCGCCCTTAACCGTGGGCACGGCTATTCGAATAGTTACTCTGGCCAGAAGATGTACCAATTTACCCACAAGACATAACTCCACAACACATCACTGTGCCCCTCGATACCACCACGGTACGTCAACACATCAATGTGCGCCTAAGTACCACCACGGTACTTGGAAAGGAATTGTGACAGGATCATTCATGTAACTCGCACAAATAGGAGAGCCTCCCGCCGAACCTCCGGTCTCCGGTAGGTGTGATCAAATACCCCTCGCAAGACGGTCCGACGCCCCGAAGCATGGCCATTATTGGCACTGCCATGTGTGGACTTATACCAGCCACAAACACACCCTGGTGCCTCCTAATTGAACTCGGCACACTTCAAACTCCTGCTTAGCCCATACTAGCTTGTGGTTAGCACGATGTTGCTTCGCAACAAGTATCCGCGAACCGGTCCTTAATTGTCATGAGCACGCTAGCAACATTTCCAACCCTGGTGCTCACAACCCACCATTCAGTCAAGTTTTAGTTGATATAGTTAATTAATCAACCACGACCAAGCGTCGTGAAAATATCACCATCAATCATTAATTAATCAGAATGAAATAAATAGTTTCCCATATAAAATGACACTACAGTTTCTAGGCATGGCTAAGCAACTCCTAAATAATCTAGCCAGATAAAATTTAAACATCTAGCTAGTCAATATTATTACCGGGGGTATCAAGGTGGAAGGAATCAATATCGACATGGCCATAATAGTCAAGGATCATAGGATAGTAAATAAATACCCATATAATGACATTCAAAAGCATTTCATGCAATAACTTTAAAATAAAATACTTTCACAAATGGGATCAACATGCTCAAGGAGATTGTCGTGTGACTTGCCTTGCAATCGCAAAACGTCTTCAATTAATCTTCCGAACTCTTCCGCAGACTCTGCAGTCTTCCGAATCGACGATATACGTAACTACACGTAAAACAATAATAATCCTAAGAAACTCTAATAAACAATACATAAAAATACATAAACAAGTAAATTATGATTTTAAATGAATTTAGGAAGAAACGGGTCGAATCGGAGTTCAGGTGGAAAAGATACGGCTTTTAGAATATTGAATTCGGAATAATTCCGAAAGGAAATTGGAAAAGGAATATTCCTCAAACATTCACCGGGTCTTCGGATTAGAATAATTATTTTTGGTTGGATACTGGAGTGAGGCATACAGTCATAGGCATGTCTCACGATAGGCTAAGTCTATGGAACAGAGGGTGGATTGATGTGGTGGCTGATGTGGCGAAGAGGTTAGATAATAAGGGGATCCAATGAATGAGATCGCTCTCGACAGAGAGCCAACAACTCGAAGTTGATTGGGATAGCTTGAATGGACTGAGGGTTTCAACGGAGATCCGGTGACTCGGTTTGACTTTGGGGAATCGGGCGATCGAGGTGCCACGGGATAGGTTCGATGGCAACCGAAGCATACAGAGGTGATGAGGATGACAGACCGCGTACGGTGCAGCCGCCACGGCGACGGCATTTGGCAGCGGGAGTTGATGACCGACATAGGAGACACGGCTAGCCGACGGCACCGCGTCCAGGAGAATGTGACAACGGCGGCGATGACGACCACATGGCGGCTGCGGAAGCAGAACAGGATGGCGCCGGGGATGCTCACCAGTGAGAGGAGAAACGAAGGCGACAAAGGCGACGATGGTGGCAGCACAGCACACAGGCCGCAAGCTGGTACAGAGCAGCGCAGGCTCACAGGCGACGGCGCAGCAAGGCACTGATGGCTGGCATGCAGAGGCGTAGCAGCAGCGGCGGCAGGACGACTGGGTGACGATGGACAGCGATCTGGGGAGGGACAGGGGCAACCACCAAGGGGAGACGGCGTCGCCACGGCAAGCAAGAGGGACACGGCGTTGGCAGCGGCTTGGAGCTTCGAGCAGCGACGGTTCAAGCTTTGGAGAAACAGGAAAAAGGACGGTGGAGATCAAAGACGATGACGGCGACAGCACGCAAACCGGCAGGGCACAGGGGCGGCGAGGGCAGAGCCAGGCAGCGCTTGAAGCGGCGGCTGAACACAAGGGACGGCGAAGCTAAGCAACAGTGGCGCACTGGGAGCAAACGGCGGCTTCCAGAGGCAGAGAGGAGAGGAGGCGGCGAGCATGCTTCGGCATACGGGCTCACCGACGTGGGGATCGAAGACGACGACGCGGCGATGTCCAGACGACGACGAAGCCGAGGGGAGCGACGGCCCGATGCTTGCCGACGTGGGCAGAGACGAAGATGGCGACGGCAGGTCTGGAGTTCACCAGCGGCGGGATCGAAGACACGACGACGCGCAACAGGCAGAGGAGGAGGGAGGCGGCTACGAGGATGCTCACCGTGAAGAGACGACGGCGACGACGGCTTGGGCCTCCCAGCGACGGCCGGCGTCGGAAGGGACAGCGACGGTGGCAGATGAGAAACAGGGGCGGCTCCGCAGACGCGACGGCGCTAGGAGCGGAAGAGGCAGCGGCTCCGGCGGAGGCAGCAGAGGCAGGGCGGCGACGGCTGGGAGCAGCGCAGGGCGCCAGCGCGGCGGCAGGTGTAGACGGCGGTGCGGCACGACGGGGTGGCGGCGGCGCTCTGCCTCGGGGCGGCGGCAGCCTGGCGGCGGGGAGAGGGGCAGAGCCGGCTAGGGCACAGGGCTGGCGCTGAGGCTATATATAGGCGGCAGCGGGTTCGGCGGTGGCCGGCGGATTCGGCGCGGCGGTTGCGGAAGGAAGCGCAGAGGCGGCGCTGGGCGGGCGGCGTGGCGGCGCGCGTGCAGCGGGCCGGGCTGGGGCGGCCTGGGCCGAGAGGGAGGCAGGCGCCGAGGTCTGGCCGAGGAGCTCGGCCAGGGGAGCTCGGGCTTTCGGCCAGCCATGGCCTCCAGCGGCAGATGCAGAGAGAGAGAGAGAGCAAAAGAAGAAAGGAGGAGATAAACAGGAGGGAGAAAAAAAAGAAAGGGAAAGAAAGAAAGAAGGGGGAAAAAGGAAGGAAAAGGAGGAAAAAGGAAGGGGTCTTCTGATAAAATTCCAAATTTGGAAAATTGGAATTTATAAATTCGAGATATATTTCTGAATTGAAGATTTGTAGAAATATACGGAATTTTGAGGATTTGGATTTTATTCGATAAAAGGGAAATGAATAAATCCGAGTCTGTCAGATTTGAAACTTAGGGATTTGCCTGGAGTCGGACCTTTGGAGAATCAAAGATTCGGAAACGACAACGAGAAAGGTACAAAGGGATTTGAATAGAGAACGACCAAAGCAAAGGAATTGGGAATTTATCTCAAAGGGGAATATAGATGTTTCGAATACAAAGGATCTCGAATTGGGAGTCCAAAAGAGTTCTAGAGTTTCAAAAATGAATAAATCCGGTAACTCCGAATTTAGATTTTTGAGGTGACTTTAGGGATCTGGGAACGACACAAAACCCTAGCAGAAAAGGGAGTCAGAGTTCACAATGAACGGGGGAGACTTCAAAGGACTGAATTAGAAACGACCCGAACAGGGGAAAGGAAAAGGAATTTATTTTATATTTAATTAATTTACTTTAGTGATCTTTATAGTATTAAAATTAATTCTGTAGCTCCGAAAAATCCAAGAAAATTTCAGAGAGTTTATTAAATCACGGGGAATTTACCAGAAGTAAATGCCACCATGAAACACGAAGGATTTATTATTGTAAATACTTAAATGCTTAAAATACTCCGACAAAACCCCTGGAATATAAAAGCATCCAAGTATTTATTTAAAGATTTAAACTCGGGATTTTTAATATTGGAAATTTCAAAATTTTATTCAAACTCTTTTCTCAAACAAAGATTTTCTAGTGTGTTCTTGTATTTCCATTTACCCACGATAATTTTTAATTAAGACGATTTCAGGGCGTTACAAGCATCCTCGTAGCCGCCTCCCTCCTCCTCTGCCTGTTGTCGTCGTCGTCGTCTATCGCCTGCGCCGTTCTCTCAGTACCGTCGTCGCCGCCCTATGTCTTCCCATCTGCCGCCGTTGCCTCTGCTCGTGCCTCCGCCGACTGCCTTTGCCACTGCCGCCGAACACCGCCTCCTCCGGTCTCGGTGAGCCCCGAAGCTGCCGCCCCTCTTCCTCATCTCCCTCCACTCCGGCGTCCCTCGGCGTCTGCTGCCGTCCGTCGTCCCGAGGCCGATGCGCCCCTTCCTCGAAGTCATCGCCACCTGCCGCCGAGGAGCCACCGTCGTCGTGTCGCCTTGCTGCATGCCGCGACGCCATGCCTGAGCCGCCAACCGCTGTGCCTGCTCCACGCGCTGCCCCGTGCCGCCGCCGTTGCCAGACAGTCATCGCCGTCATCATCTACACCGGCGCCTCGTCTTTTCCCATGTTCGTCGTTGTCGTCGCCGTCGGTTCCGCCATCGTCGTCTCCTCCCCGGCGCTGCCGCCCGTTGTGCCTTGCCCTAGGTCGCCACCCCTGTTCCCGTGCACCGCTGTCGTCTGGTTGTCGAATTCAGCCGTCCCGAGCCGTCGTCGTCTTTGCCTGCCGCTGGCGAACCTGCTTGCCGGACTTGCACGCCGCATCCCCTCCTCTCCACTCCAGGCCGACGACACCATTGCATTGCCCCATCTCTCGTCGGTTTCGGCTCGCCAACGCATCGCCGTCGTGGCACTATCAATCGCCGTCATTGTCGAACCCCCCGGCCGTTGCCGGCGTGTCTCCCGTGCTGCGCCTTGGACGGCCGAGCTCGATTGGCTCCACGGCGTGCCACTGCTGCATGGACCCCAGCGAATATATCTTCAAGCCATCCCGGTCGTCTAACCTTTGAGACCTAATTCGGGCCGTCCAATCCACATAAAATTCTAAGCCGATCCCAGCCGTCGGGTTGGATCCATATGTCGCAATCCAGTACCATGTCAGCCCTATCCACCTCAGCATTCCATCGGCTCCTCCTATTCCTAAATCCATAAACCAAGTCCACCGTATGCCTGCTCACTGATCATGGATCCCATATCTCAGCATTTATCTAAAATAATTTATTCTAATCGAAAATTCAGAGAATATTCTTGAGAATATTCTTTTCCAATTCTTTTCGGATTCATTCTGGATTCAATCTTCCAAAAGCCATATCTTTTCCATTTGAAGTCCGAATCGACCCGTTATTCTTCCTAAATTATCTAAAATCATAATTCACTTGTTTATGTATTTTTATGTATTGTTTATTTGGAGTTTCTTAGGATTTATTATCGTTTTACGTGTAGTTGCGTACTATCTTCGATTCGGAAGACTTCGGAGTCTGCGGAAGAGTTCGGAAGATTATTTGAAGACTTTTGCGATCGCAAGGCAAGTCACACGACAATCTCCTTGAGCATGTTGATCCCAGTTGTGAAACCTATTTTATTTTAAAGTTATTGCATGAAATGTTTTCGAATGACATTATTGTGGGTATTTACTTATTATCCAATATCCATTGATAATTATGGACATTTTGATGTTGATATCTGTACCTTGATACCTCGGGTAATAATATTGACTAGCTAGATGTTTAATTATTTATCTGGCTAGATTATTTAGGATTTTGCTTAGCCATGCCTAGAAACTATAGTGTCATTTTATGTGGGTAATTAATGACTCATTTATGACTAATTATGGATTAATGGCTATATTTTCACGACTGTGAGTCATGGTTGATTAATTAATTATGTCAACTAAAACTTGATTGATGGTGGGTTGTGAGCACCAGGTTGGAATGTTGCTAGCGGTGCTCATGACAGTTAAGGACCGGTTCGCGGATTACCTATTGCGAAGCAATATTCGTGCTAACCACAAGCCAGCATGGGTAATGGTAGGATCTAATGTGTAGTACGTTCAACCGAGGTCCACCATGGTGTGTTGTGGCTGTGTCAATAAGACCACCATGGCTGCGTCAATAAGTCCATGTCTTGGGCGTTGGATCGTTTCCCAGACTCATAACCCGATCAGTTCTGGCCGGAAACTGGTGGTCCAGCGGGTGGCTTCCTTGTTGTGCGGATTACATGGAGGGTTCTATCACAATCTCTATTCGGGTACTTTCGAGTATCGCAACGCATGGCTGACATGATGTTGAGATTGTGTCTTGTGGGTAAATTGGTATATCTCTGGCCAGAGTAAAACTATTCGAATAGCCGTGCTCGCGGTTAATGAGCGGCCTAGCAATGTTTCTGTGATTAGTCCCACACTACTCATTAATGAAAATAAATAATGGAATATGGATAGCTTCTGTTTGGAGAAGTTTTGGTTTGGGCCTGAACTGCGTTGGAGTGCTGTTCAGTGGTTGATTCAATACTGATTAATAATTAAACTATACTATTTTTAATGATTTCGAATGTAAATGTTTTAAATGTTGTTTACGCAAATAAGCCATATTATGCCTTTCCTTTGGTATCCTGTTGCATTACATTGCATTCCCTAGTGTGGCTTGTTGAGTACGGTGGGTGGTACACAGTCTTGCATTATTGCAATCTTTAGAGTGAAGCTTTGCGTGGAGGAGAAGATGGTGTTTGGCTTATACCCCAGTTGAGCTGCCTGTGGCTTGGAGCTGAAGCTACGCTAGTTGTCGTTCCGCTGCTGTTTTCTTCTGTGTGAGGACTAAGTGCCTCTGTTGTAAGTATTTATCGTTATTTCGTTTTGGTTATGTTTATCAAATTGTCAATTTGTGTACCTCGGCTGATTCCTGGACGAGGATTTATTGCACAAATTAGCTTTGGAAATTCTGGTGAATTTCTGGGCGTGACAGTATCTCCACTCACTTTGGTATATTTGCTGCAGGGATATGCGACTTCGACACTCCTCTTAGATCAATGAAAGCGTCTGGCAGATCATTAGCTAAGTTTTGAAGGTCTGTGATATGTTGAACTTCCCGTTCAATGTTTGGCGAACGCGGGTCAAGAGTATGGATACTGCTCGAGTTCCATTCTATTTCACGGCATTATTTAGAGTTGAGGTACTTTCGTCCCCCTAATATCGGAAAATGCTCTTCATCGAAGATGCAATCAGCGTACCGAGCCGTAAATAGATTCTCAGTTTTAGGCTCCAAGTAGTAGATTATGGACGGAGACTCATAACCCACATAGACCCTCTACCTTACGGTGCGGTCCCATAGTCGTATGCTAGGGTCGTGAGATCGGCACATACACAGCACAGCCGAACTTACGCAGATGGGAAACCACCGGTTCTTGACCATGTGCCAGTTGATGGGGTGAGGCAGAGTGATATACAGATGGTCTATACTGGATTAGTTGCAGCGTGCAATGCTGCATGGCCCCAACATGTAGTAGGCAAATTGCTACCCTGTAGCAATAGTCTAGCAATTAACTTGATTCTTTTTATCAACGACTCAGCAAGACCGTTTTGAGTGTGAATATGAGTAACAGAATACTCTATATTAATGCCTAAGGCCATACAATAGTTATTGAATGCCTTTGATTTGAATTCACCTATATTATCCATCCGAATCGTTTTGATACGATTCTCGAGGAACTCCGTACTCAAATAAATGATCTACGCGATAAATCTGGCAAAAGAGTGATTCCTCTTAGACAGCAAGCATACGTGGCTCCACCTTGTAGAGACGTCAATCAACACCATGAAATATCTGAATGGCCCAGACCAAGAGTATATGGATCCACAGATATCCCCTTGGATTCTTTCCAAGAACCGTAGGGGTTCGACCCTCAACTTCTCAAAGGATGGTCGAATGATCAGTTTTCCCGTTGCACAAGCAGGACACACAAACTCCTTGGGGAAGTTTTAGTATTTATGTCATGACCTAGCGAGCTAGTGACTATTTTCCGCATCATAGTCAATCCAGGATTACCTAATCTCTCATGCCATATCTTAAAAGACTCTGGGTTCTTATAGATTGTCTGCATCGCAACATATTCGTTTGGGGGTTTTATTTTAGTATAGTACAATCCATTAGAGCTCCCTGACATCTTCTCAACCACTGTGGTCTCGTTGTCCTTAGACAATGTTATGAAGAGAAATTCATCTCTTCCTTCACATGTTGTGGTGAGGTGGTAGCCGCAACGTCGAATATCCTTAAAAGTAAGGAGCGTGCGTTTAGTACTTGGGTATAGGAGCGCTTCTTCAATGAAGATCCTTGTACCCCTAGGGAGGATGACAGTGGCTCGCCCTGAGCCAACTATGCGACCATTACTCCCAGCAATGGTAAGGATGCTCTTATCCCGTTTACGTAATGTCGTTAAGTACTTAGTCTCCCGTAGTATCGAGTGTGTTGCCACGCTGTCAACCAAGCATGTCTCGGGTTTCATTGAATCGGACTATGCTTGTTCTATATGAGAGATTATATTGATTTAGTTCATTATCAATGAAGTGAAAAGCAAGAACATAGAACAAGATAAGGCCAATATAACTCAACAGGAAAACTTTATTAATGTAAAGGACCATCCTAAACACTCTGACCAGGATGCATAACATCTTTATTACATAAACGACTCATTGTTCTGCTAAAAAGAAAAGATTACATTGACCAAAATGATAACCTAGACATAAGACTCATGACTGATAACTTGGGAACTACTACATATCTCCATATACATCCTCCTAGTCATCACTCAAGAGGTCGTCACCCTCCATGTCGAAGTCCCCGATGTCTCCATAGTCATCCCCAAGGCCGACATCAGCATCTACAGCAGCCTTGGGATCAACATCCATGGCAGCACCATCAGCAGCAGTAGTAGTAATAGACTCCTTAGGAACTGCAGTAGGTTCCTTAGGAGTAGGCTTCTCACTGGTCATTGGCACCTGGACAAAGTGAGATTCTGGGCCTTGGCTCTTCTTCCAGTCCTGGTATATCTCAACGAGATGAGGTTCTATAGTGCAGTTACGCGCCCAATGCTTCGTTGAGTCACATTTGAAACAACCCTCACCACCTTGCTAAGATCCTCCAGTAGCACCAGCATTGGCCTTGCGCCTCTTGCGGCTACGGGGTTTCTTGCCCCGGTTGGCGGCCTTCTTGAACCTCGCTCCATTTGGCAGTATGCGATTCTCGGGTCCCTTCCCCTTGAAAGAACCCTGTCCAGAACTTTGACCCTTCTGATGGACAACGTGAGCCTCTGGAATAGGCTGTGAACCAACAGGACGAGCGTTGTAGTTGGCCATTAAAAGTTTGTTGTGGACTTCAGCGTTCAACAACAACTGGATAAGCTTTGAGTACTTCACGTACTTAGCCTCGTGGTACTACTCTTGCATCATTGAGTTTTTGAGGTGGAAAGTGTCAAGAGTCTTCTCAATCATATCCGCGTTCGTCACCACCTAGTTATAGAAGCGAAGATGACTGACGATGCAGTGCACGGCACTGTTGTAGCTCTCCACGGTCTTGAAATCACAGAACCGAAGTTGAGCCCAGTCTGCTCTAGCCTTTGGGAGAATGGCAATTTTCTCGGCGGTGTAGCGGTCCCTCAGGGCCTCCCACAACATGAGAGGTACACGTAGCTCAAGGTATTCAGCCTTGAGATCCTCATCAATGTGCTTCCTGATGAACGCAAGTGCCCTTGCCCGCTTTGCGACCGGAAGCGGAGTTACACCAGCCCCTTGCCGATGGATGGCCTCATATAGCTCCATCGCGGAAAGGTGGATTTCACAGTCCATGGCCTAGGTCTGGTAGTTTCGCCCCCATTAACGGGGAGAACGGGGAGCTCTCTCTTGTTGAAATCTGCATCAGACATGGCCTATTTTCATGTAAAAAACCTACACCGGGTTAACTTGTATGAAAACAACATCATAGAACAATGTAACATAGTCGTATGTAATTACTGGTATTTTCCCGGAATTTATCTTGCATTTACCGATTTTCTGTGATTTTTATTGGCCTTATGGCATTAAATTAATAATTTTATGCCCACAGAAAAATATCACACATGCAAGAAAAAAATAAACCCAAATAATGCTTCCAAGGGAGGGGTCACTAGACTAGGTGATTACATATTTTTTATGGAAGCATATTAGCCTAGAATCATATCTAGATTATATAGTTGGAGTTGCATCAAATTCAAAAGCAAATAAATGCTTAAAAACACCATCACATGGTTATTAAAGAGTCCTAGGACTCACATGCAAGAAACCAACTAAAGAAAGGCCTACACAGCAAGTTTATAGCCACTAAACATAAATTGATGTAATTTTTGGTAAATTAAGAGTTCAAACTGTAAATATTACATGAACATGAATAGTGAACTATCGGCGAAAAATCAACATTTCTAGGGACTTAAACACAAATTATCAATAAAACCGAATTTAATCGGGCCGAAAACACTGTCGAGCCACGATCTTATTGGGTCGCATGCATAGAACGTGGTCCAAATGCCAAATGGGTCGAATTCTGAATTCAAGGCCTATCTATGGTTTTGGATTTTTATTAATTTGTGTGTGGACAAGTCGGTGTTGTTGGGCCAAAAGCGGTCGAGCGGTGGCGGGCCGACTAGTGCCGGCCTAGCCAGCCGGCCTAAATGACCGAGAGAGGGGAAAGGGGGAAATAGGGTTTCCCCTATCCCCACCGGCACCCACGGCGGCGCCCATTGCCTAGCGCGCCGGCCGGACGGGCACGGCGGCGGCGATGGAGGACGCCAGCTGTCGGTGGCAGTGGAGATAAAGGGGGCGCATGGAGAGGAGGCTGGCTGGCGACCCATCGACTGCCTGGTGGCAAGATGGCGGTAGCGGCTTCGCTCCCATGCATCAATCAGTACGGCGGTGGCTCGGCGTTGTGCGGCGGAGCTCCGCCACGACCCACACATCCTCAAGACGGCTGCGAGTCAGAGCTCAATGTCGACAACCGAAGTTTTAGCGACGGTGACCGATTCGCATCCAACCACGGCGTCCCAGCGGATCCCAATCCAAGGTCGGCGGCCGTTCGTCCCATCGACCTCCTACCATAGCTTCAAGGCGAGTCGGTGAGAAATTGATGGTGGCGGCTACCCGTCCTTGGTACCAGGTCCTACGACAGCGGCGTCATGGAGGTATTCCGACCACGGCGTCCCGGCGGAGTCTCGATCTTCTAGCGGCGGCCGGTCGTCCCATCATCCTCCCACCACGGCTCAACGGCGGCGGCTGCCCTGCCTCGGCATCGAAAAACCAGCAGCGGTGACAACATGGATTTGGGGCTTTCTCCGATGATGGCGGTCTCTTGTAGCGGCACCGACGGCAAGGGCCGGTGGCGCTTCCAGCAGCGACGGCAAGCGGCAGCCATGCGCGTAGATCAACCCAGCTGCGCGGGCGATTCCATGGCAGCGACGGCGACTCCCGGCGTGGCATCCATTGAAGAGAGAGAGAACAGAGAGATGCGGGGGGAACGCGAGGAAGACGACCGGTTCGGCCCAGCCGAACCAGGTTCACTTCCAGAACAGAGAAAAACCGATCAATTATAATTTATTGCAACGGATGCATCTACTGCTATTGTAGAGTAAAAGTAGGAAATAAATCTTCTGCTAATAATAGATCTACTACAAAACATGCATCTTAAAAAACCAAAGAACAAGCATCCACCAGTCTAAAATCAATCTACAAATTGATAAACAACCAATTTTGGTACCTAGATTGATTGGCGCGAGAGGATTTGACGTTAACCCAGCTGGTAGAGCTGCTGATAACGTGTTATAGAATGGCTACATCGACGGATCGTCCAGATCCGCTCCCTTCCCTCCCGTAGCAGATGAGGCGTTGAGAAGATATAGAAGACCGTATCTGTCGGAGGACGAAGCCTCGACGGCGGGAAGTCGGGAGACCCCCCTTTTGAGGTTCGGCCAGGGGAGCTGTTTCTCAGGTGTACGAGGCGTTGGAGAAGACGAGAAACAATGGCACACAGAGGAGGCGAGAGGATTTATACAGGTTCGGGCCGCCGGAGCGTAATACCCTACGTCCTGTGTGTATGCTATGTGGGAGAATGTGTATGGTTGTGTTACAAGGTGTACCCGGGGAGCTCGGAAGCGTAACCGGGAGACTTGGGGAAGAAGAACAGTAAAGGTTGCCTTGTTGTCTATTGCTCAAGCTTGTGCTGCCCCCTCTCATCTGCGGCATGGATCCTCCTTTATAGAGCTCAGCGGAGTCCACAGTGCCGGTACGCGGAGGGAGATATTTTCCGGTGAGCTCTCCTGTGCGCCCCTCCGCCTGCGACGCCCACGCCGGAGTTGGTGGAGCGTCCCGTCGCCCCTGTCCGCCTGTGACACCCACGCCGGAGTTGGTGCAGCACGGCGGGTAGGTCGCCTCGGAGAGCAGCCGCTGCAGGCGGCTAAAGTCGTGCGAATGTGACCGAGCATACTGTAACTGCCAGAGCGTGGAAGAAAGGAGCTCTCTCAGTCAAAAAGTCTTCTGACTGCTCAGGGTCTCGTGCGGGTGGACAGGGGTGACGCGCCCTGTCACCACGCCGTCGGCTCACCATAAATGCGGTGGTTGGTGATGGCCAGCTCGAGCCGGCTCCGCGCCCGGGCGCCGCGCGCGTGGAGCGCCGAGGCCGAGCGTCCCGGCCCCGGGCAGCGCCCGCAGCCTCAGGCGCTTAGAGAATAACCAGCGATGGCCAGTTGTTTTTTGCACAGAAAGTGGGCCCTGGGGAGCTGATATGGCCGAAGGCCCTTATGTTCCCGAGAATGTGGGACCCCCATTCCCGTTTCGCCGACAGCGGCCCCTGGGCCTGTTGCTCGACCGGGGCTGAATCCGGGCAGGAACAGGGCCATATCTCGGGGAAACGAAAAGGCGCGGGGCCCACCAGGCTTAGCAGGGAACGAGGCGGCGCCGTCATAATCGCACGGGATAAGACGTGGCGAGGGGAGATCTTCCACTTCCGGTCCGCCAATCGAGGGTCGTAATGGCGGAGTCGAAGGGGCGCTCCACGGGTTCTCCGAGACTATAAGCAGCAGCGGACGGTAGCCGGCTTCTCCCATTGCTGAGTTGGGACTGCCATTGCTTAAGCTGCTTCTCGCGCCCAGAGCTCAGGCTTCCCGCCCGGGCGCGGTTCTCCCTGCCTGGCCCTTCCTTCTCCGCCCCCGGCGGCGTATTTACGGAGCCGCGCGCCGGCCCCGTTGTACGGCCGCTTGACGGCGGGGCGGTTCCCGCCGTCGCGCCTGAATGACGACGCTGGGATGGAGCGGGTGAAGAGGATGATGCCGGCCGCCACGCGGTGGAGGGCGGCCCCGGAGGTGCGCCCTGGCGAGTCGAGGCCGGCCGCGAGGGGCCAACGAAGTAGTGTAGCTTCGTCGACTACGCGGTCGGCGGGCTTGTTCCGCCGTTCTCCGATTTCTTTTTCCAGGTGCTGGAGAACGTACGAGGTGCAAATGCTGCATCTGACCCCCAACGCCGTGATGGTGCTGGGGATTTTCGCGCACTTGTGCGAGATGTTTGTGGGTGTGATGCCCTCGGTGGATCTTTTCCGGCGTTACTTCACCATGAAGAGCGCGCCGAAGAACAAGGCCACCGACCTGCCGGAGCGGGTAGGTTGTGTGTACTTCCACGGCCGCCCCGGCGTCGAGTTCATCCCGATGGCGCTGCGAAACAAATGGGATTTATGGCGCCAGAACTGGGTTTACATCGGCGTTGATGCCAACGACCGGCTCCGCTGCCGACCGAGGCGGCCCAGAAGGTGAAGAGCTGGACCGAGCCACCGCCGGAAGACGCGCGGTTGGCGCCAGTGTTTGGCGCGCGTCGCTGGCCTGGCGGCGGCGGGGTTAAATGCGTACATGGTCGTCGGTGACTTCCTCAGCCGGCGACTGGCGCCGCTTCACAGGAGGCCCCGGGCCTGTTGGCTGTACAACTGGGTCCAAGGATCTCTCCAGGACCCATCCCGACGACCTGAGTAAGGCGACGATGGGCCTGTTAATGGCGTCGGCGCTGGAGGAGGGGGCGCGGCGGACCGCGCGCTCCGAGCGGCGTGACGCCGCTTTGCAGCGACCGCGGTCGGTGAGGATCCAGAAGGATCTCCCGCGATTCGACGCCGTGGGCATCGTTGTTTCACAGATCACCCCCAAGATCGTCGAGGTACCCGACGTCTCGGAGGGAGCAGATGTGCCGGCTGAAGCGCCGGTGCCGTCGAAGAAGGAGGGGAAGCGACCGGCGGGGCCCGATCCAGGACTTGCGGCGGCCAAGAAGGCGAAGGTCGTTGCTCCGGTGACCGTCATCCCGGCCGCTACCTCTCCGAGCCGCGCGGAGCCCGGGAGGACCGGGACTGCCATGGCGGCCACCGCTTGCGTGGCGCCGGCAGGCGTTGCTCGGCCGTGGCCCCCAGAGCCACGGGAGGCGACTCCGGCCCCGGGGCCGGGTCAACGGAGGTCCCGGACGCGGGGGGCATCATTGAGCTGCGTCGGAAACGCCAGAAGCACCGGCCCACCGTCGCCGTCTCGGGCGCGCCGGTAGGGAAGACAGGATCCCGCGGCGGGAGCCTGCTGTCCTTGAGTCCCAAGCCGTGGAGCTTCAAAGGGCCCCAGGCTAGGTAAAGCTCGACCCCATTGGTTCTTCTATCTAGCACATTCCCTCATGTGTTTATCGATCTGATTCTTATCCGGCTGGTTTTGGCCTTTACAGGAAGGGCCAGGGGCCGATGACGGCGCCGCCGGCCCGACCGGGGGCGGTGCAGTGGACGCGCCGACGGCTCCGCCGCGTCCCGCCACGCCCCCGCCATCGCCGGCACGGTGGTGGATATGGAGGTCGCGGCGGCCGCGCCGGAGCGGGCCTCCGCGGGACCAAGTGCGGTCCCCGCTGCGGAGGGGAGAGAGGACGCCGGGGCCCCGCGTGTCCCGCAGGGGGGAGCGGGCCCTGGTCCTTTTTTGCTGCGCCGCGACCAGGCGCTGCGCGCAGGCCGAGACACTGCACGCCGCGCTGGGGCAACTAGTCGTCGCCGCCGGCGAAGTACAGGTGGCGGCCCGCCGCGAGCAGCGCGAGTCCGCTCGGCTCCGGGCGGAGCTCGAGAGGGGGCAGGCGGCGATCACGGTGGCAGCGGAGAGACTCGTCTTCCGTACGATTGCCACTGAAATCCTTGTGTCGACCCGCCGTCAGGAAATCGAGGCGGCGGAGGGGCGCATCGCCCAATTGGAAATTGCCGCCAAGATCGCCGCCGACGAGGCCTCCCGCGCCCGGTCCGAGGCGAAGGCGCGGGGAAAGGAGATGACTTCCCGGGAGGACCGTCTCCGGGGCGAGGAGGCCGATCTTGCGGCCCGGGAGCGCGAGGTCAGCGCGCGGAGGTAGCCGTGGCGGTGAATGAGGAGGCCGCCAAGCTTTCCAACGCCATGGCCCAGGACAGCGCATGGCGCTCCGGGACCAGGAGAAGAGGCTGGCGACCTGGGAAGAAGGCCTTGCAGCATGGGAGTCCGACCGCCGACGAGAGGGCGAGCAGGCGAAGATGCTGGCCGCCGACCTAGACGCCAAAGCCGAGGCCCTCGGGACACGAGAGGCGATTCTCGAGGAGGAAGAGGACTCCTTGGCTCGGCGGGAGGCGGCGGTGAAGGCTGCCGAGGCCCGGCAGGCGGAGAAGGAGGTCTCCTGGAAACGCACGGCCGACCTTGAGGCCGTGGTGCGGGCCGTGTCAAGCGGCTCCCCGTCATCGGCAGGCGCGGCCAGCTCAACCGAGGAGCTGGCCAGGGCGGAGGGACGGCTGAGATTTGTGCAAGGTAGCCTCGCCCTCCGAAAGAATCTCGACGGCGAGGTTGCAGCTTGCCTGGGGCGGTACAGCTCCGATGTCCGGGGGTGTCTCAAACGCATCGGCGTCCGGGCACCTCCGCAGAGGACCGACCTACCCACGGGGGTCGGTCAGGCGCTGGTGGAGCTCGGCGACTTGCTGGATACGCTGGACCTGCTCCCCCAGCAAATTCATGAAGTCCTGGAGAAGGAGGGAACAGAGCTTGCCTCGCGGGTGGCGGAGTACGTCCTTGGCTGCTACCGGGCTCGAGACGCGAAGTTTTCCCTGGCCCCGGTGCTGGAGGGATTCCCCACCGATGGGGAAGAGGAGGCTCGGAAGGCCGTGGCCGACGCTGCTGCGACGGTGGCCAGATTCTTTAACCGGGGGGAACACCCGGAGAAGCCAGGGACCGACGATTCCGGCGAAGAGACCGGGCCCGAGGAGTGACCTTCCCCCGTGCGGCGACGGCTGTGGTCCTCCGCGTATGCTTGTATTTTGACTTCACCTGTTTTGTACAAAGAAAGACATCCGTGTGTGTATATACAATGTTTGTGTTTTCGCACCTTGGGATGATTGCGTCGCCTGCTCCGGGATTTCAGCCAGTTGACTCGGAAGGTCCGATCCGTGAGGGACGGTCCGAATTTAGGCATTCGGTCGGGATGTCTTGGGGCAACCGCTAGACCGGTCACCGGCCCGGATCTGCTCCCGCCACGTGGGGGATGTTCCGGGGTTGGCCCCGTAGACGCTGCATAGGTTAGGTATGGCCCAAGTGTTAAGCTCGTGCCCTTTGGCTCGCCGGGAGCCTCTTGGAGACCGACCTCGACCGGGCACGGGGTCGCCAGGTAGCGAAACACCCGGCACCTTGGCGGTGGCTGGGGAGGAGCTGGCCGGCCGGGCACCGCTGCCCGCCCCGGGAATCTAAGCTGGCCCGACGGGGGGCGCTGCCCGAGACCCCGGGGCATCGGCAGTGTCCGGGGCACGGTCCACGACCCGGTCCCAGGCCATGGTAACCGGGGCGGCACTGACCAGCAGCCCATATGCGCGGCTTCGGCAAATCCCACTTGCTCCCGGGGCCGAGGAGAGCGAAACGCGTGGTCGTAGAAAAGAGAAAAGATAGACAGCCGAACAAGCGTAAAGTTGAATGAGGTGCGTATCTGGATGTTGACGAGCATGGTGCGGTTGCGCGGGTACGACCTCGGGGCCGGAGCACTGTCAGCTCTAAGCTGGGCCTGAGGACCGCCCAGAGACGGAAACGCCTTCCTGGGCATACTCGCTTCGGGCCCCTAGTCCTGGGAACCGGCTGCGCGGGCACGACCTCGGGGTAAGGGTTACTGCCAGCTCTATGCTCGGCCTGGGAACCTCTCGGAGATGGTGCGCTCGCCTTCCCACTTAGCGCCCCGGGTCCCTGGGGCCTTCTCGGGGTGCTGTACGCCAAGCACCCTTCTTAACCCTTCCGGGGGAGATCTGGTCTGCACACGATGGACCGTGAGAGTATATGGCTCGTCCCCTTGTCTACTCCATGCTACGAGCCGTGGGGTCAACCACTTCCCGAAGGCATCCTCCCGGTCGCGACCGTGCAGAGGAGAGGGTTACGCACAAGCATTTCGCCCCCAACCTCCGGAAAGGACCGGTCCGAAGCTAGCCAGGCAGGGCGTCGGAGCCGCAGGAGCGCGGAGTCGACGATGCCCTGGACCTAGCTTATCGGGGCTCGATCACCCGTCGGCAAGGGACTGATGACAATGCGCAGACCCTAACCGCCGCACGGGCGCGGCCCGGGTACACCCCCAAGGGATAGGGCACCCACGGGTGCAACACACGGAAAAGGACAAAGGGCAAGACTAAAGAGGATATTGAAAAAAAGCTGTTTATATGAAATGTACACATATGGGGGCCCCCGGCCAGCGTTGAGTTTTGGAGGGAACCGACGCTGGCCCGAGCTCCCTACAACTTACGGGATATGTTTATGGATAAAACTTGCGAAGATGTTCGATATTCCAGGGATTGGGAAGCGGGGTCCCATCCTCCTGGCCCAGTCTTACCGAGCCCGGTCGGGAGACACCGATCACCAGGAAGGGGCCTTCCCACATGGGGGAAAGCTTATTCCTTCCGGCACGTGTAAGGACACGGCGGAGGACTAGGTCCCCGACCTGGAGTGATCGGGCCCGAACCTTACGCTGGTGATAGCGCTTAAGGCTCTGCTGATAACGTGCGACTCGGAGCGAGGCGCGTCGTCTTCGCTCCTCGAGGAAGTCGAGGTTGTCAAGCTGCATGTTGTCGTGGTCGATGTTGTCGCTGTAGCGCTGTACCCGGGGGGAGCCGAAGGTGAGTTCTGACGGCAGAACGGCCTCGGCCCCGTATACCAGGAAAAACGGGGTCTCCCCGGTCGCCCGGCTCGGTGTGGTACGATTGGCCCACAAGACCGCTGGGAGCTCGTCGATCCACTTGACGCCGTGTTTTTCTTGAGGTCGTTGTAGGACCTTGTCTTGAGGCCCCGTAGGATCTCAGCGTTTGCCCTCTCGGCCTGCCCATTGCTGGTAGGGTGGGCAGGGGAGGCGAAGCAGAGCTTAATGCCGATGTCGGAGCAGTATTCGCCGAAGAGCTCGCTCGTGAACTGCGTGCCGTTGTCGGTGATAATGCGGTTGGGGATCCCGAAGCGGCTGGTGATTCCCCGGATAAACTTGAGCGCTGAGTGCTTGTCGATGTCGATTACGGGGAACGCCTCCGGCCACTTCGTGAACTTGTCGATGGCGACATAGAGATGCCGATAACCCCCGACTGCCCGGGGAAAGGGGCCGAGGATATCGAGTCCCCAGACCGCGAAGGGCCAGGACAGGGGGATCATCTGGAGTGCTTGCGCCGGCTGGTGGCTCTGTTTGGCATGAAACTGGCACGCGCGGCAACGTTGGACGAGGTCGTACGCGTCCTGCAAGGCCGTGGGCCAATAAAATCCATGCCGGAAAGCCTTACCGACCAGGGATCGAAATGCGGCGTGACTGCCACACTCCCCTTCGTGGATGTCGGCGAGGATCTCGACTCCGGAGTCGCGCGGAACGCACTTGAGCAGGACGCTGTTGGCGCCACGCCGGTAGAGGTCCCCTTCTACCAGGACATAGCGCTTAGACAAGCGAGCGATCCTTTCTGCTTCCATGTCGTCTTCAGGGAGATGTGCTCGGAGAAGATATGCCCGGATTTCGTCCATCCAGGAGGGCGCGCTGGGTCCGGCCGCGAGGACCAAGTCCTGGGGCCGGGAGCGCGTGTCAGGCTCAGGCCCGGGCTCAGGGGTTGAGCCCGAGGTCCCGGATAAGCACGCCGAGGAGGTCTCGAGGGCTTCCTGGAAAATCCCCGAGGGGACAGGCGCCCGCGAGGAAGCCAGTCTTGAGAGCTCGTCGGCGGCTAGGTTGCGACTGCGAGGGACGTGGCGAAGCGTGAGGTTGTCGAAACGGCGCTCAAGCCTCCGCACTTCGTCCACGTATGCGGCCAATTGGGGGTCCAGGGTCTGGTACTCCCCGGACACCTGGTTGATGACGAGCTCGGAGTCGCCTTGCGCGCATAGCCGTCGCACCCCGAGGGCGATCGCGGCCCGGAGGCCGGCGAGAAGGCCCTCGTACTCAGCCATGTTGTTGGTGGCCCCGAAGTTGAGGTGGACGACGAAGCGGAACTCGTCCCCGGCGGGCGATACGAGGACGATCCCGGCCCCGGCGCTGGGGCGGCAAGCCCGCCGGGCGCAGGAGCCGTCGAAGTTCATTATCCAGTGGAGGCGCAGGTCAGGCGGCGGCTCGGGGGCCGGGAACCCGGCGTCCAGCACAGGGTCCGGCTCGGGCCCCGGGGTCCATTCCGCTAAAAAATCCGCCAGGACTTGGCTTTTGATGGCGTTGCGCGCTTGGAAGCGGAGGTCGAACTCAGCGAGCTCGACCGCCCACTTAGCGACGCGGCCGGTTCCCTCCCGGTTATGCAATATCTGCCCGAGGGGGAAGGATGTGACTACGAATACCTTGTGCGCCTGGAAGTAATGGCGAAGTTTCCTGGACGCGATGAGAACAGCGTAGAGCATCTTTTGCGCCTGGGGGTAGCGCGATTTGGCGTCACGGAGTACCTCGCTGACGAAGTACACCGGCTTCTGTTGTGTGTTTCCCGAAGCCGGCCCGACAAGGGCCGGGGGTCCGGGCTCAGCTCCCCCGGGAGGGAGCGAGCTCTCGCCTATGGGGACAGGTACGGAGGTGGGACATTGGGGCCCCGGGTGTAATGTTGGGATGGTCCCGGGCGCCGCGTTCCCGGGCTCGCACTCGCCTTGGCGAGGCTGCCCAGGTTCGGGCTCCGCGGTGGCGGGCCCGGGAGGTGAATCCCGGGTGGCCCGCCTGCTTGGCAAGGGGCGCTCGACGACGAGCGCCGCGCTTACCACCTGCGGGGTTGCCGCGATGTAGAGCAACAAGGGCTCGTCTGGTGCCGGTGCCACGAGGACAGGGGGCGTAGTCAGGTACCTCTTGAGCTCATCAAGGGCTTGATCCGCCTCATCCGTCCAGGCGAACTGCCCGGATTTCTTGAGAAGTTTGAATAGGGGGAGGGCACGCTCCCCAAGCCTGGAGATGAACCGACCTAGTGCGGCCACGCACCCGGTCAGCTTCTGGGCCTCCCGTAGCCTCGTCGGGGGGCGCATGCGGTCGATTGCCGCTATCTTCTCCGGGTTTGCCTCAATGCCACGGCTGGACACGAGGAACCCGAGGAGCTTGCCGGCCGGGACCCCGAAGACGCACTTGTCCGGGTTCAGCTTCATCCTTGTGCATCGAAGGTTACTGAACGTCTCGGCCAGATCATGGAGCAGAGTGGCGCGGTCGCGCGACTTCAACACCAAATCGTCGACGTAGGCCTCCATGTTGCGACCAAGCTGCGATTCAAATGTTACGCGGACAGCACGCCCGCGGTGGAGTCGACTATCTGGTCTATGCGAGGCAGAGGGAATGGGTCTTTGGGGCAAGCCTTGTTGAGGTCGGTGTAGTCTATGCACATTCGCAGCTTCCCGTTGGATTTGGGGACGACGACTGGGTTGGCCAGCCATTCCGGGTGGACGACCTCGCGGATGAAGCCGGCCAGCAGAAGTTTGTGGATCTCCTCTCGGACGAAGGCCTGGCGCTCTGGGGCCTGTCGTCGTACCTTCTGCCGCACCGGGCGCGAGCCCGCGCGGATGGCCAAACGGTGCTCAAT
This sequence comes from Oryza meyeriana var. granulata, assembly GCA_003991445.1. NCBI lineage: Eukaryota > Viridiplantae > Streptophyta > Magnoliopsida > Poales > Poaceae > Oryza > Oryza meyeriana. The sequence goes on from RYFJ01000745.1 coordinate 25,955, forward strand.
CACCCCCCTGGGGACCCCGGGCATGTCCGACGGTTGCCAGGCGAAGACGTCGGTGTTTGCCCGGAGGAAGGCGATGAGCGCGCTTTCCTATTTGTCGTCCAGCGAACCGCCAACCTTGACGGTCCGGGACGGGTCGTCGCCAAGGACTACCTCCTTGACTAGCTCCGCGTCGGTGGCGACGATGCGCGGCTTGGGGGCGCGGCGTAGCGAAGGCCCCGCGCCGCCCGCCACGTCAGGAGCTGCAGGGGCGATGTCGGCCGCACGCTGCTCGGCGCACGAGAGGGCGGCTTTCACGTCCCCAAGAACTGTGATCGGGCCCGAGGGGCCTGGGAGCTTCATGGTTAGGTACGCGTAGTGCGTAACAGCCATAAACTTCACCAACGCGGGGCGTCCAAGGACCGCGTTGTATGGGAGGTTTGCACTCGGCAACGTCGAAAATGACGTGCTCGGTGCGGAAGTTGCCACGGTCACCGAAGGTGACGGGCAAAGAGACCTGGCCGAGAGGCCAAGTGAGGCCCTTCGTAATCCCGATGATGGGCAACGAGGGCGCGAGATTCGTCCCGGGGCCTTGATCTTCTCAAAGACCTCGGGGGAAAGGATATTGAGGGCGGCGCCCCGTCGACGAGGACGCGGCCCACCTTCACGTTGCATATGGTGGGGGAGACCGCCAGGGCGAGCTGTCCCTCCCAGGTACCCGGGCTGGATGGTCCGTGGGGCCGAAGGTGATCGGCATATCCGACCACTTCAGCCTCCGGGACGCCGCGGCCCGGGGTCGCGGCTAACAGCTCGCGCTTCATGGCCTTGAAGCCACGGCGCGAGGAGTGAGCGTGTGCCCCGCCGTCAAGGGTGGCGATGACATTCTCGGGTTCTTGGAACTCGAGAGGGTGCTCCGGATTGGGAGGCGGGCTTTGTCCTGCTGCCGCTCCTGTTGGAACTTCTTAGTGCGCTCGGCCAGGTTCTGGACGGCGCGGCACTCCGTGAGGTCATGGCGGTCCGTCTCGTGGACGGAGCACCATTTCCGGCCCGCAGCCGGTGGCGGTGGCGCACGCTCAGCCTTCTGCCGTTTGCCGCCGTAGTCGTCTTGGCGGGCGGCGCGGCCCCGGGGGCCGCCAGACGCCGCCAAGGCGAAGTTCTCGGCGACCTCCTTGCCCTTCTGGCGCTTCCGCCTGTCCCGCCGCGCGGCGGAACGTGAGGCCTCGCCCTCTTCCCCAGGGTCCTCGGCGAGGACCTCAGGACGCGGCTTGTTCCACGCCCGGGCTTCCTCCTTGCGGGCGCAGTGGTCGGCAAGGCTGAACAGTTCCGCCGTGGTTTGGACGTCGCGGGTGCCCATCTTTTCGAGCATGCGCTGGTCGCGCACGCCCGAACGGAACGCGTGGATAACCGCGTGGGGGGCGATGTGAGGGATTGTGTTGCGTACCTGGCTGAAACGCTGCAGGAAATGCCTCAACGCCTCACCCCTACTCTGACGTAGGGCGTGGAGGTCCGCTTCTGTCCCAGGGCGCGGGAAGGTGCCCTGGAAATTTGCCACAAACTGGTGGCAAAGGTTCTCCCACGAGCGGATGGATCCCTCGGGGAGGCTCATCATCCAGGAGCGAGCCTGGGCCTTGAGGGCGACGGGGAAATAGTTCACCATCACCTTCTCGTCTCCGCCCGCCGCCCGGATGGCAGTGGCATATATCTGCAAGAACTCCGTGGGGTCCACGGAGCCATCGTACTTCTCCGGCAAGTTGGGCCGGAACATAGCCGGCCAGCGAACCTGCCGCAGGCCTGGGGAGAGCGCCAGGCAACCCGAGCAGCCGTACTGGGTGGGCTCTGGCGACGAATAGCGGTTTCCCACTAGTGGTTCGGAGCTGGAGGCCGGGGCCTCGGAATGCCTGGCGGCGTCCTTGCGCCGCTCACGCTGGCGCTCCATTGTGACCCGGGCGTCCTCATGGGCCCGGGTCCGGTCGAGCCGGTTGCGGAGGTCGCCCGTGCCCCGGGATTTGTTCTGGCCCGGGGCGGTCGACCGGCTCGCGCTAGAGGTCGCGCGGTCGGAAGTCCCAGCGCTTGTATGGCCGCCGGCGGTGACCCGGCGGTGGGCGGTGCCTACCAAGTTGGCGATCTCGTTAATCCACCGCCGCCCCCGGCCTCCATCCCCGGCAAATGTCGGGGGGTGTCGCAGGAGGGCTTCCGCCGCCAAGAGGGCTTCCTGCGGTGTCGCGGAATGGAAGTGGAGGCTGCGACGTGCCGTGGGACGGCGCCTTTGTTCGCGCCCTATGGATGAGGCGGCGGCGGACCCGGCGGGGCACTTGCCGGCCCCCTCGGCGAGGGAAGGGGCCGAGGCCGCACCACCAGGCCGCCGCGGGGCGCGCTTTGCCCGCCGGGTACGCGCCGCGCGCCCCCAGGAAGGCGAAGAGGGAGAAGGTGGCGGGCTTGCCTCTGGGCTCACGTTGCCCAGCGGGGTGTAGTCGCCGGACTCCTCGTCGGAATCCCGCGGACGATGGCCTCCAGCCATGAAGGGCGTCGGTGTCGGGAACGTCGGCGTCCGACCTGAGGAAGAAAACTCCCCCTACCTGGCGCGCCAGCTGTCGGAGGACGAAGCCTCGACGGCGGGAAGTCGGGAGACCCCCCTTTTGAGGTTCGGCCAGGGGAGCTGTTTCTCAGGTGTACGAGGCGTTGGAGAAGACGAGAAACAATGGCACACAGAGGAGGCGAGAGGATTTATACAGGTTCGGGCCGCCGGAGCGTAATACCCTACGTCCTGTGTGTATGCTATGTGGGAGAATGTGTATGGTTGTGTTACAAGGTGTACCCGGGGAGCTCGGAAGCGTAACCGGGAGACTTGGGGAAGAAGAACAGTAAAGGTTGCCTTGTTGTCTATTGCTCAAGCTTGTGCTGCCCCCTCTCATCTGCGGCATGGATCCTCCTTTATAGAGCTCAGCGGAGTCCACAGTGCCGGTACGCGGAGGGAGATATTTTCCGGTGAGCTCTCCTGTGCGCCCCTCCGCCTGCGACGCCCACGCCGGAGTTGGTGGAGCGTCCCGTCGCCCCTGTCCGCCTGTGACACCCACGCCGGAGTTGGTGCAGCACGGCGGGTAGGTCGCCTCGGAGAGCAGCCGCTGCAGGCGGCTAAAGTCGTGCGAATGTGACCGAGCATACTGTAACTGCCAGAGCGTGGAAGAAAGGGAGCTTCCCCAGCCAAAAGTCTTCTGACTGCTCAGGGTCTCGTGCGGGTGGACAGGGGTGACGCGCCCTGTCACCACGCCGTCGGCTCACCATAAATGCGGTGGTTGGTGATGGCCAGCTCGAGCCGGCTCCGCGCCCGGGCGCCGCGCGCGTGGAGCGCCGAGGCCGAGCGTCCCGGCCCCGGGCAGCGCCCGCAGCCTCAGGCGCTTAGAGAATAACCAGCGATGGCCAGTTGTTTTTTGCACAGAAAGTGGGCCCTGGGGGGCTGATATGGCCGAAGGCCCTTATGTTCCCGAGAATGTGGGACCCCCATTCCCGTTTCGCCGACAGTATCCCTTCCTACACAATCACACCATAGAAGAACACAATGAACCATATATCTTCTCACACAATCACACCACAGATGAAGACAATGAACACAAGAGACACAGATATAGGGATGTTGCTCTCTCTTTATTAATCAATGATCAATGTGTGCAATGAAGACATCCCTATCTCTTTATTTATAGGTAGAGGAGACTAGAGATAAGAACCATAAATTTATTTCTAATTAATTCGGATTGGTACACAAGAAAAAATGTTATCTCCTAAAGAGATAAGGATTCGTAACACTAAGGAGCTTATCGTCTTAGCTGATAGCGATACGTAAAACGAGATAAATTTTTTATATATAAAGTATTTAAAAACTTATTGTTTAGCGGTTTAAAAAATGTAATCACAGAAAACGAGAGAATAAGCTTAAGTTATAAGCTAATTTAAATGGTGGCTTAGTATAGTTAAAACTTTTAATTTAACTTTTATATTTTTTATGGTGACGTGATGGCAGGTATACTCGAACCATGCACGTCTGATATTTCTGTGCTTCTCTGTGCTTTTCCATGGATACGCAATCTGATTGTGGTTAGCTCTTCCAATGGAGCAGGGCCTGATGGATGACGTCATGGCACGAACGATTCAATATCCATCAGATTGGGTGATCATGGAGACCTCTAAAAAAAGAAAGAAAACTTCCGTTGCGAGGAACATGTCTGGACTTTCAGCTGGCACATATTGTAATGCAGAGATTAGTACGTAGTATATGTATAAACCCTTCTGTTATCACCTGCTGCTATTATATTTGAAGTGTTCATATGACACTTTCTGACTTTCTGGTGTTCATCAGACATAAAAGAAAGGCAAAAGAAACCCGATTCAGTTCAGATTCAGCAGAAACCGCCAAGGGTTACAGATTTTTTTTGTCTGGTTATTACCTGGGCTGATATTTTAATAGCATTGTTTTCTCGACCAAGATATTATACTTTGTGTTATCAGGCATTATATTTTTGCTTCTGTGTGTTTTCATCTGATGTGCACTTTAGTGGTAAGCATGCATTGAATCTGTACCAGATGTCTCGATTGGTCTCCTATATACTTCTCTCAAATGGCGTGAAAGAAACAGGGCAGCAGCTGATTGATTATTCGAGTTTTCCTTTTTAGTTTTTACCATGTCAATGGTACAATTGACCTATTTGAGTTTTTCGATTCACGAAACAACCTTGTTGTGAGTCGTGGCACCTTTAACTCCATTAACAACGAATTTGAAACTAGCAGGAATTAACAACAACGAAATTTTCACCAAAATTTGCCAATTTGACCCTTTTAAAAAAGCTTACTTTAAGAATAAACCATACCAAAGACTTATTTAAAAATGGATTACGACCGCAGCACCAAACTTAAGATGTTGAGGTCTAACATTTCGGAGCTAGCGAGATTGATGCTAACCCCCTGCTGTCGTGGCGTTGGGTCTAAGCTAACGGGCGGACATGGCAGGAGGTTAGCGCGACATCCCAATCTCAGTGCTAATAGACATGGTACCAAGTAGGAGACTTGGGCATGAGCTCTAGATCTCGACAAGGTCGCGGCGGTGCTGGAATCAATGGAACTTGACGAGAACGGTAGTGGCGTGGAAGAGCGAGGAATCAACGGTGGCATAGAAGAGCGAGGAATCGGTGGTAGCGACACAAGAACCCGCTCCTAGTCAAGTCCCCTACCTCAGCGCTAGGTTCATTCATGCTGAGGTTGGAAACGCCAGAGCACTTGATGCTGATCACCTGTCACATCGGCTCAATGGCTCGGATCCGACGCCATGGCAGAAGAGACGATATCTTAGTATCACGGTTATTTTTTAAATAAGTTTTTAGTGTGGTCTATTTTTAAAATAAGTTCTTAAAACTGTCAAATTGTCAAAATTTTAAGAAATTTCCATTTAGTAACTCCATTCAAAAATCAAACTAGACGAAAGTACAATTCTGACAGTGCATCGCTGCCATTCTGACAGATCACCACTACCGTCTACAGGCCTCCAAAAATACTGCTATACATGAACACAGAATCAACAAAGGCTCACACTGTCACACACAATGTCCAGCACGAATCGTGATGCAAACCCAACGTCAAACGTCCTAGACATGTTACCACGTTTTGCAGCGGCAACCGGTCGCAGAATTTTCCAGTTTCCGCGGCGACCTAGGAGGGTAGGTCTAATGCGCGCATATGCGCACGTGGCCCATGCTGCATGTAAAGGAGTATGTGTATGCTACGATAGCAGAAAACAAAAATTTCTATCACGCACACCAGGATATCATACGAGAGAGGGATCATGGATCGTTACCACTAGACGCGCAGTGCAGCGGAAGAAGGGTTGGAGAAGCCGGTCCAACCACGCGCACATCGAGGTAGTAGCGGAAGTAGTCGATCTCCGGCCGATCAACGCCGCAACGAGTAGCGCCTCTACCGGTATCCACACGTCCGGGGATGGAACGTCGATCGCGAGTGTACTAGCACTCGTGAGCGGCTAGAGTTTGGCTCAAGAGGCGGCGGCTAAGATTTAGCTCGAGGCCAACAGAAAAACACACAAGTCCATCTCCTCGACCCCTCGCCTCCCTATATATAGACCTCCTTACTCGGACCTCGTGGACCGAGGCCCAGTAAGAGTCTACTCGGATCTCTATCCGAATCAAGCCCATATTCGAATCACATCGAATAAGTGTTCCAGCCCGTTAAGCGTGTGACCCTGTAGGTTCACGTATATTTTGTCATGATCCGGAAACACCTTTCTGGTCATCCTGTTAATAGCGGCCTCTAGCAAGGCATATTAACCTCAAAATATACGTAAAGATCATATCGGCTGAACCTGTAATGTCCTTATGTACAAAGCCCTTTGCCTCACAATATCGATTGAGCTCAAGGCGAGACTTGTGTCATCTTCTTAATAGCTTAATCACTCTCTCGATCCTGTGATGGATTACAAACTTGTAATTGACACATCAATCACCCTAGCATGATCATGCACTTCTATAATCCATTACATCGAGGGACCCAGAGATATCTCTCCCGTCAGAAGGGGTAAATTCTATCTTGATCATTCACATCCCACTACATGTTTCATAACAAACCCGAAGACTACTTTAATAACTACCTAGTTACGGAGTAGTGTTTAGTAGTACGTATGTTGGGAACCATGATGATCTCAGGTCTAAGAACTCTACATAAACACTAGTTGAGACTAACTGATGACACATGAAATCTCTGCAGTATCTCATGGCGGGTCTATCGAACATATGTTCACTAATATATGTCCATTTATCGATTTGGTATCTTCATACCATGATCCATGAGACATAATCATCAATCAATACATATGCTGATATTAGAATCATATTTGTTCCTCATATGATATATAATCAGGGATCATTTAGAAATAGCAACATTTGACATTAAGAGTCTTATGAATAAGTCACGTACTCATTGATCAATAATGATAATGTCTATTTCAAGGAACCAATCAATACATTATAAACATAGCATGTAATATATATATAATATCTCCATGTTGCCTCTAGGGCATATCATTAACAGTATGAACAGGTCCATATATATTTCTCTTTCTTTTTCCAACGGCCTTTATAGATAGAATTTTTATATATGAAAAGTTTATATATATGAAATTTATATATAAAAATATTTAGTATTAATATATTTTATATATAAATTTTTCATGTATAAAATTTATACGCGACATCGTTAAAAAAATACATATAAACTTTATACATTGAATCTTTATGTATAGAAAGTTTATATATCTCAAGCCCACGCGAAAGCTCAAAAAAGAAAGCAAGGCCCACGTGAAAAGCCGAATCGGGAACGGACCATGCAGAAAATGAAAAGGCTGGCCCATTTGCGCGCTGTGGGCTGCGCGCGGCCGTGCGCGAGTTAGCCTTTTCGGACCTAGGAGGCCGAAGTGTGGAACCCCACGGTCGCGCGGGGGCTTTTGCGAAACAGACGAATCCCTCTGTTAGGTGGCATCATGCATGGCTCTGTTTATCGGATCAGGTATATCTACTCTGCATAGGGTGGAAAACCGGAACATCTCTGTAGTTTCCGCGGTGAGAGGGGGGCCAGTGGACCTGCAATTGCTATTTTCTCTTTCTCAAAATATAAAAAAAGTGACATCACCTAGTACTATAAATCTAGATAAATGGTTTGTTTAGATTCGTAGTACTAGGTGATGTTACATTTAGTATTAAGTTTTTATATTTTAAGATAAAGGAAGTAGTACTTGTCAAATGTGTAGGTGCATGGATTCCTCTCTTACTGTGGAAATGGTAGATATGTTCACCACCTAGTCCTCTTCCTGTCTAGATTTGTCTAGATTTATAGTATTAGTTAGTGTCATATCAAATATTAATTTTTTATATTTTAAAACGGAGAAAATATATTTTTTAAAGAGACCAACGCCTGGCGCGCAGGTTCTCGGCAAGTTACCGCAAACGCGACGAGGCGTCAAAGGTGGTGGTTAGCTAGCCTCTTGGCTGTTGCCTTGGCCTACCTTGCGGTGGTTTTCTGCTTCTGCGTGTTAGTTAAATAGATTAGCAGTGGTTAAATGGTTGTGCACTTCTGTTAAATGGTTGTGCTCTCTGTACAAGATAATGGTACACCGATACTCATTTTCCTAAGTTGGTATATACAAGTAGAGCTTATCCCTCAGCATTCTTTTTTATTTTTCCATAGAAAGGAAGTGTTGTGAGTAGAGTTCAAAACATTAGTTGCCGGGATTACTGATTCTCGGTAAAATCCAATAACTGACTGATTACCTAATTGTACTGTACCAATCACCATATAATTACTATCTACTGTAACCGATAAAATAAATTCTAAATAAGATTTAAAGTTTAATTTTTATTTAAATTTTATATCCTTCGTTAATACTGGTTATGAGTAAATTTCATAGGGCAACATGTAACTTTTGTTTTGCCAAAATATCCGTCTCGTTTTTTCTTTCTACTTACCGTTAATCATACAACCTCACATTTCTCATTACTCATACTCCTTGGTTCCAAATGAGAAGTTCCATACTCTTGTCGAAAATTAGAGTTCACCTTCCTATGTTGCAACAAAGCCCCAACAAATTGAGCGTAGACTACTGCTGGGAATGAGGGTGTTTGCTCCCACCCATTTAGGCTCAATCTCTACGATTGGCTTGGTGTTTATTTAGGAGCATTCCTACACGTACTAAATTTTTCATACAAAACTTTACAAACAAAGCTGTCAACCGTTCGATTAACTAGATGTGAGTTAAGAAAATCTAGATTTACTCATAGTATACGACGTTAGCATTTGTAAGAACTTTATAAGCCTTTTTCTTTAGTTAGAGCACACATATGCACGGAGAAGTAGGGTTCTTGGCCTTTTTTTTTTTCTCTGGTCTCTCTAAAAAAGCATCAACGAGTCGAATGTAATTTTGTTTTTTTACCATGGACTCATTTTGCAAAACTTTGGGTTTACCTAAAAAATGGTTTCTGGAAACAAATGGCGCGGAAGATATTTGCTCAACAACAACAAAGTAGCATTGCCAGCACGGATAATCAACTAATTCAATCGCCATGGATCACTCTCAGTGGCCCATCGTGCAAACACCACCCAAGGCACCCAACAAGTAAATAACAATGACGAGCATTACCTCCAATCCCCTCCTGACGAGCAACAAGTGGCCGAATTGATCTACCAAAACAAGCCTGTCATTCCAGATACACCCCTCACCTTTATCAATCTTTCTCCCTTTTATTTTGGCATGAGTCTTCAGAAGAACCCTTTTGGCTCCACACTTAATCTCCTTTCTTACATCCACCCGCAACAAGTTGGCACATAAACAAGAACAAAAACCATGACAAATACACCCTCATTACTATATTATTATTATTCCTCAATGGTACATCACTTTCCCTGAATTCTACTTTGACCCTTCTTGGTGCCCCCTGCTCCAACCAACCAGCCAGGCCTTTGTTACCTAGCCCCCTCTTTCCTCCATTCCACCCATTGGAAACAAGCTGCAGAGCCCAAACCACCATACTTTTTTTTGTCCTTGATGATGGACAAAAACTCTCCCAAAGGACCCCAACTCTCCCAAGTGACCCTAAACCACTTGCTCCAAGTTGCAAAAACCACAGTAACAAATGGCAAGTGTAATTGAGTAAGCTGTCAAGTTGTGTGACCACCTCAGTATTGGTTAGCTGATTGGGTGATTGCTTCCAGGTATATAAGTAGCCAGAGCTGTCTAGTGCTCTCTCTTGTGTGAAAAGAAAAAAAACCAAGAACCTGAGAGAGTGGTATAATGCCGTACACGGCGCCACGGCCGTCGCCGCCGCAGCACAGCCGGATCGGGGGCTGTGGCGGTGGAGTGCTGAAGGCGGCGGCGGGGGCGCACGCAGCGTCGTGCGTGGCGGTGCCGGTGGAGGTGGCGAGGCACCACGAGCACGCGACAGGGGCGGGGCAGTGCTGCTCGGCGGTGGTGCAGGCGATCGCGGCGCCGGTGGACGCGGTGTGGTCGGTGGTGCGGCGGTTCGACCGGCCGCAGGCGTACAAGCACTTCATCCGGAGCTGCCGCCTCCTGGACGGCGACGGCGGCGCGGTGGGGTCGGTGCGGGAGGTGCGGGTGGTGTCGGGCCTGCCCGCCACCAGCAGCCGCGAGCGGCTGGAGATCCTCGACGACGAGCGCCGCGTCCTCAGCTTCCGCGTCGTCGGCGGCGAGCACCGCCTCTCCAACTACCGGTCGGTCACCACCGTGCACGAGACGACGGCGGCGCCGTCGGGTGCCGGCCGCGGCACCACCGTCGTCGTGGAGTCCTACGTGGTGGACGTGCCGCACGGCAACACCGCTGACGAGACGCGCATGTTCGTCGACACCATCGTCCGGTGCAACCTCCAGTCGCTGGCCCGCACCGCCGAGCAGCTCGCCCTCGTCGCGCCGCGCGGTGCCTAGCTAGCTTTCTCCTCCCTCCCACCCCTTGCCTGGCCTGATCACCGGCGGTCACCGGCTGGCCAGCGCGCCGGTTTTTTTCCGGGAGGTCGTTGCTTATCGCTTCTTGACTTCTCGTGTTTGGCTCTTTCGGTGGTAGATCGATCAGCGTTTGGTTTCTAGTTTGTATTTTTTTTCTCCCTCTTTTTTTCGCTTGTTGACAACACAAAGTACAAATCATTTGCGTGGGTGCTACCTTAGCTATTGTTCATACACAAGTTAGCCAATTAAATTACTTGACCATAGTTATTAGTTCCTGCTCTTTCTTGAAATGCCAAATTCCTGCAGCCAAATTTGCTGATATTTGAAACAAGAGTAGGTCGTTTGTTTAGTGGGCTTAATTAGGAACAGTTGTACAAAAGGAATGCACATGGAGGTGTGGGTAATTGCAGGGGTAGTGACCAAACATTTCAGTCGATCCTTGTTTATGTTGGAATAGTGAGGGAGCATGATAGCTAATCGTGACCTGGCTGCTAGTTAAAGTATCTAATCTTTATTGTATATATGTTTTCTAGTCACCACTGAATCATGCATGAATGGTAGTATGTTACAAAACTAAGATGGTCCATTGTCAATTTAATCATGGTACTACTCCTACTATATATCAGTTCTGCAACACAGTCCAGTTCAGAATTCAGAGATTCAGACTTCATGGTTTTCAGGCACAGTTGCTGTTCTGAAATAAAGAACAATTATTCGACCTGTATATGTATGCCTCCCTGCCGCGATCTATTATCTTAATCGTCTGACTTTGTGCATGTGTATATATATACTTCTTCCCCTAAGACTTTGAGAGTTTCAGCCATTTTGTTGAGAGATCTCAGGTGCCACCCGTGGAATATAATGCTGGTCTACTGCTCAGCTATACATTTGTAGATCTCGATGCTAACCTCATTACTAACAGAATACTCCATCCTGCTCACACTGCACATTGGTGTCTAAACCAATAGCTAGAGAGAGAAGCAAGGGCATGGCCAGACAAAATACTAAAAAGCTACAAACACTGTCAGAGTGTTGATGGCCAATTGGCAGTGGAAGTAAAGTGGAACTATGCGTCATGCATCCATCCATCGATCATCCATGATCCATCAACCGGGACAGCGATCAGCTAAGCTAGCTAGGAGACCGTGCGTGCATGCGTGTGCATTGGAACGATGCTTGCTTTGCCACCTGACTCGAGTGCATGCAAGCTATATAGCGGCGGCGAAGGTTGGAGCTCACTCTGGTGCCAGCCATGGCGGCAACGCATACATGGAACCAAGCCGCGTATATACACTGTCACACTGTGCTGATGTTGGTGGAGAAGCCGAGCTATGCTATGCTTTGATTCTTGCCCTTGCGCAGTATTGTCTCTTGGGTAGCTAGTACAGTAGTGATGGCATGCTCAACTACTGGTGTTTCACCGTATCAATGCTGGCTGATATGACGAAATTAAGATATTCACAGCTCACAGATCGAGCCTTGTAGTACTAGTTGTCAAAGAAAATGGTACATGCCTGACCAAATTGTACGACGTCATGCTAGCTGTAGCCTTGTACCGTGATCTTAAAAATCTGCAACTGGCAGGATGGTTGTGCATGCACATTACTTCAGTTTTCCTTTCCTCTTCCTTTCCTCTTCAAATTAAGGACCACTTGACATTAACAAACTGAAAGCTTGCGACATATGGAGAGGAAAACATTAGTACTATATATTTGGTGCACTTGGCCAAGTTGTTCAACTGGCATTTTCCCGCCATCTCTTTGCTCATTCCCGCGGTCAAGCTCGCTACGCCGGAGAGAGCTGGCTAGAGCAACTCGTGTTCGCTCAAAAAAAAAAAAAAAGAAAAGAAAAGGAGCAACTCGACCGTTCGCCGGATTTGATTTATTTGCCTGCATTTGCTTATCTTTTTCCCTTCTCTTGTTTTTTCCTAGTTAGATGAGCTTGCGGCATCGCACATGCAAGTTGCCATGCAAGTTGGGCGCCGTGCTTTGCTTGCTTTGCACAGGGGGCGAGAAGCTTCGCCGTCGTGCTAATCCTTTTCCGGATTTTTTTTTCGGACTCTACCTCATGGTTCATTCCATCGACTGCTTGGGCTAAACGCCGGACGATCCCATCGCCTTTCCGGAGGATTTGACAAGGGACGGCAAAGCGATCGGTCGGTCGATTGCGAGGAGCATCCGACTCGGTCCGGTGTTTTCAAAAGGAATGAAAAACAGCTGCTTTAATTTGGAGATGCGCCGGCTTCTTCCTTTCCATTGAAGTTTCGAATTTTAGCTGCTTCTTTTGTCGTTTGCAAAGGTACAATGTTGCATTCACCAATTTGATAGGAAAAGACGGGCGTACGAGATATTCTAATATTTTCACGGCGCCTAGCTAAATTCTTTTAGACCTACTACATGAACTAGAAGTAGCTAGGCTACAAAATTTCAAGTCCAAGCTCCAAACTCAATCTAAATATTGAGAGACAGAAAAAAAAATAAAATACTTGAATTTTGTGGAGTGATAGATACAAACTGTATCAACGCTGTCCTTTTATTACTTTTCATAACCACTTGTACATCACTTATATTAAGGTTTTTAAAATCTGGCCGCTCCCTCGATCTAACAATAGCGCGCAGGACACCTATACCTGTTGCACATTGATCGAACACCATATATCAAACGGTCCAAAATTCCTTATCTCAGACTGTTCGTTTGAACAGATCGTAAAGCGATGTCTCGTGACCCCGGTTCAGCGCTAGGGCGCGACTCCTGTGGTCCGACCCTGACGTACGGGGGTCAGCCAGCCGCTTAGCTCCGTTTTGCCGTGAGCCGTGACAATCCTGGCGTGCATTGCATGGACTGCTGCTGGATGGAGCTCGACTTGGCTGCCCCGCCCACGCCGCACGACGCCTTCCATGTTCCAACCTGGCTCCATTGGAGACAGCCGTGCTCGATCCGACCCCGTATTCGATCCCGATCCCACTTGCCCTGCTGCGTGCGGCTGCCGATCTGGAACCCGGGGATCGGAGGAGGAGGCGGAGACCACCTCGTGGCCCGTGCGCGCGCGTGCGGCCGTGCGTGCCCTGTGTAGCGTACGGCGGCGTCTTTCCTCAGCGATTTCCCCAACTTGGCCCTGTACGATGTTGTTGCCCGCCTGCGGTTACGGCATGGACGTACACGATGCGGGGCGCCGAGCTGTGGGTGGGTGGGGGTGGGTCGCTTGTATCTTGTCGTCAATTTTATGGAGGCTAATCATATATGGCCAACTTGCCTCGACGACGCGTGCGCCCCCGCCCCACCCCATCTTGATGATGGTGAGCGTAGTTGTTTTTTGTGCGTATTTACTGCATATATGTGGATACGTTTATTTACCCTATAATGTACCAGCTCATTTGGTTCATGACTTATTTATTGTAGGACAAATACAATGGCTGAAAATCTTTACGTCAGATCGAACGTCCCAGATCGCATCCACCTCCTGTCTGTCCTCCTCGCTCGCACCCCTCCCTTCCCCTCGTGGCCTCGCCCCCCACCTCTTCCATCCATTCTCCTCGTGAGGGAGCCCTAATCCTCCGCTGCCACCTAATCCGCAGCCACCGCTGTCGTCAGATCATGCGCCGCCTCGCCGATGTCGGGTCAAGGGCGCCACCACCGCCATTTCCATCAGGAGCCCTAGAATCCTCCTCCCCTATCACAAGCGCCGCCGCTACTCTCAGCCCGATCCTCATTGCCTTCGCACTATCGTTGCATCTCATCATCGTTGCCAGTCGTCATCATCGTCTCGCCGTCCTGCAGTCGCCGATACTCATCACCATCGCATAGTCGCTGATCCTCATCACCATCTCCCCCATCGTCATTTGTCCTTCTGCTGCCACTGGCCCCCACCCCCCACACACACGCCACCGTCCATTTATCCCCATTGGATCTGTGATTAATCTAACGAAGCCTGATCTGCACCGCCGCCATGCCTAGGCCGGCCGTGCTTTGTGCCACTACCGCCGTCTCCACCAACCGAGTTCCGTGCCACCACAGTCTTCACCAAGGCAGCCTCAAACCACCAAGGATTTGCCATCAGATTTATATGGAATGCCTCGACCTCCTTCCTTTGAATCTTTGTTCTCACCTTTCAGTGAATAATCGGTGAAAACAACCTGTAACGACCCGTTTTTCTTTTCCCGCTAGTCTTTGTCTTCCCGAGCTCCCTTCCTATCCTGTCAGCTGTGCCCAGTTTTTCTCCCCGGCCAGCCGACTGCCCTCCTCCCTGTGCCGAGTAGATTGCTACTCAACCCTTGTATCCTGCCCTTTCCTTTGTCTTACTCGGACCTCCTTGCTGCCGAGTAAGCACTGTGGAGTGGCCGACTACCTTGATGAGACCAGCTGTTTCCTTGTCCCCCGAGTTGCACCCGCCCGTTGGACGCCGACTACCGAAGTAGAGAAGAATCAGTCTTCACCTGCCCTCAGCATCGCTTGGACCAGTGGCCAGTCCGAAGCCCTGTCAGTGAGGTTTCTCCAACCTGTCCTAGCCTTGACCTTAATGTCTCCTCGCAGCTACAGTGCCTGCCAACTCCTCTGACCAGTTGGACTCCAAAGTCACTCCCTGTCATATCCCTGTCAGTTCATCTTGACTTCCTTGCTCCACCCGTTGCCCAGCTCCACCGTGCCTCAACCTTGCACGTCGGCTATATATATGGCCAACCGTGCCTCCTCTTCCCCTTGTTTTGCAAACCGGCCAGCTCCAGCTCTGCTGAGTTCTTGTTCTTCTCTCGAGCTTTGGAGCTCTGTCGCCTGGTTCGCAAGCCTGGTTCAGCCGACTGCCACCTTTTCTGCAGCCGACTACTTCTTGATCCTTTTCTTGGTGTTTAACCCTCCTGCTTATCAGTGTTTCTTTCTGCTTGTTCAGAGCCTGAACCGGTGGACGATCCAGAAGCTGCCTTCGCCGAAGAAGACCCCTCCTTGGAACAAGGCAAGCCTCTTTGAACATATTGTTTCCCATATATGCAAAACTATGTTGTTTGGAAAATATATGCATGCTTAGTTTACACCTTTTTAAACTGTTGGCCTCGGTTTGCGAGCGCAACCGATGGACCTACCCAGTAGTAGCACTTTTTTGGTAGAATGTTGATATATTTCTCCCTTGAGAGCCTCACAAGTGGCACGCCAGCATCCTATCTGAGGATACGATGCCGAGTAGAATAGCTTAGCTCTGCAACGTTGTTTGTCGTTGGGAAAAACATTGGGTTTTACTAAACTGATTGAAAAACCCGGTACTCGGTGTATCGGCGTATTGCGAAACAAATAAAGTTGTGAAAATCTTGATATACAGAGACAGTGCCTGTGTGGCTTGGCTATGTATTATCATTAAGGACCGTTTCCTTTGGGGATTCCATCCGAGCATCTTACAGTGCGACCAGACGGGTATTATGGGATGCCCTTGGCCGAGTAAATAGTAGGTTTAGGGAAGTTCAGTGCCGACCACTGAATCCTGTGTGGATCTTTCGGCTGGCATTGGATGACTCTAGACTGGCTTTGGAAATGGCCTTGTCACGAATTTCTGGGTACAGGCCAGTACTCGGTATAATTTTCGTGTCGGATGGGTAAAGCGCACACCCTCTGCAGAGTTTAGCAGAACTGTTCGAACAGCCGTGCCCACGGTTAAGGGCGATGTAAGGTGATTCCCATAGCGTAGATTTGCTTACAAATGATTTGTGAAAGTGTTTGATGGAAAGGGAACCGTGCCCAGAGTTTGCCGAGTAAGCAAACGGAAAGCCTGTGTGGCCAGAAACGGATCTGTGTGATCCGGGGTGTTGATCACCATAAACAAGTGTGTGAAAAGTAAACAGAATGAAGATCATGCTCCCGGGTTGTAGCCAGGGCAGCGAACTTAAGCCCCCGGGTTGTAGCCAGGGCGGCAGTTGTACTAATGTCTTCGGGTTGTAGCCAGAAGACGGATTGATCAAGCTCCCGGGTTGTAGCCAGGGCAGCGAGTTGATCAAGATTGTGCTCCCGGGTTGTAGCCAGGGAAGCCTGTTGTTCAAGCTTGAGCTCCCGGGTTGTAGCCAGGGAAGCAAGATAGCGAGTTGCGCCCCCGGGTTGTAGCCAGGGCGGCGGCTGAGATTTGGTTGTAGCCGAGTCTCAGGGTCAACGAGTGGTTGTAGCTACTCGGGAGATACAGGACCAGCTAAGGGGAAGTAAAAGATGATAAGAACATGTATGATTATGCTTGATTCATTAAGTGGCGAGTTGTTGAAAAGCAACTTGCGGAATGGATAGAGGCGCGAGCCTCTGTCCGACAACTAAAATTTGGAACTCACTAGTGTTTGCAAAGAAAAGAGTTTATAAAGACAGTTTTTCACAAATGAAACCCTTAGCCCCTTTTTGTCTGACCGACATGGCATCATTCCCGGCTTGCTGAGTACGAAAGTACTCACCTTGTTCATATATATGTATAGTAGGTTTTGGAGATGAAGACGAAGATCCGACTGCTGCCGAGTTCCCCCAAGACCAGGCCGACTTCGAAGACTTCTGAAGGTTTCGAGCCTAGTTCCCAACCGAGCCTGTGGTGTAGTTTTTGTCCAGCTTCCTCCCTGTTTCTGCTGTCTCGCTAGTTTACCTGTTGATTATTTTTGCCCATCCCGGGTTTGTCCTAGATGGATCTCCTTGTATTTATATGTGTACTCTGTTATGTATTTATTGTAACTCTGAGTTGTATCATTGTTGTGCGTACCCGACTACTGATCCTGGGATTGGGTGCCGTATGCAAATGGTGACACAATCTCCGCATCCACGTGCTGCAACTCCGCCTGTGCAACTTTCTTGGCACCTAGCCACAATGATATGCATAGCTCAGTGGTTGATGACTGAGATGAGGTACACATCCGCTCGATTTTGTTTTTGCATGTATTACTGGATTCTAAAGATTGAATGGATTTTTGAATGCAGAAAATATCACACCCCGCCCTGGCACCACCTACAGTGACACCAGAGAAAATGTGCCGCAGGAGATCGGCGTGAACCTACTCCCACGGAACTGTGATGCTGGTACTAGTCCTAGGAATCCTTGCTGGTACCCATGGTCATCCGAGATGTATCATTGCAATCCTTAGAATAAATTATACTTTTATAATTTGCAACTTCGGGCAAGCCCTGAGCAGCAACCTTCAAATAGAATAGTAGCAGCGGAACGACAGTGCAGCGATAACCCAATCCACAAGCAACAACCTGGGATTAGGAAAGAAACCCTAAGTCTTCAGCTTCAAATTCTCTCTTCCTGAAGGAGGGGGAAAAGATAATGGATTGTGTATATACGTACTCAGCAAGTCACGGGAAATGTGAGTTATGCAGGCCACCAAGGAAGGCTGGGGTTTATTTCGGAAACTATTTATTTTGAAACATTTTCACAACTCTAAGTGTGGGTTGATTTAAGTGTAGATGGAAAGAGGCTCTCGCCTCGATCCTGTCCATGAATTGCTTTGCAATAACTCAAGCGGATGAAACCAGTTTTAATTGATTAAAGTTTCTAATTAAATTTATTCCTATACTGCCTGTCGGATCATGACAGCGGTTCAGTGGGTCTGCCCTCAGGCAGCTGTCCATACTTTTCTCATTATTTAGTTTATTTTCACTTTTGTCCTTCCCAAGACATCATCCATCTCATGATCTGTGACGCCTCCACCATGGCACCACCTACAGTGATACCAAAGAGGAAGCGTCGTAGTAGATTGGCGTGAACCAACTCCCACATAACGACGATGCCAGTACCAATCCCAAGAAACCTTGCTGGTACCCCTGGTCAATGGAGATGTACCATAGCAATTAGCTAAACAAATATATATACTATACCTTTATAGGTTGCAACTTTGGGCAAGCCCTGAGCAGCAAACAGAACAACAGTAGCGGAACGACAGCGCAGCGAGAACCCAATCCACAAGCAACGGCTTGGAATTAGGAAAGAAACCCTAATCTTCACTTCCACTTCACTCTTCTTGAATGAGGGGAGAAAAGAGATGGATTGAGTACTTACGTACTCAGCAAGTCACGAAAAATGTGAGTTATGCAGGCTATCAAAGAGAGGCTGGGGTTTATTTCGCAAACCTTTTTATTTGAAAACATTCTCGAAAACCTAAGTGTGAGTTGTCTCAATGTGACTGGAAGGATGCTCTCACCTCGATCCTGTCCGTGAATTGCTTTTCAACAACTCAAGCGGACAAAACAAATTTTAATTGATTTTAGGTATTCTTATACCGCCTGTCGGATTGCGACAGCGGTTCAGTGGGTCTGCCCTCAAGCAGCTTCCCACTGTATCCTCATCTATTACTTTATTTTCAATTTCGTCCACTCCAGAACGTAATCTCATTTTCCCTCTATTATTTTCCTTTCACTTTAGTCCCATCCAGGACATCATCTCATCTCATAATTCATCTCAGTGGCACCTCGAGCCATCTTTAATCTCAACTTATGTAACGACCCGTTTTTCTTTTCCCGCTAGTCTTCGTCTTCCCGAGCTCCCTTCCTATCCTGTCAGCTGTGCCCCAGTTTTTCTCCCCGGCCAGCCGACTACCTTATCCCTTGAGCCGAGTAGATTGCTACTCAGTCCTTGTATCCTGCCCTTTCCTTTGTCTTACTCAGACCTCCTTGCTGCCGAGTAAGCACTGTGAAGTGGCCGACTACCTTGTTGAGACCTATTGTTTCCTTGTCCCCCGAGTTGCACCCGCCCGTTGGACGCCGACTACCGAAGTAGAAAAGAATCAGTCTTCACCTGCCCTCAGCATCGCTTGGACCAGTGGTCAGTCCGAAGCCCTGTCAGTGAGATTTCTCCAACCTGTCCTAGCCTTGACCTTAATGTCTCCTCGCAGCTACAGTGCCTGCCAACTCCTCTGACCAGTTGGACTCCAAAGTCACTCCCTGACAGTTCATCTTGACTTCCTTGCTCCACCCGTTGCCCAGCTCCACCGTGCCTCAACCTTGCATGTCGGCTATATATATGGCCAACCGTGCCTCCTCTTCCCCTTGCTTTGCAAACCGGCCAGCTCCAGCTCTGCTGAGTTCTTGTTCTTCTCTCGAGCTTTGGAGCTCTGTCGCCTGGTTCGCAAGCCTGGTTCAGCCGACTGCCACCTTTTCTGCAGCCGACTACTTCTTGATCCTTTTCTTGGTGTTTTAACCCTCCTGCTTATCAGTGTTTCTTTCTGCTTGTTCAGAGCCTGAACCGGTGGACGATCCAGAAGCTGCCTTCGCCGAAGAAGACCCCTCCTTGCAACAAGGTAAGCCTCTTCGAACATATTGTTTCCCATATATGCAAAACTATGTTGTTTGGAAAATATATGCATGCTTAGTTTACACCTTTTTAAACTGTTGGCCTCGGTTTTGCAAGTGCAACCGATGGACCTACCCAATAGTAGCACTCATTTGGTAGGATGTTGGTATATTTCTCCCTTGAGAGCCCCACAAATGGCACGCTAGCATCCTATCTGAGGATACGATGCCGAGTAGAATAGCTTAGCTCTGCAACGTTGTTTGTCGTTGGGAAAAACATTGGGTTTTACTAAACTGATTGAAAAACCCGGTACTCTGTGTATCGGCATGTTGCGAAACAAATAAAGTTGTGAAAATCTTGATATACAGAGACAGTGCATGTGTGGCTTGGCTATGTATTATCATTAAGGACCGTTTCCTTTGGGGATTCCATCCGAGCATCTTACAGTGCGACCAGACGGGTATTATGGGATGCCCCTGGCCGAGTAAATAGTAGGTTTAGGGGAGTTCAGTGCCGACCACTGAATCCTGTGTGGATCTTTCGGCTGGCATTGGATGACTCTAGACTGGCTTTGGAAATGGCCTTGTCACGAATTTCTGGGTACAGGCCAGTACTCGGTGTAATTTTCGTGTCGGATGGGTAAAGCGCACACCCTCTGCAGAGTTCAGCAGAACTGTTCGAACAGCCGTGCCCACGGTTAAGGGCGATGTAAGGTGATCCCCATAGCGTAGATTTGTTTGCCAGTGATTTGTGAAAAGTGTTTGATGGAAAGGGAACCGTGACCAGAGTTTGCCGAGTGAGCAAACGGAAGGCCTGTGTGGCCAGAAACGGATCTGTGTGATCCGGGGTGTTAAGCACCATAAACAAGTGTATGAAAAGTAAACAGGATGAAGATCATGCTCCCGGGTTGTAGCCAGGGCAGCAAAGTTTAAGCCCCCGGGTTGTAGCCAGGGCGGCAATTCAGTCTTCGGGTTGTAGCCAGAAGACGGTGATGAGCACGCTCCCGGGTTGTAGCCAGGGCAGCAGTGTTTTAGCTAGCTGGTTGTAGCCAGCCTAGCGGGCATTTAGTGCCATGATCATGCTCCCGGGTTGTAGCCAGGGCAGCAATGATGAGCCCCCGGGTTGTAGCCAGGGCGGCCGACTAGCTAGCTGGTTGTAGTCAGTGTAGCGGGCATCAAGTGCCACAGCTGAGATTTGGTTGTAGCCGAGTCTCAGGGTCAACGAGTGGTTGTAGCTACTCGGGAGATACAGGACCAACAAATGAAAAGTAAAAGAGGATATGAATATATGTGCTTGATTTCATTAAGTGGCGAGTTGTTGAAAAGCAACTTGCGGAATGGATAGAGGCGTGAGCCTCTGTCCGACAACTAAAAATTTGAGTTCACTAGTGTTTGTAAAGAAAAGAGTTTATAAAGGCAGTTTTTCGCAAATGAAACCCTTAGCCTTTCTGTCTGACCGACATGGCATCATTTCCGGCTTGCTGAGTACGAAAGTACTCACCTTGTTCATATATATGTATAGTAGGTTTTGGAGAAGAAGACGAAGACCCGACTGCTGCCGAGTTCCTCCAAGACCGGGCCGACTACGAAGACTTCTGAAGGTTTCGAGCCTAGTTCCCAACCGAGCCTGTGGTGTAGTTTTTGTCCAGCTTCCGCCCTGTTTCTGCTGTTCCGCTAGTTTACCTGTTGATTATTTTTGCCCATCCCGGGTTTGTCCTGGATGGATCTCCTTGTATTTATATGTGTACTCTGTTATGTATTTATTGTAACTCTGAGTTGTATCATTGTTGTGCGTACCCGACTACTGATCCTGGGATCGGGTGCCGTATGCACATGGTGGCCTTCCACCTAGTCGGGAGGCGCCACAACTTATTTCACAAACTGCTTCCACTCGGGAAGCCTATACTATGATGCCAGTCGACATCCCGGGTCACACAGTCCCGTTTCAGACCACTCAGGTCATCCATCAGCCACTGAGGCCGATTCTGGTAACGATTCCCATACCACAAATCACTTTTGTAAAACATTGGCAATCAAAACTACGCTAGAGGAATTACCTCACATTCGCCCGTAACCGTGGGCACGGTTGTTCGAACAGTTTTATAGACTTTTGCAAAGGGTGTACGCTTTTTCCACACGACGCAAGCTCACTTCCTGCACTCGTCAGTGGGGAAGGTTCGCGACAAGGCCTTTCCAGAGCCTTCCTAGGATAGCACATTGCCCTATAAATGGGTTTTCTCAACCAAGTACCAAGAACTCATTTCCTGTACTCAGGGACGGGGGTATATTGCCCTCTTGGTACCCAACCGCTCCTACATTTATTAGCAACCGAAAACCATCCTGGGAACACTAGTTACTCGGCCAGGGGTGTCCCATTCCACCAGTGTGGTCGCACTGTGAGATTCTCGGATGAAATTCCCTAATGAAACGGTCCTTATATGCGAACACGAAGTGCCACCACACAGGCGATCACTTTGCACCGCGGGTTTTCGCAATTTCACTGACATCGCATGTCAGGTTTTTAAATCTTTGGAAACCCTAAATTTTCCCAATCGACAAACAATAGAGATGTGGGTAGAACCATCAGAATCCATGCTCAGAGAGCATGGTAACCGAGGTATTACGAGGTGGAGCAACAAGGAATAGGATATTAAAGACCTACAGGGTTTATGCAACTACCGGGCAGGTCCTTCGGTTTGTCACGCAAACTGAGGCCGATTACTTTAACGTGCACACTAACCATACAATTTTACAAACAAAACATTTTAAATTTAGGAGCAATATGGTCAAGGAGTGACTTGCCTTAGTCTTCGTCTTCGAATCTTCGCGAAAATCCGATGTCCGACGAATTTCCAAAGCGTCGACTAAGCGCGAAACGAGAGAAAAACACATAAAACCCTAGAAATAAAATACTATTATTAATAACTAATAGTGCTATGAGGTAGATCTCATTTTTAGAAAAATTTAGAGACTTAAACGGGCTCAATCGGAGTTACGAATTAAAAGATATGGATTTTAGAAGTTTTAGGGATTTTTCTGGTATTAAAAAGGAATTATTTGAATTTAAAAAAGAATATGCCAAGGAAATATTCCCTTGGCTGACAGGTGGGACCCTTGGTCAGTGACTGGGAGAGAGAAATTGAGGGGATGGCCCACTTGTCAGTGGCACAGGGAGGAAAAAAAGAGTGACAGGAAGGCCCACATGTAAGGGACTGTCATGTTGGTCCCACTAGTCAGGGGGGCCCACCTGCAGTGAGAGGAGGGGAATTTTTGAGTTGCTTACTGTGCATTAAAGGGACGAGGCCCACTTGTGAATGGCACATATATATTAATAGGGGTTGATTAAGTTTTAAAACCATATCGGGCCCACGTGTCAGAGGGGTTAGGATTAGTGTGCGGGCCCACAGGTCAGTGGCGGCCAGTGCAACCGGCGGCCGGTGAACGGCTCGGATTGCGCAGATGGTGGCCGACGGCAGCGGGCGACGGCGAGGCGGCACGTAGAATGGCCATCGTCGACGACCAAGGTGCGGCGGAGAGAGGTCGGGATGGGCAGGCCTGAATGCGGTGTCCCATGGGAAGGAGATATGAGGGAGGAATCGAGCTCTTACCTTGTGCAATCGCGAGCTCTGAAGCAACGTCAATGGCGGGGCGGCGGTGCCCGATTTGGGCGTTTGGCCCACAGCGGTGTTTTGGTGCAGTGGAGGGGCTAGGGGAGGTCGCGGTGTTACAGGGAATTTAACGACGACGACGGCTTGGTCAATTGGACAATGATGGTGGCGGATTGGAACGAGGCCGAACGGTAATGGCGGCGGCGGAGAGAGAAGCTTGAGCTCAAGCTGGAGCAATGGCGTGGCGCGGTGGTGGATTTATAAGTGGGAGGTGGCGCTACACAATGACGGATAGAGGCGGTGGAGCACACGGGCAAGGCGCAGCGGGCTGACGGGACACGGCGCTGCTGAGCCCCTGTGGCCGGTGTCACCTTGCTTCCTCGTGCTGCCGTGAGAGAGGGGAGAGGGACAGAGGGGACTGGGATGAGACCGAAAGGGATGCGCGCCATTGACCTTGAAGCGTGCTGAGACACGGGGGTATGGGCATGGGCGTCCTGTGTTGGGGAACTAAGAAGAATCGAGAGAGGGAGAGAGAAAGCAGAGAGAGATCGAGGAAAGAAGATGACGATGCCAACTGACCGCAGGGGCCCACGTGTCGGTGTCAGCGATGCGTGGCTCGGATGGAGAAGAGGCTGGCGATTGGGGCCCAGGGCCGAGGTGCTGTGCGGGAGAGGAATCGAGGCCAAGTGGGCCGAGGAGAGAGGAAGGGATGGAGATGGCTCAAGGACACAGTGGTGCTTAGCATTTTCTAGGGATTTATTTTGGAGAGTTTTTGAAGAGTTTGAAAGGGTATTTGGAATTTGATGTTTGATTTCTCAGGGAATAAATTCAAGAGGGACTCATTTATACATACACACACACACACACACACACACATATATATATATATGTATGTATATATGTATGTATAGATGAGAGAGGGATTTAGGGAGGGTTTTTGGAAGGATAATTGAGAATTTCAAACTTGGATTTGATTTTAAATTTGAGATTTGAACTTCTAGGACTTTTGGGAATTTCTGAGAGGGATTTATTTCAAAAAAATTTATCTTTGGGCCCACAAAATTCCTGGGATTTTTGAGGAGGACTTGTACTACCAAGGTGGGGATATTTTGTCTGGATATATATATATATATATATATATATGGAAGAAATGGATGAGGATTTTGGAGGGAAAATATAATGAACTCCAAGGGTTAGATTTTATTTTGGATATTTGAATTTTTGGAAATCAAGGGGGACTTAGAGGAGGGATTTTTAGTGGAATTTTAATAGGGGTCGGGAAAGGTTTTTCGAAAGGAGATTTCAATTATTAGGAACTTGATCTGAGGTTTTATTTGGGGAAATTATTTTTGGGACGGTTTGGAAAGGATATATAAACTTGAATTTAATTCTTGGGGTTTGAGGGTTTTTGAAGTATGTAAATTTGGCAAATTTCGGGAAGGGAGTCCTCGATAGAACTTGAATTTTGGAAGGGCAAAATAAGGAGTTTTTACTGAAAGGCCTCAAAGGCGACTTTCGAAGGGTTTTTATTGGAGGGCTTCGAATTGCAAAATTCAAACCCGAGTACAGGGGAATTTTGGGAGGCATTTTGATGTTGAATTTTCTGAGGAAATTTAGAGAGAGAGTCGAATTTGCAAAATTTGAGTCTTGGAATTTGGGACTGAGGTTTCTAGGGTTTCAAGGAGGTTTAGACTAAGATCCACGGCACTAATCCTTAAGCACACACAAAAATCCAAATTTTTTTTGAAATTAGGATTTTTACTAAAATAGTTTTTAACGGCCTAGAAACCGGGGCGTTACATGATCTCAACTTTGGCTCCTAGAGCCACCATATCTTCAACACACTACTTCCGCTCGGGAAGCCTAATCTATGATGCCATCTGACATCCCGGTCCACTCTGGATCGTTTTAGACCACGTAATGGTCATCCATCAGCCGACCTGACCGATTCTGGTAATGGTTCCCAACAACAATCATGCTTCGCAAATAGTTTATAAAAACAAAGCTACGCTAGAGGAATCACTTCACATTGCCCATGATCGTGTGTAACGCCTCCCACCCTGGCACTACCTACAGTGATACCAGAGAGGAAGCGCCGCAAGAGATTGGTGTGATCCAACTCCCACGGAACCACGATGTCGGTACCTATCCTAGGAAATCTTGCTGGTACCTGCGGTCAACGGAGATGTACCACAGCAATTAGCTAAACAAATATATATACTATACCTTTATAGGTTGCAACTTTGGGCAAGCCCTGAGCAGCAACTAGCAAACAGAACAACAGCAGCAGAACGACAGCACAGCGAGAACCCAATCCACAAGCAACAACTTGGAATTAGGAAAGAAACTCTAATCTTCACTTCAACTTCACTCTTCCTGAAGGAGGGAGAAAAGAAATAGATTGAGTACTTACATACTCAGCAAGTCACGGAAAACGTGAGTTATGCAGGCTATCAAAGATAGGCTGGGGTTTATTTCGTAAACCTTTTCATTTGAAAACATTTTCAAAAATCTATGTGTGAGTTGTCTCAATGTGACTAGAAGGAGGCTCTCGCCTCGATCCTGTCCGCGAATTGCTTTTCAACAACTCGAGCGGACAAAACAGATTTTAATTGATTTTAGGTATTCCTATACCGCCTGTCAGATTGCGACAGCGGTTCAGTGGGTCTGCCCTCAAGCAGTTTTCCACTGTATTCTCATCTATTACTTTATTTTCAACTTCATCCATTCCAGGACATAATCTCATTTTTCCTTTATTATTTTCCTTTCACTTTAGTCCAATCCAGGACCTTATCTCATCTTATAACTCATCTCAGTGGCTCCTCGAGCCATTCATAATCTCAACTCATTCCACAAACTGCTTCCACTTAGGAAGCCTAACTATGATGCCATTCGACATCCCGGGTCACACAGCCCCGTTTCAAACCACTCAGGTCATCCATCAACCACTAAGGCCGACTCTGGTAATGGTTCCCATACCACAAATCACTTTCGTAAAACCTTGGAAAACAAATCTACGCTAGAGGAATCACCTCACATTCACCCGTAACCGTAGGCACGGCTGTTCGAACAGATTACAGACCTTTGCAAAGGGTGTACGTTTTTTCTACATGACGCGAGCTTACTCCCACACTGGCCAAGTGGGGAGGTTCGTGACAAGGCCTTTCTAAAGTCTTTCCAGGATAGCACGTTGCCCAATAAATGGGTTCTTTCTCTCAACCAAGTACCCGTAACTTATTTCTTGTACTCAGGGACCGGGGTATATCACCCTCTTGGCACCCAGCCAGTCTCACATTTATTAGCAACCGAAAACCATCCTGGGAACACTAGTTACTGAGCCAAGGGTGTCCCATTCCACCCGTGTGGTCGCACTATGAGATGCTCAGATAAAATTCCCCAAGGAATCGGTCCTTATATGCGAATACGAAGTGCCACCACACAGGCGATCACTTTGCACCGCGGATTTTTTTTCACAAATAAATTTTGTTTCACAAAACTTGCCGACAACGCATGTCGGGTTTTTTTAAAAACCTTTGGAAACCCTATTTTCCCAAAGCGACAAACAATTGTGCTGGGGGTGGAACCATTGGAATCCATGCTCAGAGAGCATGGTCACCGAGGTACCATGGAGTGGAGCGACAAGCGATGGGGTACCAAAGTCCTACGGGATTTATGCAACTAATAGGCAGGTCCGTCGATTCGATATGCGAACCAAGGCCGATCAATTTAACGTGCACGCTAATAATGCAATTTTGCAAATAAAACATTTTAAATTTAGGAGCAATATGGTCAAGGAGTGATTTGCCTCAGTCTTCGTCTTCAAACTTCACGAGATTCCGATGTCCGATGAATTTCTGAAGCGTCGACTACGCGTGAAACAAAAGAAAAATACATAAAACCCTAGAAATAATATACTATTATTAATAACTAATAGTGCCATGAGGTAGATCTCATTTTTAGAAAAATTTAGAGACTTGAACGGGGTCAATAGGAGTTATGGTTGAAAAGATATGAATTTTGGAAGTTTTTAGGATTTTTCTGGAATTAAAAAGGGATTATTTGAATTGAAAAAGAATATGCCAAGGAAATATTCCCTTGGTTGACAGGTGGGGCCCTTGTTCAGTGGCAGAGGAGAGAGAAATGAGGGGATGGCCCACATGTCTTTGACACAGAGAGAGAAAAAGAGATATTGGCCCACATGTCATAGGAGAGAGGAGGGGGTTAATTAAGTGGGGGCCCACATGCAGTGAGAGGTGGAGGGAGTCACTGTGCTTCACTATTCATGGGCCCACACGTCATCCTTTCGTTATTTAAAATAAAGTAGTTTTTTAATTAGAATTTTTAATGGGACCGGGCCCACTTGTCAGAGAGAGGCTGAGAAAGAGGAGGGGTAGGGCCACCGGGCAGAGAGTAATAGAGAGAGAGCGAGAAACAGAGAGAGAGGGAGATCGACAGCGCACAGCGGCCGGAGAGGATGCGGCGGTCGGCGGCGAGAGAGGAGAAACGGCTACGGGAATGGAACGAGTTGGATGCGGCGAGGAAGATGGTCGGCTCGGATTGGGGAGATCAGGGCGCGACAGCGGCCGGCAGCGAGGAACAGAGGGCGGCGGGGAGAGAAGATGGCGCTCGTCGGCGAGCAGCACAAAGGGGCGGTGGAGGAGGGCACTGCACTGTGGCGTCGTCGCCTGCGGTGGGGCACCGGACGAGAGCAGAGGAGGAATGGAACCTGAGGAGCGGCTCGGATTGAGACTGGGGTAAAGGTCAGAGGCGGCAGCGGCGAGACGCAGGGGCCGGCGGTGGCTGACGACGGCGTCCAGAGGCGGCGGCCATGGCAACGACAGTACGCGTCACGGGGCTCGGGTAGGCTTCGGTCCTCGGATTTGTGGGGGGAGGAAAAAAGAGAGCTAGGAGGGGAAGCTCACCGAGGAAGACTCAAACGGGCGGCAGCGGCTATGTTGCCTGGTTCGGGCTCGGCTTGGGCGCGGCTATGTCACGAGGCCGACGGGGTGTGACTGCGGTGGGAAAGAGAAGAGGAGGGATGCGGCCTTTATGGGGACACGGCGGTGCTAGAGGACAAATTAGAAAGGCGGTGGCGCGGACGGATATTTCTTGTGCTGCACACGGCAAGCATGGGTCAGCATGATGGGACAAAGCAGCGGAGAGCGCGGGGTCAGTGTCAGGAAAAAGGAGAGGAGGGGAGGCATGGCGCGGCCGAGGCGATGGGACGGATCGGGAGAGACGTGTTTGACTTTGGTGCTCGGCCGAATGGATTTTTCTTGGCTTGGGAGTTTCATCGAGCACATGGTGCTCGTGCGGGGAGAGGGGTGTGGGGAAGACGACGGCCCTGTGCGGCGGGCATGCGGGCGCGCATGGCCTTCGTGCAGCTGGCGAGCGGGCTTGGGAAGACGGATTAGTTGACGGGCGTGCACGAGGAGGCGGCCGGCTCAGGGATGGGCGAGAGGTTTCGAGAGATGAGAGAGAATGGGCGGTGCGGGAGGAAGAAGACGAGCCTTACACGCGGGGCCCGCGTGTCGGCGTCCACTGTGGTTGGCTAGAGGCTCTGTCTGGTAGGTCCGAGAGCGAGCACAGGTGCGTGCGCGAGTCGTCGCAGACGCGGACAGCACGTGAGGGTCTGACCGGTGGGGCCAGGCCGTCAGCGCGAGAAAGAGGAGGCAGTGATGGGCCGGCGGGGGGAGGGGAGAAAGGAAGAAAAAGGAGAGGAGGCCGAGCTGGAGAGAGAGAGCCCACAGGAATAGTCAACTTTGATATTTTTTCCAGGGAGTGGTTTGAGGGATTTTTGAAGAGTTTTTAATGATTTCTACTAGGGATTTTAATCTAAAATTTTATATTTTGGACCACAAAATTCCTGAGATTTTGTATGGGGTATTTTCTAGCTAGGAATTGAATGTATATTTATTTGGATAAATTTTGATAAATGATTTTTGAGAAAGGAAGGAAGGGAGAGAATTCCAAGGGGCTTCGGACTTTAATTTAAAGTCTGGGATTGGGACATAGAAATTTTTGGGAAATTTTTGGAGGATTCAAAAGGGTATTTTAATTTTAGAATTTGGTGTTTGATTTCTTGGGAATTAAATCAAGGGAATTTTGCAGAGGGACTCTGATATACATACATATATATATATATATATATATATATATATATATATATATATATATATATATATATATATATATATATATATATTGATATTTGGATGATACTAGGGAGAAGAAAAAGAGGAGATTTAAGAGGGGTTTGATTTAAAATTGGGACTCGATTCTCAAGGATATTTTGGAAATTTTTGCAATGGATTAGAATCTAAGGACCTCGAGGGAATGTTAGAATTTAATTTAATTCTTGGAATTTGAGGGCTTTAGAAATATATATATAATGGCAAATTTTGGGAAGGGAGTTCTCGATGAAATTTAGGGTTTTTCGAGAGGAACAAAATAAGGAGATTTCAAATAGAGGGCTTCAAAGGCGATTTCCGAAGGGTTTTATTGGAGGGCTTCGAATTGAAAAATTCGAACCCGAGTACAGAGAATTTTCGGGAGGTATTTGATTTTGAATTTTTTGAGAAAATTAGAGAGAGACAGTTGAATTATAAAATTCGAGTCTCGATTTTAGGAGAGAGTTTGGGACCGAGGTTTTAGGATTCCAAGGAGGTTTAGACTGAGATCTATGGCACATAATCCTTAAGCACACACAAAAAGCCAAAATTTTTGAAATTAGGGTTTTTACTAAAATAGGTTTTAATGGCCCGAAAACTAGGGCGTTACACCGTGGGCCCGACTGTTCGAATAATTCAAGTCTTTGCAAAGGTATACGCTTTTCCCACACGACACAAGTTTACTCTCTCACTGGCCAAGTGGGGGAGGCTCCCGACAAGACCTATCCGAAGTGTCTCTAGGATTGCTTGATGCCAACTGGATGGGTCCCAGACTAAGTATCGGGCGAGTCCCAGACTCCTCGTACTCAGGATCCCACGGGTGCATCTTACATTGCCACCCTAGCGACTCCACATCCAAAGGCAACCAAGCCAACCCTTGGCCTACTAATTACTTAGCCAGGGGTGTCCCATTCCACCCATGTGGTCACACTATACTATATGATAAATGCAATTCCCCAAGGAAACGGTCCTTATATGCGGATACAAAGCATCTCCACCAAGGTGATCTGTAATGGTTGCATTTTATATTTGTGCCCAACTATTTTAATAAAAACATAAATTCAAAAACTTGACTTTTTACTCGAGTTTGGAATTTTGTGCCATGTGTGATCTCAAGAAATCCTCCAAAAACCAGCCCTAAAACCTCTGTAGAATTTCCCAAAATTTTGCAAGAATTTAAAGAACCCTATTTAAACCAATTTCCAAAATTAAAATCTTCAAAAGCCCTTTTAAACAATCTCTAGAAAAAGATTAAACAGCACTGTGCTTGTTGGGCTGCTGTCCTCCTTTCTCGGCCTGCGCCTGTTTCCTCGTTGCGCGGCCCGCTCGGCCCGGCTCACACATGCGCGTGGGATTAGAATCTCGTGGGCCCGCATGTCAGCCACCCTCGCCCCCGCCCCGCTCTCGGCCGACCGATGCGAACACGTGGACGGCCGTGATCATCGCTGCCGCTCAGTCCCGACGACACAGTCGTCTTCTTCCTCCCGCCGCTTGCCCTCTCTCTCTTCTCTCGATTTCTCCCGAACTCTCTCGGTTTCCTCTCTCTGTTTCGCACCCATACCGCCCGGTCGGCGTCTTAAAAACATGCGGACGCCATCGTCAACCCTTGCTATCTCGTCGCCCGGCATGAGACCCACTCCGCCATCGTCGCCGCGAGTCCTAGAGGCAAAAAGCTTGGCACATAAGCTTTTTCCATCACCGTCGGATGCCAAATGTCGACAAGCACGCACAGGCACCTCGTCCCGTCGCTTCACCATCATCTCCTCTTCTCATTTTCCCTCTTTGCGGACGATGGCGCGCGCCACAGTGATCGGCGCCATTGCTGCGTCGCATCGCCGAGCTCGAGCTTATCCCTTCTTCCACCGCCTTTGTTCGCCGTCGGTTAGTGCCCGAGCTTCTCTATAAATAAGGAAACACTCCCCTCCTCTAGCCGCCAAGAATCTGAGCCCAAGCAAGCTCGCCATCGTGTTCCTCTCTCCGCCACATACTGATTCAAGCACCGCCGCCGCCTTAGACCTCCACAGACCAAACCACCGCCACCGCCAAGTTCCTTGGACCACCAGGAAGCTCCTCCGCCATTCCTCGCCGTCAATTAACCCCAAAATCAAAAATGCCCAAATCCGCTCGCCGCCGTCCGCCATCGCCGCTGCTCTATTTCTTGCCGTTGACAAAGGTAAAACGCGATTAACCTTTCCCTTTCCCTTCCTAGCTAAACACTGCACTCAAACCACCCAAACCTGAGCCAGTCCGAAGCCAAAATAGTCATCGGCGATGATCTCTTCCCCTCCGCCGTCGCCGCCGGTTAGGGACTTCTGTCGCCAACCATCTTCCGATGCCCAATATGCCAATCCGAGCCGTTCACTAGCTTCCTTGTCCCCTCCGCTCCCCGCCAATGCCGGCCGCTCGCCATGGTTCGCCACCGTCGGCGACATTGACTCCGGCGATCGTCGGCCGTTGATCTCTGACCGTGGCTAGCGCCGGCCGTCCTTGCCGACGTGGCATGGCCACGTGGGTGCCGCGTCAGCCAGAGTGGCCCGTCTCCTAGACCCGGCCCCACCTATCGGTGCTCCTATACCTCCCCTCCACGCGCTGACAGACCGGCCCCACATGCCAGTGCCACATCTCTCTCTCTCCTAACAAGCCGATCCCACCTGCCAGCCTCTGCCTCCTCTCTCTCTCTTTACTGTTGCACCAGCCCCACATGTCAGCCCCAGCACTATTCTCTCTCTCTCCTGACCTGGGGACCCCACCCGTCAGCCTCTGGTTTCTTTTCTTTTATTCCTTTTCTTTCCTTAAATAATTTTAATCCTTTTTATTTTCAGAAATTAACCCAAACTTTGAAAATTCATAACTTTTAAAACGTAGCTCCGTTTGAGCCCATTCAACTCTCAAAAATTTTCTAAAAATGAGATTGCACATTGGCACTATTAGTTGTATGAGATAGGTTCTAATTCTTAATATTTTGCCTGTTTTCTTTTGCGACGCACAGAGGCCGTTCCCGAGAAGTCGCCGAAGGAAGATTTTGTCGACGATTCTCAGGACCTCGAGCAAGGCAAGTCACCCTTGACCATATTCGACCCAAGATTTAAAATTTAATTTTTGTTTCGAAAACTTGCATAAATAGGAACATGACTATTTTCGGCCGCGGTTCGTAATCAAATCTGTCCGGCCTAACCTATTTGCTGCATTTTACCCTCCTTGAATAAATTGTTGCCCTGTTCTTTGTAACCCTATCATCTTGATATTCACACTTGAGTACGGATATCGATGACCCCCTTTTTACCTAAACTAAAAATATGACGCTGGGAAAAACTAGGGTTTTAAATGAAATGATTTTTAAGCCTCGGCACCCTTGGTCGAGTATTTGCGAAATAAAACTGTTTTACAAAATTTGGTCATAAGTCATCGCTACCCGTGTGGCTCCAACCTCACGTGACATTTTAAGAACCGTTTCCTTGATGAATTGCACTGAGCATATAACAGTGCGACCACACGGGTGGAATGAGACGCTCCTGGCCGAGTAACTAGTGTTCCCAGGATGGTTTTTGGTTCCTAATAAATGTGGGAGCGGTTGGGTGCCAAGAGGGCAATATACCCCCGTCCCTAAGTACAGGAAATGAGTTCCTGGTACTTGGTTGAGAGGACCCATTTATAGGGCAACGTGCTATCCTGGGAAGGCTCTGGAAAGGTCTTCTCGCGAACCTCCCTGCTTGGCTAGTGTGTCACACCCTGATATTAGCCACATGAAATAATACCTGAGAAAATATCCAAAGAAAAATAAATTTAAATGGCAAAAAAGAATTAATTAAATATGTGAAATGCAAAATAATAAATTATCATGGCCGAGAATATTTTTCTTATGTTCTCCTTGCCAAAATACATTGACTGGATTTTTAGTGGAATTTTAAGAGCACAAGAACTATTTTTAATAAATCAAAAATGATTATCGGAATTAATTTCGCTCTGGAAATCATTTTCCTTTTCTTTTTCTCTCGGTTTTTTCTTTTTCCTTCTTATTCCCCTCGCTAGGCCGCGGCCCAGCACTATGCCGACGGCCTCCGCCAGCCCGCGCGCGCCTGCCTCCCGCCGACCCCACTTGCCAGCCGCCGCTCCTCCCGCTCTCTCTCTCTGCGCTACGGGGCCCGCCTGTCGGGTTGCTTGCCCGCGCGCCGCTTGCCCGCACGCCCCGCTGACAGGCCGGGCCCGCCTGTCAGCCCCGTCTTCTACCTCCGTCCAAATCGGCCGTCCGATCCGCGCCCGCGCCTGCTTCCTCCCGCGCTTGCCTCTGGTTCAAACGGAGCGGGACCGAGTCCGCGCCCACTCCCCCACGTCGTCCAGCGTCCTCGTCCCCTCTCTCTTGCAAATCTTGCGCATGACTCCAACGCCGCCGCCCTCAACCCGTGCACGATTGGTGCCGTTACGGCCTCATTCTCACCCGGCCGAGTGCATAAAAAGCCTCTCCGCCCTCTCCTCCGCCTTTTCCCCATCACGCCGAGCCTCCCCGTGCCCTAGAACCCCGTCGCCACTGCGCACCCAAACCTCCGCCGCTTTGCACCAACTCCGGTCGTCGCTCGCCGCCGATCTAGACGCCGCCAAGCCACACTGCCACCGCCATCACCTCCGTCGTGCCGTGTCGCTCCTCGGCGGCCACTCCGTGGAAGCCGAAGCCTGCCGGGACGTTTCGCCCTCGCGTGCGGTGAGTTCCGGCTTTCTTCATCCTCTCCGGCCGGCCATTTTCGCCACGCCGCATCTCCGTTCTCCGACCTAACTCCTTTTCTGTCCTCCTCATCTTCCAGGACACCTCGGCCGCCGCCTCTCGCTCGTTCACCGCCGTCGGAGCGCCGCCGCCGATGTTGTCCCAAAGCCACCCCAGCTACCTCCTCGGCGCCGTCGTCTTTGCGCCGTTGCTTGCCGCCGTGAGCCACTGGTGAGAATCCCCGCCATCTCCCCGTCCCTTTCCGCCCCTCCGCATGCCATCGCCGCGCCATGTGGTCGCCGCCGGCGACCATCGGGGCAGCACGCGCGCCGCCACCTCCTGCTCGGCTGTGGCTGCCGCTCCTCGGGGCCGTCCGATCTGCCGGGTGGCAGATCGGGGCCGTCCGTTGGCTGCCCCTGTGGCCACCCACGTGGTCGCTGCGTCGGCGCCACGTGTGCTCCATGTGGCGTGCCCGTTTCCGGCTCGGTGGACCGAGTCCACCGTGCACCGGCGCCTTGAGTCCCTGACGGGTGGGGCCCATTGGTCGGCACCGCCTCTCCCTCGGGTGACGCCATAAATCATGTTAATGTGCAATAAATCGCTTATTAATTATATTTGAATTAGAAAACACAGTGAAACTTCAATAAATCATAACTAATTCATACGAACTCTGATTAAGCCCATTCAAATTTCATTAAATCCAGAAAAATGCCAAGAATGCATTAAAAATACTTTCAGCCCATGTTTGATTGTCCACATGTACTGTTTTTAATTATTTGTGCATTGTTTGTTATAGAATCCGACGTTGGTGACCCTACTGTGTTTTACGAGGTCGTTGCCGAGTATATCGAGCTAGAGCAAGGCTAGTCGCACTATTACCTTGATCACTTTGTACCTATTTTTCACTAAATTGCTTTGTTTACTTAAATAAACTACATTGTTTCTATATTTCATGTGGATGGGTATAACCTATACATTGTCAGGACTTTGCCTTAGCTTGGAAACCTGAATCCTTGTCACCTGGGTAATAATGTGATTAGATTACTATTCTTAGGATGCTTAGCCATGCTTAGCAACTTAGCTCACACGGGAATTAAATAATATCTTTTTATATGATTCGACTCAATGTCGCGAAAATGGAACTTCGGATAGGTTGATGTTAAATTCTAAACTTGGACCTAAATGGTGGGCTGTGGGTGTATGGTTTTGCTTGTCACACTCATGGCAATTAAGGACCGGTTCGTGGGAACCACTTGGGCAACTACCTATACTTTCCACAAGCCAGCGTGGGCAACGGCTGGGCTTGAAGTGTTTCTTCTCCCTCTCCTAGGCACCGAAGAAGAGGGTGAGCGGGATGGAGTTGGGTTGGTCCGGGGTAGGGTTGATCAGCTTCCGGATTCACCGTGGCGCAAGGGGGGTAGCCTGGCCAATATGGCGTGCCCTGTCGGCAGGTGCAACCTCAGCGTGGTGTGGATGGTTAGGGAGAGGTTTCGTGAACGGTCCTGTCACAGCCTCTCACGGGGCATCGTGGTGATGCACTGGCACACAAGAACGTTTGTGGGGTTGTGTCTTGTGGGTACAGTTGTACACCTCTGATCAGAGTAAATCTATTCGAATAGCCGCGCACGCGGTTATGGGCACATTGGCCAAGACTCACCGTGATTAGTCTCACCTTTAGATAA
Organism: Oryza meyeriana var. granulata; assembly: GCA_003991445.1. Lineage (NCBI taxonomy): Eukaryota > Viridiplantae > Streptophyta > Magnoliopsida > Poales > Poaceae > Oryza > Oryza meyeriana. The sequence continues at coordinate 61,822 of RYFJ01000745.1, forward strand.
TTAATCTGGTTTTATGAAACTGGTGTGGTGGAAGGTGTGAGTCCGGTCGATGTGGTTGAGTTGACCGGGGGTGGCCGGTTAGCGTAGTGTAACGCTAATCGGTGGAGCCTGGTGAGCGTGGTGTAACGCTCATCAGTGACACCTGGTGGATGTGGTGTAACGTTCATCAGCGCGGCCTGGTCAACGTGGTGTAGCATTGATCAAGAAAAACTAGTCAGCGTGGTCTAACATTGTTTAGTGGAGACTGGTTAACGTGGTGTAGCGTTAATCAGTGGAGTCCGGGTAACGTGGTGTAACAGTACTCGAAGGAGTCTGGTGAACGTGGTGTAACGTTCATCAGTGGAGACTGGTTAACGTGGTGTAACGTCAATCAGTTGGGAAAGGTTGGGCCTGGTTAACATGGTGTAACGTTAATCAGTGGAGAATTAATATTGTTAAATTAATCAACTTTTTACTGTTTGCGAACTACTACCATTTGCAACTGCTTTTACGCAAACAAACCCTAGCTCATCTTTGTACCTGTGCATATGCATAATTGTGGGTGTGATTTGTTGAGTACTGTGGGTGGTACTTAGCCTTGCTCCCTTTTCCCCCCTCAGTGTTGGAGAACGTGTCTAACGAGGATTGTCCCGAGGAATAGGCTGGCTCCGCCGTCAAGGTGCTTGTGGGATGGATGCTGCTGATGGACCCGCTGTCTATAGACTACGTTTTACCTTTTTCGCTGCATTTTTGTAATATGGTTTTACTCTGTTTGTAAGACTCTCTGTATGGCAACTTGGTTTGTGTACCCTGGCTTTCCTGGGCAGGGATTTATTACACATGAATGCTCAGATTTTTTGTGGCGAATTTCTGGGCATTACATAGTGTGGGAGTAAGCTCGCGTCGTGTGGGAAAAGCGTGCACCCTTTGCAAAGGTCTATGAACTGTTCGAACAGCCGTGCCCACGGTTATGGGCGGATATGAAGTGATTCCTCTAGCGTAGATTTTATTTTTTAAAAAATATCTGTGCAATTGTTTTGTGGGTTGGGTACTGTTACCAAAATCGGTCTGTGTGACTGATGGATGGCCTGTGTGGCCTGAAACGGGCCTGTGTGACCCGGGGTGTTGGATGACACCGTAGTTGAGTTTGTCCGAGTTAAATGACAAGTTTTGATATAAAGAGAATCCACCTAAATGAAGGTACTAGAGGATGGTACGCTCCGAATCGGAATTTGTGAGAAGTCTCAAACTTGTGGAATGGGTTGAGACGTGAGTCTCTTCCCGACTAACTTAACTATGGTGAGTTGTTGCAAAGCAACTCACGGAATGGATTGAAACGTGAGCTTCTTTCCGACAACTCAAAGAGCACACTTAGAGTTTTAAAACCACAAAATCTTTGAAAACCTCTTTTACAAAAATAACCCTAACCTTCCTTACAAAACCTTGCATACCACATAATTTCCGTGACTTGCTGAGTACCTCGTGTACTCACCCTTGCTTACTTCCTCTCAGAAGGCTATGAAGATGAAGACCCCACCCTCAGCCAGTACTATCAGAATCAGGTCGAGTACGAGGAGTTTTAGGGTTTCGATCTAGGCCCCCAAGCCGTGCTTGTGGGTATAGCAGTCGTCAGACCTTTTGTATCATCGCCAACTCACTAGGAGTTGTGGCGAGTAGTGCATGTGTGTGTTATGTATGGTAGTCCGTATCTTGCATGGTGTGCGTCCAGTCCATGTTACTTGGCCACACCTCTTGTATATAAATAAAGTACCTATGTTTTAAAAATCAGTTTGTGCTTGTGTGCCTCTTTCTTTCTTCCTATACTCCTCCCCTCATTATTCTCCTCCCTTCTTTCCTTTAGATGGCTCGCCACAACCAACGACAAAGGCGTACTCCAGCACGATATGGATATGAGGATGACCAAGTGCCAGTCCAGAACCGAGGAAATAACCCACAAGAACAAGAGTCTGAAAACAATGTGAACTCACACCCTCACCCCGAACCAGCCCAGCAAGACCTACCTCCACCCCCACCACTAAACATAGACCCACAGCATATCCTAGCCATCCAGATGCAGATTCTGCAGGGCATTGCTCCCAGTCTGGCCATGCTCCAACAAAATCCTCAGCAAGCCCCACAAGCTCCACAAAATGGAAGGGCTAAACTCACGGAGTTCATTCGATCCCGCTGTTAACGCCAAAATTTGGCACGGCTCATATCAGATTCGGTAAAGATAGAAGCTATATCAACCGGAGGAAATTAATCCAGAAGAAACCGGATTTGAGAAGGAATCGTGAAGACCACGTTATGGCAGTTATTTATCTTATCTATTAGATAGTTTTATCTTTTAGGAAACCTGATCTCTTGTCCGATCAGGTCTGTTAGTTTTCCATTTCTAGTTAGGAAAGTCCTGTTCCGTGTCCTATAAGGACTCCTGTAACTCGGGGTATATATACGTATGCCCAGGCACCATGTAAATCATCCACACAGATCAATCAAATTCGGCGCATCGCCACCCTTTCGACGGGTTCTTGCTTCTCGAACGGGGCTGCATCGGTTAGGTCCGAACTCCTGCGAGAGGGTAAGACTCGTCACCCCTTACCCAGGTGTATCTGCCCTGTCTACGGCTGCATCGGTTCGGTCCGACCTCTTAGGCCGATCAGGTATACCACATCACGCGTGTGTAGATCTTATCAGCTTACTGGGGGCGATTTATCATCAGTTCGTGCTGCATCGGTTGGGTCCGACCTACTGAGCTGCCAGCGATAAATCGTTCCTGCTAGGTTGATGGTTTTTGCGCAAGTGTCTTATCGAAATGTATAGCCGATAAGTTATCTTATTACATCACAGTTGCATTAGGTCTATCGGCTTGTTGAGGTCCCTTTATTATTATTAATCTGTGCTACATCAGTTAGGTCTGAACTACTAGATTGATAATAATAGATTTATCCTTGTCGAGCCGATCGGTGTATATGCGACATTCTATCGGAGTGCTTAGCCGATAGGTTATATTTTTATAAAGCCGACTGTATTATCTTTACTATTTTGGTCATCTATATTATCATCGGTTTTCTAGCCGATGCACATGTGTTTCCTTGGCAGTCGGCTAGCTTACTATTCTGCCTATCTATTTTATCATCGGCTTCTAGCCGATGCACATGTTATCCTGACAGCTTATCTATTTGCTTATAGCGTTATCGGTTTCCTAGCCGATACACAGGTGCCATCGGCCGTCGGCTACAAGGAGCCTACATCAGTCCGTATCGGCCGATAGCCGATGTGCAATTGCTGCTGACCCGAGCACGAGCATGCCGAGGACAAGGGCCCGGGTACAGGCGTAGCTGATGTGCGAGCATTGTTGGCGCCATCGGCTGAAGGAAGACTTTATCGGCTTATCGGCCGATCGCTGCTGGTAGCCGGACGCGGGCACGAGGTCCCGGGCTCGGGCAACAGACGAGAACCCGAGCGTGGGCAACAGGCGAAGACCCGGGCGCGACACAGGCGAGGGCCCGGGCAAGTCGGGCAGTCGGTTCAGGGGAATTCGGTACAGGAGCTATCGGCAATCGGTTGGAAGGAGCTATCGGCAATTGCTGCTGACCCGGGGACGAGCACAAGCGAGGACCCGGGAGCGAGGACCCGGGCGCGGACAGCTGGGGCCCGGACAAAGTTTTATCATCGGCTTTCAGCCGATGCTCAAGCATTCCTTCGGCAATCGGCTAGCAGGATTCTTATTGGCCGATTGAATCCCTGAGCTAATATTCTCCATGTCAATTGCGGGGTCAAATTGACTGGCACACCTACGAACCTCAAATATTTTAGGACCTGCACTGGAGCTAAGCAGATCTCCCAGGCCTTCGTATGTTCAATCGCATCAAGCCAGATCATCAACAAGCTTCTTGGCACACCCGGTGGTTTTCGGTGCGAACACCCGCCCTCCGGAATTTTCCCAAGCCACTAAGCCAATTGAAGCCGATGATTGGCTCAAAGATCTAGAACGGAAGCTTAACCTGATACAGTGCACTCCCATCGAGAAGAGACTATTCACGGCACACCAACTAAGGGGACCTGCCGCGGATTGGTGGGATAACTACTGCGCCGCCCATGAGGATTCCTCGACCATCACATGGGATGAATTTGCAACCGCCTTTTGGGCAACCTATGTGCCCGAAAGCATTATCAACATGAAGAGAGTAGAGTTTGAGCAACTCAAGCAGGGATCCTCAAGCCTAAATGAGTACTTGAGTCATTTCAATAAGTTGGCTTGGTACGCTACAGAAGAGGTGAATATGGATAAAAAGAAGATCCGACGCTTCCTTAAGGGCATGAACGTGGGAATACGGATTCAGCTTATAAGTCATGATTTCCCCACGTTCCAGCAGATGATTAACAAGGCCTTGATGGTGGAAGACACCCGCAAGGAAGCCAACGACTACCGGAAGAGAAAGATGGCTCATTCCGGATTTAACCCTCGTGGTGGGCAACGACCGAGAATGACCCAGCCAACCCAGTATCATCCAGCTGTCCCACAATACAGTCGACCCACTGGGAGCACGCCCCGCCCAGCAGTGCCACAACAACCTCGATCGAGTAATTTCACCTCAAGCTCCAGGGGAAGTAACCTTGCCTCAACCAGTACTCAGCCAAGAAACCCTGCTAACTTACTGAATAAGGTGCTACGCCTGTCATGACTACGGGCACTATGCCAAGGACTGCCCCAAGAACAAGGAGGGTACTGCACCAACATGATCCAACGTCAGTACTGCTAGAGCTCCTGCACCTGTACCAGGAAGGACTAATCCACAAGTTAGCGGGCAAGCTTCGCGTGCGACTTCGACTTTTAGAAGAGGCCGAGTGAACCACATCCAGGCAGAGACAGCTCAGGAAGCCTCGGACATGGTCATGGGTACGTTCCTCCTTAACTCCGTACCCGCAGTCATTTTGTTTGATTCGGGAGCTTCCCATTCGTTCATCTCTCGGGCTTTGGTGAACAAAAATGGTTGGGAAACCCGGGACTTGAGGGTACTGATGATCATACACTCCCCAGGAAGGGAGATGAGGTCGGATCTATCATGCCCAAAAGTAACCCTGGAAATAGAAGGGGTTTGATTCTTAGCCAGCCCCATCCTCCTAGAATCCCAAGAACTAGACTTGATCCTAGGAATGGACTGGTTGGCTGCACACCAAGGGCAAATAGACTATGCCGATAAGACTATAACCCTACAAGGACCCAATGGGCAAGAAGTGAAGTTTACCACTTCAAGAACCCAAAAGACCCGACCAATTCTGACTAGCCTTCAGGCTACCAGCTTGGAAAATGTGCCCGTCATAAGTGAGTACCCAGATGTGTGGCGCCAGGAACCGCACCCATATCCAAGTGACCCTACCGAATGGCCGCAAATGAACTGGCCGAAGTTAAGAAACAAATAGAAGAATTAGAGGCTAAGGGTTTCGTCAGACCAAGCACATCCCCATGGGGAGCCCCAGTGCTCCTGTTAAGAAAAAGGATGGAACTCAACGGATGTACGTCGACTATCGAGCCTTGAACGAGGTAACCATAAAGAACAAGTACCCGTTGCCTCGAATCAACGACCTGTTTGATCAACTCAAAGGAGTTGTCGTGTTCTCTAAAATAGATTTGAGAACCGGACACCATCAATTGAAGATCAGGCCACAAGATATACCCAAAACTGCCTTCTCCACGAGATATGGCCTGTACGAGTATACGATTATGTCATTCGGGCTCACCAATGCCCCAGCATACTTCATGAACCTGATGAATAAGAGATTCATGGAGTACCTCGACAAGTTCGTCATGGTGTTCATAGACGATATCCTCATCTACTCCAAGGACAAGCAAGAACATGCTGAGCACCTAAGACTGGTCCTAGGGAAATTAAGAGAACACCAGTTATACGCCAAATTCTCGAAGTGCGAGTTCTGGTTGAATCGAGTGGCTTTTCTAGGGCACGTCATCTCAACCCAAGGAGTAGAAGTCGACCCAAGTAAGATCAAAACCGTCCTTGCTTGGAGATTCCCAGCCTCGGTCACCGAAATCAGAAGCTTTTTAGGCTTGGCTGGATATTACCGAAGATTTATTGAAGTATTCTCTAAGATAGCAAGGCCTATGACCGAGTTGCTAAAGAAGGAAAAGAAGTTTGAATGGACAGAAGCTTGTGAGAAAAGCTTCCAAGAGCTAAAAAGAAGGTTGACCACCGCCCCTGTCCTAACCTTGCCTGATATCCGGAAGGATTTTGAAATATATTGTGATGCCTCTTGGCAAGGACTCGGATGCGTACTAATGCAAGAAGGAAAAGTAGTGGCCTATGCCTCTAGACAATTGTGGCCACACGAGATGAACTACCCAACTCACGACTTGGAACTTGCCACCGTAATACATGCCCTAAAGATATGGAGGCACTACCTGATCGGCAATCGGTATGAAGTATACACCGATCATAAGAGCCTAAAATATATATTCACCCAGACTGAGCTCAACTTACGACAAAGAAGATGGCTGGAACAATTAAAGAACTACGACCTAGAGATACACTACCACCCCAAAAAGGCCAACGTAGTGGCCGATGCCCTGAGTCGGAAAAGCTATTGCAATCCCGCCTTGGCGCGACCACCTCGGCCAGAATTATGTCACGAGCTTAGGAAATTCCGAATGACCATGGTAAACAAAGGAACACTCACCACTCTGGTAATCCAACCCACCTTAGAAAGGCTAATTCGAGAAGCCCAGAAGAAGATAAAGAAATCAAGATCATTAAGGAGAAGATTCCCAAAGACAAGGCCCCTGGATTCATGATAGATGAACAAGGAACCCTATGGAGTAAAAAGAGAATATGTGTACTCAACAATAAGGAACTAAGGAACCTTATCCTCAAAGAAGCTCACGAATCTGCATACTCCATACATCCTGGCAGTACGAAGATGTACCAAGACCTTAAACAGCATTATTGGTGGTCTAGGATGAAGCGAGATGTTGCCGAATATGTCGCCATGTGCGATATCTACCAAAGGGTGAAAGTGGAACACCAGAAACCCACAGGACTACTACAACCGTTGAAAATTCCCGAATGGAAGTGGGAAGAGATCGGAATGGACTTTATAACCGGCCTACCAAGGACACCCAACGGGTACGACTCGATTTGGGTGGTCGTAGATTGACTCACCAAGATAGCCCACTTCATACCCGTTAAGACTACCTACGCCAGAAAGAAACTAGCAGAGTTGTATATGACCAGAATAGTCTGCCAGCACGAAGTTTCCAAAAAGATCATGTCGGACCGAGGTACCCAGTTTACCTCCAGGTTTTGGGAACAAGTACATGAAGCCCTGGGAACCCATCTCAACTTCAGTACCGCATATCACCCTCAAACAGACGGACAAACAGAAAGAGTAAACCAGATTCTGGAAGATATGTTAAGAGCATGTGCCCTAGACTTCGTAGGGATATGCGACCTCTGCCTACCCTACGCCGAATTCTCTTATAATAATAGCTACCAAGCCAGCATCAAGATGGCCCCAAACGAGGAACTGTATGGACGCAAGTGCCGTACCCCACTCTGTTGGACTGATGTGGGGGAAAAACAAATATTTGGACTTGATCTCCTAAAGAACGCAGAAGAAAAAGTAAAAGTAATAAGGGAACATCTGAAGGTCGCCCAATCCCGACAGAAAAGTTACGCTGACAACAGACGCCGCGACCTGGAATTCAAGATCGGAGACCACGTATACCTAAGGGTATCCCCGTTGCGTGGTATGAAGAGGTTTGGCATGGTAGGAAAGTTGGCCCCTAGATTCATAGGACCCTACCCTATCACCTCTTGACAGGGAGAAGTTGCCTACCAGATACGGTTGCCCCCTAAACTTGCAGACGTGCACAACGTATTCCATGTCTCTCAATTGAAGAAGTGCCTTCGTGTACCCAAAGAACAAGTTCCCCTCGAAGGCATCGAGCTGAACAAGAACCTGACATATGAAGAACGACCAATCCGCATCCTAGAAGAAGCTGAGAGACGTACGCGAAGAACCTCGACCAAATTTTACAAAGTACAATCGAGCAATCACTTAGAGGATGAAGCCACTTGGGAAAGAGAAGACCACCTTCGTGTAGAATACCCTGAGTTGTTCGCTTAGCTTCCGAATCTCGGGTCGAGATTCTCTTTATGGGGGTAGATTTGTAATGGTTGCATTTTATATTTGTGCCCAACTATTTTAATAAAAACCTAAATTCAAAAACTTAACTCTTTACTCAAGTTTGGAATTTTGTGCCATGTGTGATCTCAAGAAATCCTCCAAAAACCAGCCCAAAAACCTCTGTAGAATTTCCCAAATTTTTGCAAGAATTTAAAAAACCTTATTTAAACCAATTTCCAAAATTCAAATCTTCAAAAGCCCTTTTAAACAATCTCTAGAAAAACATTAAACAACACTGTGCTTGTTGGGCCGCCGTCCTCCTTTCTCGGCCTGCTCCTGTTTCCTCGCTGCGCGGCCTGCTCGTCCCAGCTTGCGCGCGCGCGTGGGATTAGAATCCCGAGGGCCCTCATGTCAGCCACCCTCACCCCCGTCCCGCTCTCGGCCGACCGATGCGAACACGTGGACGGCCGAGATCATCGCTGCCACTCGGTCCCGCCTATCAATCCCGACAACACAATCGTCTTCTTCCTCCCGCACTCGTGCTCGCCCTCTCTCTCTTTCTTCTCTCGATCTCTCCCGAACTCTCTCGGTTTCCTCTCGGCGTCTTAGAAACATGGGGACGCTGTTCGCACCAAAAACCACCGGGTGTGCCAAGAAGCTTGTTGATGATCTGGTTTGATGCGATTGAACATACGAAGGCCTGGGAGATCTGCTTAGCTCCAGTGCAGGTCCTAAAGTCTTGAGGTTCGTAGGCGTGCCAGTCAATTTGACCCCGCAATTGACAAGGAGATGAAGAAATTAGATTACCGATCCAATCGGCCAGCAAGCCGATACGGATTCCTTCCAGCCGATCGCCGCTATGCTCGTGCCCAGACCCCCACCTGTACTCGCGCCCGGGTCTCGTGCCTGGGTTCTCGCTCCCGGGTCCTCGCTCGTGCTCGTAGTCGGATCCTTGCCCGTGTCCGGGTCCTTGCTCGTACTCGCGTCCGACTACCAGCAGCAATTGCACATTGGCTATCGGCCGATACGGACTGATATAGGTTCCTCATAGCCGATAGCCGATAGCACCTACGTATCGGCTAGGAAACCGATAGCGCTATAAACAAATAGATAAGCTGTCAGTATAACATGTGCATCGGCTAGAAGCCGATGGTAAAATAGATAGGCAGAATAGTAAGCTAGCCGACTGCCAACGAAACACATGTGCATCGGCTAGAAAACCGATGATAATATAGATAACCAAAATAGTAAAGATAATACAGTCGGCTTTATAGAAAGATAACCTATCGGCTAAGCACTCCGATAGAACGTCGCATATACACCGATCGGCTCGACAAGGATAAATCTATTATTATCAATCTAGTAGTTTAGACCTAACTGATGCAGCACAGATTGATAATAATAAAGGAACCTCAACAAGCCGATAGACCTAATGCAACTGTGATGTAATAAGATAACTTATCGGCTATACATTCCGATAAGACGCTTGCGCAAAAACCATCAACCTAGCAGGAACGACTTATCGCTGGCAGCTCAGTAGGTCGGACCCAACCGATGCAGCACGAACTGATGATAAATCGCCCCCAATAAGCTGATAAGATCTACGCACGCGTGATGTGGTATACCTGATCGGCCTAAGAGGTCGGACCGAACCGATGCAGCCGTAGACAGGGCAGATACACCTGGGTAAGGGGTGACGAGTCTTACCCTCTCGCAGGAGTTCGGACCTAACCAACGCAACCCCGCTCGAGAAGCAAGAACCCGTCGAAAGGGTGGCGATGCGCCGAATTTGATTGATCTATGTGGATAGTTTACAAGGTCCCCGGGCATACGTATATATACCCCGAGTTGGTACAGTCCTTATAGGACACGGTACATACTTTCCTATCTATAAACGGAAAACTAACAAGCCCTGATCGGATACAAGATCAGGTTTCCTAAAGATTATCAAAACTACCTAATTAATAGATAAGGTAATTTACTGCCATACTGTGGTCTTCACGGTCTCTTCCCAAACTCGGTCTCCTCTGGATCAATCTTCACCGGCCATCTATGATTTTTTCTTAACCAAATCTGCTAAAGACCCGTGCCAAATTTTGGCGTTAACAGACGCCATCGTCAACCCCCACTGTCCCGTCGCCCGGCATGAGACCCTCTCCGCCATTGTCACCGCGAGTCCCGAAGTCAAAAAGCTTGGCACAGAAGCTTTTTCCCTCACTGCCGGATGCCAAATGTCGACAAGCACGCACGGGCACCTCGTCCTGTCGCTTCGTCATCATCTCCTCTTCTCATTTTCCCTCTCTGCAGCCGATGACGCGCGCCACAGTGATCAGCGCCATTGCTGCGTCGCATCGCCGAGCTTGAGCTTATCCCTTCTTCCACCACCTTTGTTTGCCGTCGGTTAGCGGCCGAGCTTCTCTATAAATAGGGCAACACTCCCCTCCTCCGGCCGCCAAGAATCTGATCCCGAGCAAGCTCGCCGTCGTGTTCCTCTCTCCGTCGCATACAAATTCAAGCACCGCTGCTGCCCTAGACCTCCACAGACCAAACCGCCGCCACCGCCAAGTTCCTTGGACCACCAGGAAGCTCCTCCGCTATTCCTCGCTGTCAATTAACCCCTAAATCAAAAATGCCCAAATCCGCTCGCCGTCGTCCGCCATCGCCGTCGCTCTGTTTCTCGCCATTAACAAAGGTAAAACGCGATTAACCTTTCCCATTCCCTTCCTAGCTAAACACCGTACTCAAACCACCCAAACCCGAGCCAGTCCGCCGCCAAAATGGTCGTCAGCGACGATCTCTTCCCCTCCGCCGCCACTGCCGGTTCGGGACTTCTGTCGCCGACCATCTTCCAGTGCCCGATATGCCAATCCGAGCCGTTCACTAGCTTCCTTGTCCCCTCCGCTCCCCGCCAATGTCGGCCGCTCGCCATGGTTCGCCGCCGCCGGCGAGATCGACTCTTACGATCGTCGGTCGTTGATCTCCCGCCATGGCTAGCGCCGGCAGTCCTTGCCGACGTGGCATGGCCACGTGGGCGCCGCGTCAGCCGGAGTGGCCCGTCTCCTAGACCCGACCCCACCTATCGGCTCTCCTGTACCTCCCCTCCACGCGCTGACAGACCGGCCCCACATGCTAGCGCCACATCTCTCTCTCTCCTGACAAGCCGGTCCCACTTGCCAGCCTCTGCCTCCTCTCTCTCTTTACTGTTGCACCGGCCCCACATGTCAGCCCCAGCACTGTTCTCTCTCTCTCCTGACCCGGGGACCCCACCTGTCAGCCTCTGGCTTCTTTTCTTTTATTCCTTTTCTTTCCTTAAATAATTTTAATCCTTTTTATTTTCAGAAATTAACCCAAACTTTGAAAATTTATAACTTTTAAACCGTAGCTCCGTTTGAGCCCATTCAACTCTCAAAATTTTTCTAAAAATGAGATCTACATATTGGCACTATTAGTTGTATGAGATAGGTTCTGATTCTTGGTGTTTTTGCCTATTTTCTTTTGTGACCGTTCCTGAGGAGTTGCCGAAAGAAGATTTTGTCGACGATTCTCAAGACCTCAATCAAGACAAGTCACCCTTGACCATATTGGACCCATGATTTAAAATTTAATTTTTGTTTCGAAAACTTACATAAATAGGAACACGACTGTTTTCGGCCGCGGTTCATAATCGAATCTGTCCGGCCTAACCTATTTGCTGCATTTTACCCTCCTTGAATAAATTGTTGTCCTGTCCTTTGTAACCCTGTCATCTTGATATTCGTACTTGAGTACGAATATCGATGACCCTCTTTTTACCTAAACTCAAAATATGACGCTGGGAAAAACTAGGGTTTAAAATGAAATGATTTTTAAGCCACGGCACCCTTGGTCGAGTATTTGTGAAATAAAATAGTTTTACAAAATTTGGTCATGAGTCATCGTTGCCTATGTGGCTCTGACCTCACGTGACATTTTAAGGACCGTTTCCTTGAGGAATTGAGCATATAACAGTGTGACCACACGGGTGGAATGGGACGCCCCTGGCCGAGTAACTAGTGTTCCCAGGATGGTTTTCGGTTCCTAATAAATGTGGGAGCGGTTGGGTGCCAAGAGGGTGATATACCCCCGTCCCTAAGTACAGAAAATGAGTTCTTGGTACTTGGTTGAGAGGACCCATTTATAGGACAACGTGCTACCTTAGGAAGGCTCTGGAAAGGTCTTGTCGTGAACCTCCCCGCTTGGCTAGTGTGGGAGTAAGCTGGCGTCGTGTGGGAAAAGCGTGCACTCTTTGCAAAGGTCTATGAATTGTTCGAACAGCCGTGCCCACGGTTATGGGCGGATGTGAAGTGATTCCTCTAGCGTAGATTTTATTTTTAAAAATATCTGTGTAATTGTTTTGCAGGTTGGGTACCGTTAACAGAATCGGTCTGTGTGACTGATGGATGGCCTGTGTGACCCGGGGTGTTGGATGACACCGTAGTTGAGTTTGTCCAAGTTAAATGACAAGTTTTGAGATAAAGAGAATCCACCTAAATGGAGGTACTAGAGGATGGTACGCTCCGAATCAGAATTTGTGACAAGTCTCAGACTTGTGGAATGGGTTGAGACGTGAATCTCTTCCCGACTAACTTAACTGTGGTGAGTTGTTGCAAAGCAACTCACGGAATGGATTGAAGCGTGAACTTCTTTTCGACAACTCAAAGAGCACACTTAGAGTTTTAAAACCATAAAATCTTTGAAAACCTCTTTTACAAAAATAACCTTAACCTTCCTTACAAAACCTTGCATACCACATAATTTCCGTGACTTGCTGAGTACCTCGTGTACTCACCCTTGCTTACTTCCTCTCAGAAGGCTATGAAGATGAAGACCCCACCCTTAGCTAGTACTATCAGGATCAAGTCGAGTACGAGGAGTTTTAGGGTTTCGATGTAAGTCCCCAGGCCGTGCTTGGGGGTATAGGTCTACCTGTGTTTGTCCGCTGCTTACTTTTGTAATGTATCGTTGTATGTCTCGGGTTCTGTCTGAGGCTGCAATTTATGTAAGGACTATGTATAATAAATAAAGCAGGTTTGGCTGTGATCCACCGATGTCCTGTATTTACCAGCTGGTCTCCTGGGACTGGTACAGGTATTACAGGTAATGACGTTCCTCCTCTGTTAACCTGTACGGGTTAGCGGGAGAGGGGCGTTACATGATCACTTTGCATCACGAGTTTTCACAAACATTTCTTCTTTCGGAGATATATCGACATCGCGCGTCGGATTAAAAACAGTTTTATAAACCTAAGTTTTCCCATATCGACAACAAGTGTGATTTAAGTGGGACCGTCGATACCCATACTCATAGAGCATGGATGCTGAGGTAACACTGAGGTAGAGCGACAAGGAATAGGGTTTTCAAAGCCTACAGGATATTGCAACTAGTAGGTAGGTCCGTCAGTTCGTCGTGCGAATCGAGGCCGATTCAATTTAACGTGCGTGCTGAAAATGCAGTTTGGCAAACAATATTATTTTGTAAACTGGGAGCAATATGATCAAAGAGTGACTTGCCTTAGCCTTCGTCTTCAAAATCTTCGAAACCCGATGTCCGAAAGAAATTCCATTATCGTCGACTACACATAACGAGAGAAAAATACACAAAACCCTAGAAATAAAATACTATTGTTAATGACTAATAGTTCCATAAGGTAGATCTCAATTTTAGAAAAATTTGGAGACTTGAACGAGGTCAATCAGAGTTACAGATGAGGAGATATGAATTTTGGAAGTTGATTTTTCTAGAATAGAAAAGAATTTATTTAAATTTTTGGAAAAAGTAATATTCTCAAGAATATTCCCTCGGTCACTGACATATGGGGTCTACATGTCAGCAGGAGAGAGGAAGCCTAAGGGCTTTAGCCTCTTGGGCCAGCCTACTAGGCCTTGGCCCAAGAGAGGAAGGGGAAAGTGGTTCATGGGCCTCGGCCCAGCAAGGATGACCAGAGGCCTAGAGGGATTAAGGGGGGTGGGGTCTACATGTCAATGGCCCATGAGGAGGGCCCATGTAGCAGAGAGAAAGAGAGAGGGCTCGAGCGGCCAGTTACTCGTGAGGGCCCACATGTCATGCAGTGAGAAAGGAGGCGGGGCCACACGTCAGAGAGAGAAAGGGAGGGCGAGAGGCTGGCCGAGAGAAATCAACGGCGCACGACGCCCCGAGTGGCGCTGGCGAACGGCGGCGGTGGAGCCCTGCGGCAGAGAACGGAGGAGACAAGGAGTGAGTTGGTCGGCTCGGACTGAGGGGACAACGCATGACGATGGCTGACCACCCGAGGGCGGCGGCCGAGCGCGGACGCCAGCGGCGGGGCTTGGGATGGCTTGGTTGGAGGCGGTGTGAGGCGAATCGAAGAAAGGGAGAGGAGAGGAGTAGAGAGGCTCACCGGAGAGGATATGAAATCGCGGCGGCTGCGGCGGCTCACAGAGCTTAAGCTCGGGCTGAGCGCGGCTGCGCGACGGGACCGGGGCGCTTCTTTGATGCGGCCGAAGGAGGAGAGGGCTACGGATTTATAGAGGCCGGCGGCGCGGAGTTCCGAGCACGGCAATGGCGGTGGCGTGAAGCACGATGCGATGGGGAGGCAGGCAGAGCGCAATGGCACTGTCTCGAGGATATTTATAGGAGGAGTGGTCTTACGTCTACAGGGCCTTCTTCACGTCCTATTAGTCTTAGAGATCAACTAGGACTCTAAAAACCCCGGCCTCAAGCAAGAAAACACAAGAAATACCTAAATTAGAATCGAACTCGGGGCTGAAGGTCTAATCGCCCGAACACCTGTGGTCAGACCGCAGCGGCCACACAATGGCGGTCAGATGGCCTCCACGGGAAAGCTCCGGTCTTTTTCAAATTTGGCTTGAACTTGCTATAAATCCAAATTAGTGCCAAATTTGGGTGTCAACACCAAGTCTCTTTCAAGTGCTCAATCCCCAACCAAAGAGCAGCTGCCTCCTCCTCCCCCTCATGTCACCTTCAATCCTCTCCTTTTCTCTCTCCCTTCTGCGTTGCTTGCCTCACCACCAAGCTCCACACGTAGCGGCCAAAGCCTAACCAGATCGGCAGCGGCGAAAGAGGAAGAGTGGAAGAAAAGAGGAGGAGGCGGCGGCATGACCTGATCCACTTGTCCTGGCACCGGCACGTTGTTCCCCACGCCGACGAGCCGTCGTCTTTGCTCGATGAAGATGATGAAGAGGAGGTGGTGAAGATGGTGGCCGATGCTGCAAGTGGAGATGGATGGCGGAATCTCCTGTGGCTAAGGAAGTAGCAGGCGGTGGCGGTGACATCGTCCGAGCCCTAGCTGCTCCACCACCAGGGGCCCCACCGGCCACCGTGGAGACCACAAGAGAGAGAGGAGAGGTGGAGAGAGATGGGAAAGAGAGGAAAGAGGGGAGGGTGGAGGAAGAAGATGGTGTGGACACTGATGGGTCCTACTTTTTTTATTTTTGGGTGGACTATTAGTGCCACATAGACATCACATGGGACAAAGATCTAGTCAACATACAATGTGAGCGCCATGTAGGACGAAACCACCATTCAAACCATCAACGGACTCGATTTGCTCTGATTTTGATATTTCGGTGACACTCTATACCCAGTTTTACGATTAAGAGACATAAATAAAACAAAACTCTTAAGGGACGCAGAGTGAACTTTTTCCTTGTAGGAAGTAAACCTTATGCGATCGCTGCCTTGGTAACGACCATCGCGATAGCTTGCTCTCACCACTTCGGCAGTTTCCTCCTCGCGTGATTGCGTGCATGGCAACCGCGCACTCGCAACAGGCCACCCAGCCACCCAGGCTGCCAAATCAACGCTACAGCGCTGGCTTGCGTTCTGGGTTTGGTGGCTTGCCGCCGCACCATTGCTCGTCGCCTCTACACCCGTTCGCCGCACGCATGCATATATAAACGACCAAATTCAATTGAGTGACGAAAGAACCAATATGGAAGGAAATCAGAGTGAGCTCAGCGTGTGTAGATCACAGACGGTGAAATTCGTGCATATGGTTGTTGAATCGGGTCTGCTTTGCCAGTGTGTGGACAGAGAGTTGGGAGAGCCGGAGAGTTGAATTTGATATCAACGATGGGTAAGGAGATGCGTGGTGGGCCTGCAAGGGCAGAAAGGCCTGGTTATCGGAATGGCAACAAGGCTTACTAACTATCCAAATGAAAGGAATGGCCCAGATCTACAACGGCAGATGATTTGCTTTCCTGTATTATCTTTTTCTTTTTTGGCCTCCTTAGGAACACACGATTGATAGGGATACATATGCAAAATGGATTGTTGGAAAACATAGGAAAACAGGAATGGTCGTTTGGATGGTGCATAGAAAAAAATACAATAATGTCGAGTATTAAGTTAAGAGAAATTTTATAGTCCTTAAGAGATAAATTTTATACTGAAAAATAAGGTACCTTCCGATATTTTCTCAAGTGCCTTAAAACCACTCTTAAGTTAATAGTAAATCGTATTTTTAATGATGTGTAATCCATGACTGTACCTGTTTTTCGCTAAAATATTTTGTTTACTTAAATAAACTGTATAATTTCATTATTTCATGTGGAAGAGTTATAACCTTTATATAAATAAGACTATGCCTTATTGTTTAAACCTGACTCCTTGTTACCTGGGTAATAACATGATTAGATTACTATTCTTAAGATGCTTAGCCATGCTTAGCAATTTAGTTCACTTGGGAATTAAATATTATCTTTTTTTGGTTCGACTCAATGTCGGAAAATTAAATTTTGGATATGTTAATGTTAAATTACTAAAATTGGGCCTAAATGGTGGGCTGTGGGTGCATGGTTTTGCTGGTCGCACCCATGGCAATTAAGGACCGGTTCGCGGGAACCTCTTGGGCAATTACTCGTACTTTCCACAAGCCAGCGTGGGCAACGGCTAGGCTTGTAGCGTCTCTTCTCCCTCTCCTAGGCACCGATGGTGAGGATGGGCGTGATGGAGTTGGGTCGGCCCGGGGTAGGGTTGATTGGCTTCTGGATCCATTGTGGCACAAGAAGGTAGCCTGGCCGATGTAGAGTACCCTGGCGGCAGATGCAACCTCAGTGTGGTGTGGATGTTTTGGGAGAAGTTGCGTAAACGGTCCTGTCATAGCCTCTTACGAGGTATCGTGGTGATGCACCGGCACACAGGAACGTGTGTGGGGTTGTGTCTTATGGATACAGTTGTACACCTCTGATCAAAGTTAAATCTATTCGAATAGCCACGCTCGCGGTCATGGGCATGTTGGTTAAAACTCACCGTGATTAGTCTCACTTTTCTTAATTAATTGGAGTTGATGGAACTAGCATAGTTCAGGTGGATGGTTTGGGCCTGGATAACGTTATGTAACGTTGATCAGCGGGGCTTAGTTAACATGGTGTAACGTTGATCAGCGGGGCCTGGTTAACGTGGTGTAACGTTGATCAGTAGGGCCTGGTTAACATGGTGTAACGTTGATCAGTGGAGGTTTAATATTGATTAATTAACCAACCTTTTATCGTTTACGAACTATAACTGTTTACAACTGCTTTTACGCAAATACACCCCTAGCCTGTCTTTGTCTCCCGTGTATTATGCATCATTGTGGGTGTGATTTATTGAGTACTGTGGATGGTACTTAGCCTTGCTTCCTTTTCCCTCTCTCAATGGTAGAGTACGCGTCCGACAAGAATCGTCCTGAGGAATAAGCTGGCTCCGCCGTCAAGGTGTTTGTGGGATGGAAGCTGCTGCTTGGCTAGATGTTTATAGACTTTATTTTCTTTCTTCCGCTGTATTTATGTAATATAATTTTTCTCTGTTTGTAAGATGTCCTCTATATGGCAACTTGTATTTATGTACCCTGGCTTTTCTGAACAGGGATTTAATACACATGTATGTTTAGAATTTCGGTGGTGAATTTCTGGACGTTACAATGACTAAGGTAAAAATATACCTTACAATGGTGTTTTGCCTCAATCACACAAAGAAGATAAGAAAAATGAGCTCAAAATGGATTTTAAATTTCATGTGAAATTCCCTTGAAAGCATGGCCACAGGAATTTTCCCCATACATTTTCCTTTGTTTTATTCCTATAGACCAATTAAGGGATGATCGATACTAATTCATATAGAATTCTTGTTTCTATGTTTTTCCTACAATCCAAAGGGGACCTTAACGAATTGGTAGGAGACTAGCCAAAGTCCCACCACATTTAAGAACACATATGGACCAGATAACATATATTAGGACTCCTTGGTAATGCAGGAATCTAACAGGATTTTATCAGGAATCAGTAAAATTCCTCCATTCCAAAGGATACTCTATGCCTCTAGGGCCTCCATAGAATTGAAGGAAATTTACAGGATTTATACAAAAGTAATAGGATTGCACTATTGCTATATGTTTTTCTTGCGTAGAAAAATAAACATGAGCTCATACTTTGTTATTTGAAGCTCATACCTCTTTTTTTTTAAAAAAAAACTTTGAGAAGTCTAAAAACTCTCTCCTTTTGTCTCCTGTTTCTCCCTCTTGCACAAACAACTTCCTTAAAATTTCATGTATGTTATCTCCTGCGAATTTCGAGGACATTACCTCTAATATTTCAATTTTGTAAAATCCTAGTGTTCTAAAGTGTGGGCGGCATCCTATTTCTAACTTTGAGAAGTGCTTCAGTGCTCCCAAAAAAAACCCGAACATTAAAGCGCATCAATGGTGGGGATTAAAGGTTGATTAACAGAGTAATCCCCATTTTCCTTGGGCTGCAGAAAGTTGCAGAAGATATGGACCATGTAAGGCTTAACACTTTCCTTTTTTCTCACTTGAGAAAACAAGGCCTGACAGTGCAACTCGTGACGATCCTTATACAGAGCTTAATTTGCAGTCTTGCATATGATGGTAAACTCATTCACGAGAGTGTCTTACTCCGTACATCACAGCACGACCAGAATTCTGCGCAGCAGTGGCATTATTGTCCTTCGAGATGGACTGGTATGCACAACAGCACAAGTGTGCACAATTCTACAAGTCTACAGTCACAGTAGTAGGAGAGCGATGACGACGACGACGAGGAGTCGATCAGTCAACTCTGAGAAACATGATCCCTGAGCTGTTCTACATGTCGCATACGGCACACCTCTCCAGGCTCCAGCTCTTCAACTAGTGGCCTCTCATTGGAATCCTTGACGAATTCTCATGTCTTCGAGAGTGGTCGATCATATCAGACGCTTGGAAAAAAAAAACCTGCCGTTTCTTCCGAACAAACGCACGGTGATGGCCGGACGGTCACGCCCAGATGGCTATCATGGACATGAGCCCGGCGCCAAGCAGCAATGAAACGTTCATGGCGAGCTGCAGGCGTCCCCTGCTCTGCACCCTGGTCTTCATGAAGTCCTCGGCGAGGATGTCGACGAGTGCCATGTAGACGAGTATCCCCGCCGCCGCCGACTCGAGGAGGCCCTGCACGACCAGCGCCGTCGGGCTGTTCGCGTCGTAGACGGAGGAGATTGCGATCCCGACGGCGATGCCAGCCGGCGTCGTGAGGGAGAAGAAGAGCGCCATTGCCACCACTGACCTGGCACAGAACTTGGCCTGTCGGAACAAGAAAGAACAGGTTAATTACTTAATTGAGATTAATTAGTGGAGGCCCAGTAAGCTAAGATGCGATTTGAGACATGTTTTTACCACTGGGCCCCTTAAAGTACTAGAGGCCCATCTGAAAATTTGCAGAATCTTAACGTCTTTTTCTCAACTTTTTGGTTCGTGAAACGAAAGGATCAAAAGAAAAGGAGGGAGCAGAGATGTGATTGTGAGTAGACATCAGTTGTCCTCTTGTTTGAAATCAGTATCTTCAGACGAGTTACCAGTATTGAGCACGTTTGATTGACAGGAACACCAAAAAGGTTAAATTTTTCTCTATTTTTCTTTTAAGAAAAGTAGAAATTTACAGTTGTGAGCGCTGAGTAATGTGTGGCTAATCACCTGAACGATGCATCCGCCGAGCCCGATGCCCTCGAAGAACTGGTGAAACGTCAGCGCCGGCACGAGCGGCCGCACCGTGCTCGGGAAATCGGAAGCGCCCAGCGACATCCCGATGATGAGTGAATGCACCACCACTCCCAGCTCCAGCACCTCCACCAACAAGACGCGCAAGCGAATCGATTAAGAACAGCAGGAAAAAAAAATTCTTTTCGTTGTGTTTTATCAGCTCTGTTTCTTCGATGGCGCGGCGAATGGCCGGTGGCGGCGTGGCGGTGTGGCGGTAGTGTACCTGAGAGATGACGCGGTGGCGCACGAGGTCGTCCTCGCAGGCGGGGGCGACAGACATGACGGACATGCCGTGAGCGTGGCCGTGGCTGTGCTCGTCGGAGGCCTCCAGGTCTTCTCCGGTGGTTGTCCTCGGCTCGTCGGCGACGGCGGCAGCCTTCCTCTTGGCGTCCGTCCGGTGGAAGTACCCCGTGGCGACGGTGTCGACGATGAGCGTGCCGATGGCGGAGACCATGGCGATCATCCCGGCGAACGGGAACTTCTTCCACGGGCCGCCGACGAGGCACGGCGAGCCGAGCGCCTCGAAGGCCGCAGGTAGGATGTGCACCAGGCCCGTGGCGAGGATGACGCCTCCGGCGAAGGCCTTGACGGAGAGGAAGACGTCGGTCTCCGGCTGGATCGCCGGGAACCTGCCGCCCAGGGAAGGCAGAGCCGCCCCGACGGCGCTGCCGGCGAGGATGCAGAAGATGGCGATGATCTTGAGCCGCAGCGCCTGCGCCTTGTCCCGCCCCGCGGTGTCCGTCGCGCACTCGCACTCCGCCACCGCGAGCGCCGGCAGGTAGAACGCCGCCACAAGAAGGCAGAGGACGGCCACCTTGGTCGTCGACGCCATCGCCGATCGCTTACTTACAGCTAGCTCGCGCGGCGAGATGTCGCTGTGTTGCAGAAGAGCTTGTGAGGTTAGCACATGCGCTAGCTCTGCTGCACTTGTTCCCATGCATTTGAAACGAAGAAAAAAAATTAACCAGCAATACTTGATTGTTAGGGCGTTGGCGCCCTCAACTGAACTTCATTAAAGTAATTAATTATTCTGCAAACCACAGTAACAGTCCGGCCTTGTGGTGAATTTTTATTATTTTTTAAATATTTTGTTTTTTAATTTTAAAAATAGATTCTCCGAGAACTTAAACCTTTTTAACCACGCAACTTCGCCTGACGTGGCAAGACAACAATGCTACATCAGAAAAAATCAGCGTGAGAATATCATCCTGCCACACTAGGGAGACTGGTGTGGCCAAAAAATTCAGATTTAAAAATAAGTTTAAAAATAAGTTTTGAGATAGTCTATTTTTAAAATTAAAAATAAAAAAGTTTAAAAAATTAAAAAAAATTCCCTTGTGGTTTGCATGGCTTGGAGGACTTACTGTGAAATGAGGACGCATGCTCACCACACGCCGGAAAATTCCTCCTAAACCGAGTGAAACTTGCGCTAATCCTGTTCATCTCTTTCAGGGAAATTTGGTCAAAACATAGAAATTCACTTGAAAAGAATCCATTTTTTTAATGAATCGGATGTGCAGGTGAGGATGCCACCTATTTCACCAACTGTGAACTGCCCATGTCGATTCCTCTCATTTGAAAACAGAAAACAAATTGAAGTGCGTACGTGCTACTTAATGTTGGCTATACTTAATTACTCTCATCAAAGCATGCATGATAGATCTCCAAACCTAACTAGGAATTAAAGTACTGTTCTTCCGAGAGACGAAACCGGAAGCGGAACTTGAATTCTTAAATTAATAAACTATCAGCTTCTCTAAAAAGCATTAATCTACTGCTAGTTTATAGAAGTCGTCGGTCGGCGAACTGATTGAAAAATCCCCGATGTTGTTATAGTGTCGACACTCGTTGGAAGCATACAAAGCTAGGTCATCTCTTAGATTAGATACACATGTGGAGCTGGCTAGCTCTGGACTCTTCAGTGACGTTGACAACGTTGCAAATTTAGTAGCAAAAATGCAAAACGAAGGACAGGGCCAAGGTTAGTATAGTGCTAATACATTCTTCTAGCCAATTAAGCCAATGACTTAATTTACTGATTAAACAGATGAAGTTATCATAATAAGTCATTGTACTTGATCTAATTCTTTTTGTTATACACGGCAACATTGTGGTAATGCATATCACCTTTGCTATTCATCAGTCGATAGGAATTTCTCTAAATTTTAGTCGACTGATGAATGTCATTAGATCAGAATCGAATGGTATTTTCACTGTCTTCCACCTCAAACCTGGGGAGGCATGAAGAGAGGAGAGGGAGGAAGGTGGTGGACTCACTAGCGACGGCGACTTCCTTGGCCATCTTCGGCACCAACGACACCCGGAACTCTGACATGCTTTCTATGGACTAGGGTTTCAAGGTTGGAGGTGGTGGAAGGGCAGGTAGGGAACTGGTGAGGGCGGCTTTAGAGGGATGGCCAGGTAGACAGCGGGCCAGTGGTGGGCGGTGGACACATGCGGGCAACAAGGTGGCTGTGGCACCGCCGGAGCCACGGGGATGGAAGAAGGCGAGGGCGTGGTCGACGGCGGAGGTAAGGGATGCCCACGTGGTTAGGAGGAGGGTGGCAGGATTCAGCGGCGCAGAGCCACCGAAGACGATGGATGAGAGGTGGGGCGGGGGCAAAGTGGCCGGAGTTGATCAAGATGATGACTGTGGCGGCGTGGAGGAGGATGAGGAGGACGTGGGGAGGAAGGCGGTGGGGAGGCTGCAACCAGTGGGGCTCACCGATGTAGGAAAGGAGGTGGGGCTCGCTGACGCACGGAGAGAGGCAGCACAAAGGAAGGTGTTGGCTCGCATCATGTGATTGTGTGGCAGCAATAAAAAAATGAATGGGGATCGTCAGGAGGGAGAGGAGGGGGTTAAATTCAGGATTATGCATGGATCTTAGTCATCTAAACAGCCCAAAAATCGACCGATAAATTGAAAAATATCAGGACTGATCAATAGTCAATCCCAATACATATATATAGTCGACGTTGTAATCTGACTTTAACCATCAACCTATATACATATACAGTATAATGGTATCTATAGTGATGGAATGCAAGCCATATAGTATCGTGTCTATATGTATGTATGTGCGCTCGATCATCTTATTTGTACGGGAAACAAAAATATATCATCAAATTACTTTGACACCATTATATATGTTTAGCTATTTTACGTTACCAAAATTAATAAATGTCGTCAACTACAAGTCAATTACTTACAAAGGATTATAAAACGGAAACAGAACCTGGAGTTTCACTTAATGATTGCGACTAAGAAAGCGCACCAACTTTTCTGAGACAAACAATGGACAATGAAATAACACCTATGCAGCTTTATTTCGTTTGTTGAACTTCTGAACAAACGTGACAATTTATTAAAAAACAATAGTTTCAAAAGGAATATGTACCTCTCTTTACAGAAAAATCACACGGAATTTATTCTGTACCTTTTTTACAATCAAGTAGTCAAGAATCAAAAACGAGAAAAACCCTCCCACAATGTGCCACATAAAAACAAATAAAAAAAGGAGTAAAAATATATGAGAATTCTTCTTAAGTTTTCAAGCCCAAATACCAAGCAAGGACATCAAAGCTGTCCCAACCAGCAGCGAGATGCTGATGATGAACTGCAACCTTTCACTCTTCTGCACTCTTGGGTTCATGAAATCTTCAGCTAGAAGGTCGACGAGGGCCATGTAGTTGAGGATTCCAGCAGCTGCTGCGTCGAGAATGCCTTCGACGATCAGGGCTGTGGGGCTATTCTCATTATAAGCGGAGGAGATGCCGATACCGATCAGGATCCCAACCGGTGTGGTGAGCGAGAAGAAGATTGCCATTGTCACTGTAGACTTAAGACGGAACCTAGCCTGCAACGATATATCACTGGCTGATAAATTTCACCGCCTAATCGATCAGTGCGCATTTCAATGAAATGAAATTTCTGCATTCAAAAGAAGTCCCACTATAATGAAATTTCTTGTGGAATCTATAACCCTTGTACTTTGTCTTAATGTATTTAACATCTTTTAGCTTGTAAGTGTGTTTGATTCAACATGTTTGTAAAGGATACAAATGAAGTTATCTTTACAAGTCTTCTAAGTTGCATATTCTAGAAACTATTATATCATTAAGCAAGGGTGAAAAGGAGCCGTCATATTTGTTCTAGAGAGACCTATAAATTACGTAAATCGAATTTATAGATTTGAGTTTATAGGTTCAAGTTTGAGTAGGTTTGAGTTTGAATTTGTTATGGATATTGTGTATTCCTAAAAGGATAGAATACCTTAGGAAGTAGAACTCCCATATCAGGTAGAATTCATGCTTTGCACATCCACATGTGGGTATAAACAGTTGAGAGGTTGAAGTAAAAACAAAATGATGCTTTTTGGAGAGAATTTGAACTTTGTTGAAAGAAGTTGAACTTTGACTTCAATGGCGTGACCCCCGTGTCGCCCTCGTGCATGTGGCCTGGGGGGCGACCATAACCCTAGTCGCCGCCACCTCCTCCCTCCTCATCCACCTTGCCACAGCCGGAGCTAGCTGTCGGAAACCGCGCGGCTAGCTAGGATGGCGGCGGCAGGGCTTGGCTCGTCACCCATTTGTGAGGAGAGAAAGGCGGCGCAGGGAAAGACAGCAGCGGCATGACGGAGGGGACGCGTGACGGCGACGATGATCTCACCCTAAGCTCGGCAGATAGGCTTGCAGAGGCGTTCGGCGGTGGCGGTGCGGGGAGAAAGTAGGCGCTAGATCTAGGGCCTCAGCTCCTAGATCCGGTCATGCGGCGGTGCATGCGGCGGCGGGGGAGGGGGGGCTCCTCCCTGGCTTTAGGATGGTGACACCGTCGGCACAGAGACGGCGGTGGCATGGGAGCTCCTCCTAGCTCGTGAACGGCGGCAGCGTCAAGGCTTCCCCCGGCCCTGGCGTTGCTTGGTGGGCGGGTGTGGACAGGCTGGGGTGACGGGGCGGTGATGGCGACCTCTAGTTGTGGTGCTGTGTGAGGAGGCTAGGGGCGGTGGTGGCTTCGGTGCGGTGAGAGAAACCACCTTAGCACGTTGTGATGACGATGGCTGTAGGCACGGCATCGACAGTGGCGGTGCATGGCCATGTTGGACTGCCCCTACAATGGTAGGTCGGTAGAGACCGAGCGAAAGTCTAGTCGGCGATGTCTATGGGTGTCGTTCCCTCCTTGGAGGCGTCTTGATGTGTCTTCCTGTCCCGCCGTGTTTGGATTTTTCTTCGGGTGTAAACCTAGCTCATTCATGGGCCGGAGATGACGACGCAGTTTGGCGTTGCGTCCTTTCTGAAGGAGCCGTCGAGGAAATCCATCGGTTTTGGCAGTTCTGGGTTGTGTCTCGTAATGGCACCCAAGGGTGGCCTTGGGAAGTCAGAGTTGCTCCGTCGAGGCGTTCGACGAGCTAGGCAACGATGACTCAAAGCTTTGTTTGGTTGCCTTTTTTCCTCTAGGGAAGTCGGAGCTGCTTCATTGTTGCGAGCTTGGCAACAATGACCCAATTCGGACCCTGTTAGTCGTGTTTCGCTCTGTTGGGTAGCAAGTTATTTGATCTACAAGGCTCATTAGTCTGGCTCGGATATGCCTCAACGAGTTTGGTGGTCGTGAAGTCGGAGCTGCAGCGTCGGCGAGGCGTGTCATGTGGCAACAATAACATGACTCCGTCGAGTTGTGCTTTGCCACGAGTTAGGTTGATTCCCTTACTCTGGTGCTTCTTGATGAAGTCGGAGTCGCCCGTTTGCGAGGGCGATGGTGTGATGACGATAACACCGTGTTATTGCTAGCGTTGAGGAGAGTCTTGTTGGTTCTTTCAGCTTGCTTCTCAGAGCTACAAGGCCTATGGAAGCAATTTGTTGAGGCCGTTTGTTGAGTGTTAGAGATCGGCTATCTTGTTTTCGCTGCCGTGGTAGTTTTAGGTTAGTTGGTGGAGAGTTTGTCGTAGTGGTTTTTGCCCAGTTTTCCCTAATTAACTATGCACTATAAGGTTTTTTTCCATTTTCCCTAAAATAGGACATCTTCTTCTTTTATATAATACGTCGGCAACGGCCTGATCGTTTCGAAAAAATATTTCAATAGCAACAGGAAAGTGTTATAGAAAGTTTGGTTGATTGGCTATTCATGGTTTTAAAGTCATCTAACTTTGGTTTCATCTGTTTCTATCGGTCATACTGGAATTATACATGCGGCATACCGGGCATCAGGCTGATCAGATCGGCGATACATATAAGCCCGATCAGACCGCCAAGCGCGAGTCTGATCTGCTTTAGGTTGAAATTTTAATCTGTAAACATATTTGATTTGAAGTTATAGGAGTGAAGTGGATCAACTGACCAGTGGTACATATCTATACTTTTTCTAGGCTCGAACTCACTATTAGTGAGGATGAGCATACATGATAATTATACATTGTGATGTGAATGGGATACCCACGCTCGTATTCCCTTACTCTGTTACTCACTAGTCACTACGACATTAATAATTTTTGTAGACATTAATTCTCACATTTCAATTGTTGTCAAGGAACACATACCTGAACAATGCATCCTCCAAGCCCTATCCCTTCGAAGAACTGATGAAACGTTAGCGCGGCCACGAGCGGTCTGATCGTGCTGGGGCTCTCAGATGCACCTACCGATATCCCGATGATAACTGAATGCACTATGATACCCAGCTCAAACACCTTCATCGATCGATCCATGCATACAAATTAAACCAAGAAATCAAACGTATCAACACATATTGATAGCAAATTAATCAATTAACGGCAATTCATCGCCCAGCCATGTGTAAGTTTCAGTGGCAAAACCTGCGAGATGACGCGGTGGCGGACGAGCTTCGCGCGGTCCTCGGCGCCGCAGTCGGCAGCGTCGTTCAACATCGTCGCCGACGCGATCACGGCCGACACGCCGTGCGCATGGCCGCGCTCTTGGTCGTGCAACGACGACGCGTCCGCGCACCCGACGACAGCCGCGGCGGCGCGGTTGTCCTGCACGCGCTGGAAGTAGCCCGTGGCGATCGTGTCGAGGAGGAGGGTGGCTATGGCGGCGAGCATGGCGACGAGGCCGGTGAACGGGTACTTCTGCCACGGCCCGTCGACGAGGCACGGCGAGCCGAGCTTGTCGAAGGACACCGGGAGGATGTGCACGAACGCCGTGGCGAGGATGACGCCGGCGGCGAAGGCCTTGAGGGCGAAGAAGAGGTACGTATCCGGGCGGAGCGCCGGGAATCTCCTGCCGAGGGAAGGGATGGCGCATCCCGCTGAGCTTCCCACGAGGATACAGAAGATGGCGATGATCTTGAGCGTCCGGGCCTTAGCCGTGTCATGGTCTTCGTCCTCACTGCGCTCGCATTCGCATTCGGCGGCGACGGCGAGTGAGGGGAGGGAGAAGACGGCAAGGAGACATGTGGTTAGCTTGATATCAAAAGCCATCTTTTTCGTCGGAGGCCAAAGATTGGTGATGAACTACCAATGTGGAGAACCGGTGGAGATAGTGCGTATTTGTACGGTTGTACCGATACAAGTAGAGAAGCATATAGCTATGAATTAGTTTTTTTAGCCGGCATCTCTAATCTGACCAAGGTTATGGATAAGGAAAAAAAATCTAGGATGCCAATGAAAATGTAAAAAGAATCCAAAGTATTGATGACAACCGGCGCGAATTGATCTCACACTGATAATACATATGAACGACTAGTTACACATTTTATAGACATGCATGTTGCCAGAGGTGAAAGGAAGGGATCTCACGAGTTCGGGTTGGTATTTTACTAAAGGATGGGCTTAACAATGAGATGTGCCATGTCAACATAGTCACTAGAACAAAATCTAGAAGCATGTGCCATGGGGTTCAGTATTTCAGCAAAATAATCGTTAATTGCGTGAATTGGTGATGATCTTTAAGATATTAGCAAAATGCCTATACATTGTTACGGAATTTAAAAAATTACATCGGCACATTGCAAAGAGAAAATATATTTTAAATTTAGAGCATAATTTGAGAATTAATTAGAGGTTTTAGGTTGCTAAATTTTCACTCCCATAAAAAAGGTCTAGTTATTATTAGCGTGCAAGGATGATCACGTTGAGAGTTTGAGGGTTTGTTTATGACTTTTATTGTTCTACCATACGGTTTGGAGAGAAGGTCAACAATAGACCTATGTATCAGAATTTTAAAGAGTTGATGATGAAGTAACAGCAGATTCATCGCTTACCACCACCACTACTCTCTTTTAAAAGGAGCATAGATATCGAGACAATGAAATACATGCCATCTCAAAATTTGTAATCCAGATAAATTATTGTGTTATCAACAAAACCGTAACATATATTAAGTAAGTACCCGAGGTATCAAAGCATATCTTTCAAATTTCTTTTCAGTTTAAACAATTGACATTTACGTACTACGTACATTATTTACTCACACAATATGTGAATTGAAGATAAAAAACATTTTTTTCCTTTTCACACAATACTACTACGTTATAAATATTCATTAATTCTTTTTGGCCTACATAATGGTAGACATCTAGATGGATTTATATAGGCAAGATATCACTTAACATGGTGTATAATAAACGAAAATGATATACTATGAAAGGCCGACAACATGGAAATGGCTATATATATATTCGGATACATCACATGCAGTTTGTACTAGAACTACGAGATAAGAACCGCGCACGATCTTGGCCGTCTATTTTTGCTGTAGATGGTTTATATTTAATGCTACAGTAGCCTGAGCTACGTTAAATGTGCAGTATTTTTTCCTAGTAAACAAAATCTTAGATGATCTAACCATTGGACTTACATCGGATGGCCCTAGTGTGACTGTTTAAGTTTCAGCCACACTAGGGACTCTAGATGAACCCGATCCTATATTCATGCATTTTCATCTAGCGAGCACAGCTATGCTTGAGCAGTTATCACTCCCGCTATTTAATTTATTTGATAGGTATATACACGCATAGCAGAATGCTTTTCTCTTGTAGAATCTCCTCACTTTTGTACACAAGAGGAAGATCCCCTCAAGCATTCTCGTCACCATTATAGCGACCTCTTTCTTCTTAAACACATGCGATTATGTTAATCAGTTATTAGAACACATCTATCGTATTAATTAGGACATTTGGAATGCAGATCATTTCCATGGAAGCATTTGTAGATACATCGCCAGTAGCTGGAAGCAGTGTTCACTCTATCATTTGGGTGGTTATCGTATCTCACGTTATGACGGTTACTGCGCTAATCGCTTAAAGCCGTATGAATTTTATTTTTAAAAATTTAAATTTAAAATTTTTAAATCTCACGATAAGGTTACGGTTACCGCAGTACGTTGAAGCTAAAAAGAAAAAAATACGAAAAAAATTGTAAAATGTATTAAAAATTCTACAAAATTATAGAAAATTCAGAAAAAAATTGTGGATATCTCTAAAAAACAATGTAATATTGCATTTTTTTTCATAACCCTTGCTATCTTTTTACACTTAAATAACATAGAAATTATATCCCAATCCATCTTTTATTTTTTAAAAATTTTGATGGAGCTCTAAAATATAAAGTAAACTTCGTTATTTTCACCAATTTTCTTTACCGTAGTGATCCATAATTTAAGTAATAACTACTAAAATTTTTTGGATTTTTTATTTATTTCAAAAATTTTAATTCGAATAAAATTTATTTTAACCAAACCACCAATAACTATACCGACGGTTTGGGTGGAAACCACCAGCAGTTTAGCGAACCTTGGCCGGAAGCATGTTAAGTACACTCAACATGTCTTCCCAGCTAGTTGAGCCCTGTCTAAACAGCTACAAACTCCAACTGGCCTTTCACAACACTCTCGCCAAATTCACTAGTAATATAATTAAAAAATTACATAAACACTATCACGTCAGATCAATCTTTCGCAAAACCCGGTGTTGGCTTTGCAGATAGGTGGTCTATATATGTCGACACTATGAGCGTGTAAAGTGTGACATTATTGGGAGTTCTATTGGAATCAACAGGAAGGTGATTAGTTGTACGTGTACCATGGGCGAGTTCAGTTTAGTAGTAGTATATATTACTCCCTACTGGACGATGTGTCTGTTTTGTTAATCTGACCATCGCATGAAGTGTGCCCTAGCTCGAAGCGAGAGAGAGTATTTTATCTAAACTACTAATCTCGAAAATGGCGCCATGTGTCCTTATATGAGCACACATGTCGTCACCTTTCGTGCAGTCGTGTTAGGAGGTGCAGATTAGAGTAACACACAAATAAAGAATTCCTTGATACGTGCGGTGGCTTCCTTTGATTGGGTCATGATGAACTTGGTTGCTAAACCTTAAAAAATGCATTGACATTTTGCTGCTTGCATACTGGTAGTAGTCTGGTACTTCTCTCACCCTTTTATAGTTGTATCATAATGACAAATAACCTTAAAAACTGGTTGGCATGACGATGGACAGATATTTCATTCAAGTTACAGTAAAGCCCTGTTTGGTTCTACTCGGGCCCAGATTTGAGGAGTTTGAATTGGGCCCAATTCATTTATGATGTTTGGCCTACAATTGATCAGCCTTGAAAAAAAATCAACGAAATAATCAAAATTAATTTTTATCTGCGTTAATTAACGATTTAAAAGACAACACGGGAAATAGAGTACCATAAGAAAACCCAAAATCAATTTTAAAATTAAAATTTTAATTATGGTTAATAAGCTAACAAGCTGACAATGATAATCTAGATCTCTAGCTGGGATAGAAATTAGGGATAGACAAAATAGACTGACCAAAAAAACCGAACCGAAAAGACTGGACTGAGACCGAGAAATTCCATCTCTAAAATATACTAACCGACTTTAGTTTATTCAATTCAGTTATATGTCTCGGTTAACTGAAATGACCGAAATTTTACAGTATGGTCCAATAGCGACAAGTAAATAAGTAACCCTCATTCCGGGTTGTTTGCTACAAGGGATGACCCACCGCCTTTTGTGCCACCCGTCACATCTCGCTCGCCGCCACCTGCGCTGTGCTGCCACATCTTCGTGCGACCGCCTCCCGAGTGCAGCTGCTGCAAGCCATGACGTATATGCTGTTAGGACATTCACGATGCAAGCCGTACTCCAACCGAATGGTCTCGTGAAAAAGCTGGTTCCTAATAGGATGAAACCTCTCTCATGATACTCATTCCACAATGCATAGTATCCCCATAATGCTAACAAGGAATTTTTATGTACCAGCCCCATGATGTTTTTTTCCAGCCCTCGCACTCTTTTCAATTTATAGATAAATTCAGAATTTTATAGAAAGAACCCTATTAACCACAAGGTAATATAAAATAACTACATTTAACCGGTCATTCCTTTATCTTTTTTTGAGTCTTGTTTATAGATAGCCAAACGTGCCTTCGGACCGATACAGCCTGAGGGCTAGTCTAGCACGACCTACTATGGCACAACCTGTTAAGGCATGACTCCTGTAGCGGGTCGTGCCGTATCGGCTCATGTGCCGAGGTCTCGGCCTAGGCACGACTCACGAAGATGCCGAGGTGTGCCATGCCGGCCTGTGCCTAAATTGGCATGTGGGCTGGCTGTCGGTCCATTAGCATGTTTGACCTATAAAATTTAAAATTATGAAGCAGGAAAAAAAAACAAAAAATAGAAAACTGAAGAAAAAATATTAGGAAAAATTAGAAAAAAGGAAAAAAGAAAAAAATAGTAGAGAAAATTAGAAAAAATAAGAAAAAATAGGAAGAAAATAGAAAAATTATAAAAAAATGATGGGCCAACCGGGCTGCGCCCGTATTTGGACCGTGCCGTGCCGGCCTGATAACAACCATACTGTGTTGGGCCAGCCCACGGGCTGAGGTGTCGGTCTAAACACGGCACAAGTAATACCGACATGACGCACCAGTTTTCATGTCTGGATCAAACCGACACAAGTATTATAGCACCTTGTCCGAGCCAGGTCGTTAATGCATGGCCCATCCAGCCATCACTAGTCCCATTCTCATCCTCTGAGTCCTCGTCGTTCTCAACTCCCGACGCCTCATCTTCAACTTCGAGAAGATCAAGGGCAGATCAGATCAGGGCATCAGGCCGACGAGGTCCGACCCCCAACATCCCCGGCGGTGAGATCCCTAGTGGTACGGGCCTCTCCCCTCCTCTCTCTCTCTCTATCCCCCCGGCGGCAAGCTCGGCGGCGGCCCGAATCGGGCGACTAACTCGGCCGGCGAGGCTTTCTTCTCCCTCCCTCACACGTGCCGGTGAGGCCTTTTGCTCCCTCCTTTTCTCAGCCGTTGCCGCTCTCCCCTTCTGGTGGCGCGCCGGCCTAGATCTGGCGCCGGATGGCCCTGGATTCGACGCAGCGCCATCAGAAGGGGATGAGGAGGACGGCGACGACCACGGCCAGCCGGCGGTTGGATCCACGGGAGCTATTCCCCCGGCTCTGTGAGCAAGCCGTCGTCGGTGGTATGTCCCTCTGAACTGCCGCTCCTCCACCCTCCCGCTCCTTCCCTTCCAGATTTGGTGGGCGAGCTCCTCCATCGTCCGCCGCCGCCGCCGCCCTGCTCCAGTTTGTTCCGGCCACCACCGCTCGAAGATCCACGTGACGACAGGGGGGTGGGGAGGGGGGCAAATGCGGGGCGACGGCATCGGCCAATCCGTCTTGGGAGCTGTGGCTCCCTACGCGCATGCCCTCGCCCTGACGAGGCAACCGTGCCCTCTGCAAGCCACGAGCAGCCTCGCGGAATTTTTACTGTTACTAATTTAATTTTTTTTTTAATTTACAAAACTAATTTTTGATTCTGTTTTTTTGCAGAAATAGCCTCTTGCTGTCGTGGGACAGGGCGGTTTTTAAAAACCGTCATGGCCTAGGGCGGCGAATGGCCTGGGCCCACGGCAGCGTCACCACGCCGTGACGGCGGCCCACAGCGTCAGCGAGGCGGGGGCCACGTGGCATTGCCGCTCTGGGCCATGGCGGCGAATGGCCCCGGGCCAAACACAAAAATGCCCGTGCCTCGTCCTTCCCGCGCGGTCCCCGTCCCCGCGCCCACGCTCGTCTCCCGCTCGCTCTCTCCCTGCGCTTGGGGCCCGCGCGTCAGAGCGCCTCCCGCTGATAGGCCGGGCCTGCCTGCATTCTGCGGGCGAGGGCGCGAGCGCGCGGGGAGGAAGAGGCACGGGCATTTCGCCGCCGTGGCCTAGGGCGGCAATGCCACGTGGCCCCGCCCCGCTCCGCTGACGTCGTGGGCCACCGTCACGGCCTGGTGACACCGCCGTGGGCCCAGGCCATTCGTCGTTCTAGGCCACGGCGGTTTTTAAATACCGCCCTGGCCCATGGCGGCAAGAGGTTACTTCTGCAAAAAAACAGAATCAAAAATTAGTTTTGTAAATTAAAAAAAATTAAATTAGTAACAGTAAAAACTCCAGCCTCGCCCTCGCTGGGCTGAGGTGGAGGCTGGACCATGTTCTCTATGGATGTGTTTGGTTTGGGGATGAGGTAGGATGGGTTAGACCCATCTCTTTTTTTGGATGGGATGGCTCTAGTTGTTTGTTTGGTTTGAGAAATGGGGTGGTTCTAGTTTTTTGTTTGGTAGAAGGGATTAGAGTGGGCGGGGGCGGACGAGGCCGAGGGTCTGGACCATCCTCACCCTGTCCGGACGGTCCGGACTGTCGCGGCCGCTCGCCGCTCGACAGTCCGCTCGCCGCTCCTGAGCCCTTCTGAGCTCCGTCGCCGCGCCCCTCCGGTCACCGCGCGTCGACGCGCCCGCGAGAGCTGGATCGGCGCGGTCCGGCCAAAATCGATCGGTCCTGAATATTTGAGGAATATTTCCCTGTTGGGTTCATCCCAACCCACTAGTCCATAAACCAAACACACCAAAAAAAAATAGGATGAATTCATCTCAACTCACCAAATCCATTCAACCAAACACATCCTATGAGTATGTTTGGGTTGAAGGATTTTCTAGTTGGGATGGGCCATTCTATTTTTTTATAACTGTCTGGTTTAGGGATTACATGAGATAGGACTCAGTAGAAAATCTTTGACTGATATTCGGGATAGTCTGACCCGGAGAAAACGGCCGGACCGCGCGTCCCACGCGGTGAGTTTCTCTGCCTCGCCCCTGCGATCCAGATCCAAGCGAGCGACAGGGGAAAGCAGCGGCGACCAGCATCGAGCGGCGACGGCGCGCGCCCAGGGAGCGGCGACGGCAGCCAGGTACTCCTCGGCCCCCTCCCTCGTCCATCCTCCCTCCCTCTCCCTCTCTCTCTCTTTCTCTCTTTCTCCGGCTGCTCATCCCCATGGACGGCTGCAGTGGTGGCGGTAGGAGGTGAAGACGCCAGCGGCGACGGCGCGCGCCCACGGAGCGGCGACGGCAGCCAGGTACTCGACGGCTGATTTGGCGGGAAGCCGCTCGCCGCGGTCGCGCAACTCAGTGATTGAGTTGGAGTGATTGAGGGATTTGGTGCTGGTTTATCTTGTGGTGTGGTGGTCAAGTTTGATGTGCGGTTTTATCTTTTCTGTTCTTCCGAGTAGTTGAGGTTTTCCCCTGGGGAAAGATTTCCGGCAACAGCCAATCTGGACTGGTCCAGTTTGATAAAATCGTTCCTTATCTAGTGCTCATTCTTCCCGTTTACTGAAATTTCTCATCTTTTTGGCTGGAGAAGCAAGCTGTGGATGAAAAGTATCATCTTTATCTCGTTTGATTTGTCTTGTTGAGTGAA
Organism: Oryza meyeriana var. granulata; assembly: GCA_003991445.1. NCBI lineage: Eukaryota > Viridiplantae > Streptophyta > Magnoliopsida > Poales > Poaceae > Oryza > Oryza meyeriana. Next base: position 96,684 of record RYFJ01000745.1, read on the forward strand.
GGGGCTCTCATCCCTTCAACCCATTGCCGCTCATTCAAGAGCTGCTTGCGAGCTTTCGTCCATTCACCTGTTGGAGCCAGTCCAGGGGCGTAGCTTTGTATAGAAATCTGAGAGAAAGGGCGCTCTTTTAGCTGCCCATGGCTGTGCTGGAGGATTTGATCCGGGCAATTGAGCTCTGGCTGTGGATTGCGAAGGAGCAGGTCCCTTTGGTGGATCCCACCCTTGACCCGGTTCTGCTTGTCCCTGGCATAGGCGGCTCGATTCTTGAAGCTGTTGATGAGGCTGGGAAGGAGAGGGTGTGGGTGCGCATCCTCGCTGCAGATCATGAGTTTGGAGCGAGAGACCTTTTATAATGCTTGGAAGGTACCTCATGTACCTTTTAAATCAAGCGGTATCAGCCGTTGATGTTTAAAAGGCAAATTAGAAATAGAAAATAACATTAACAAGGGTAATTTATTAATTCAATCCTCATCCTTTGCCCCTATCCTTTCTTCTGCCGAGCGGTCGCGGGTGAGGCGCAGTCGGCCGGCAAGGAGGGCGGTGCTAATCACCCCTAAATCCTCTTCTCCCTCTGATTCCATTTCCACTACCACCACCACCACCACCTCCGACGACACGCGGAGCGGAGCGCAGCCGAGGCGAGCTTGCCCTCCCGGCGGTGGTGGCTGCGGCGCAGTCGGCTGGCAAGGAGGGCGGTGCTAATCACCCCCAAATCCCCTTTTCCCTTCGATTCCATTTCCACCTCCGACGACACGCGGAGCGGAGCGTAGCCGAGGCGAGCTTGCCCTCCCGGCGGTGGCGGCTGCGGCGGCGTCATTCCGGTGTCGGAGACATGGCGCTCGTGCCTAAGGGCGACCCCAAGGAGGGCGGAAGCGGATCTGTGAGCAGTGGGTGAGGCGCGGTTGGCCGGCGGGGAGGACGGAAGTGGAGCAGTCGGCGTCTTCACTCGCGTGGGTCGTGGGGGCTCGCCGGCTTAGAGAGATTCCCTTCCTGATTCCTCTTTTAACTTAGATCAACTGGATGCTCAATTTTTTTTTTTGTGCATATTCTTGATTTCAGTCCAACAAGACCTAATCCAGCAGCAGGGAGAGAATTATGTGCAGAGGCAGGAATAGGTGTATTTTTGAGCAAAGTGAGTGTCTGATCTAACTTCTCGTTTTAAAATAAAGTGTCTGACCTTAATGCGTCTGAATATGCACTAAAATGCTTGCTGATGACACTGCATGTTTTTGTCCTCTGCAGATAGCAAAGCTTGCAGCTATTAGAATCAGAGGTTTACAAGGATTTACTCCAGGATGGCACAATTGTAGCCATCAAAAAGAGGCATTCTCCTCTTAGCCATGAATTTATTCAAGAGGTGCAAAAATTTTCTCATTATCCACAGATTCTCTAAGTAGTGGCATAGTGGTGTAAGCATGCAACATTGCAAGAGGAAGGAAATAAAACTGCCTTCCTTTTATATTAAAAAAAAATCAAACCATTTTTCCCTACATACTTCAAAGTATTTGAGCAATACTTCAAAATATTTTTAGAAAAAAATAATTTACATACAGTAACCATTTACTCATGAATTGTGCCTTTTTTTTTTCCTCTGCAGGTTAATTATCTATCATCTATCCGTCATCGTAACTTTGTAAACCTTTTGGGATACTGCCAGGAGAATGGCATGCAGATGCTTGTTTATGAGTATGTTCCCAACGGCAGTGTTTCTACACATTTACATGGTAATTTATCATGGTGTTTCTTATCATTGTTGCCATGTACAATAAGAGCATCATAATTGCTAATATCATGTTGCCTAGTTTGCAGCTAACATACTCAATTCCTCATTTCTTAGAGGCTTTTCTGTTCTTGTAATAATCTGTCGACTGTTGTAATATCTGTACTAAAGTTCAGTTTTGCTGATATACAGGTACAGAACTTCCAACAAAAGTGATATCTCTGCAATTGCAGATAATAGAATGGCTAGTGCCTATACCTCCGAAGGCATGAGAGAATTCTTGTGGTTGACATCGTGGTGCGTGAACCCAACGAGCGAGGATCGTCCATCGATGAGCTTGGTGAGGCAGAGCTAAACCGGATTCGCGAACAAGAGATGAGTGTGGGTGCCATGGGCTCCGGGTACCTCATGACAAGCATATGGGCCACTCAGATAGAGAATGGGCTTAGCCTTATAATTAGAGATATGGTAACCCTCGGCAGACCTTGCCTTGTACAATAAGGAATATATAGTCCTAGCCGGGTACATTATATCTCTAAGGGGAGATCTCCTAGTTGTAATCTGACGGGGACTCCTACCTTGTAACCTTGTCCTCCAGTATATAAGGGGAGGCAGGGTGTCTCATAAGGGCAGGTGCACATAAGTTCATCAGAACTACCACCGTATATCCTCAAAGGAATACATACAAATTGGACGTAGGGTATTATCTCATATTGAGTGCCTGAACCAGTATAAAATCCCTCTGTGTTTTTTTGTAATCTACCGAGTTTACATCCGCTGACTAGCCCTATATATTTATTGCCGGTGTAAAACATCGACAGTTGGCGCGCCAGGTAGGAGATTCGGCGCGATCTACATCTATAAGCTCGATGGATCCAGCAACCGGAGTCGATGGCGGCAAATTCTCTCCCGGAGATACAATCTCATTCGGAAGCCTTGACTTCGTCGCCGACATGTTCGGCAATCCCACCTTGGCCGACACGGACCCGATCCAACCGGCCGAGGAACCAGCCGACTCCGCGCCAGTCGGCCTACACGATGCTGCAGCAATCTCTCACGACATGCTGCGGCGATCTCCCATACGCCCAAGTCCAGGGACAACTCTTTCTTTCGGTGTTCGACTCGGACTCGGTTTTGAGCCGGCCGAGATCGGGCCAAAAAAGGAAGAGATCGTCAATTTCCCGTTCGGACTCGGCGACGCCGCGGATATCTACAATCTACATCCGACGCGGCAAACCCGATCCTCTGGAGTTTGACTCGGATACGGCCCCGAGTCGCTCGAGATCGGATCTAGGGAGGTCGGAGTTGTAATCACCCCCGTCAACTATTCCGACTACGACTCTCAGTTGGACTACGACTCCCAGTCGGATTCTGACTCTAAGTCGGACAGCAGTTCGGCAAGCTTCTTCCCGCCACGAGAAATCTTCATGGCATCCAAAGGCTCTACTCCTACTCAGAAATCACGCCGACTACACGAACAACAAGAGGAGAAGGCCTGCCGACTACGAGAACAACAGGAGGAAGAAGCAAGACGCCTGAACGCCCGCAACGACGGCCTACGCAGGGCTGGGCGAACCGCTCAGCAACAAACCCTCCAAACAAAAGTCGGCGACCACGACGTCTTCGTCACGCCGCAACAGAACATCGTGGCCGCCGCAACCCTACTAGACACGGTCCAACTTGGGCTTGATCACCAGGCCACCCCGACCATCGCAAGGATAAAAGCCATGCTTACCGCTGCTGCATGTCAGCAGCATCGACAGTCAGGTGATACCCTCATACCGACCAACCGGTCGACATTCCCAACGGCAGTCTCATCTACCTCAAAGCGACGCCGAGCGGCTGGCTCCAGTCAGCCGCATACGGAGGCACGTCAGGCGTCACTCGGCAACCTCAACGACAACCGGCGACGTCAAAGCAACCGTCGGGACGATCAGGACCTCCGAGACCGACTACGGCGTGACCTTCGGCAAGACATCATCGCTCGGCGCCGTGAACGAGAAGAAGATGAGCAACGCCAACTGGAAGACAAGAACAAGCGCTTCGGCCTCCACCACGAGCGGTTTCGCCGCCGTATTCGGAGTCGGAGCCCTCATGAAGACGAAGGCATACCGGCCTTCACCCAGGAGCTACAACAGGCCGACTGGCCATCGGGTTTCAAGCCTACAGGAGTCGAAAAATACGACGGCAAGACCAATCCCGAGTCTTGGCTCACGGTCTATACTACGGCAATTCGAGCAGCTGGGGGAAATCAGAAATTCATAGCTAACTACCTCCCAGTCGCTTTAGCCGACTCGGCGAGGACATGGCTAACAGGACTTCCCAAGCAATCAATCGGCTCCTGGGGAGAACTCTGGGAACGCTTCATCGCCAACTTCCAGGGAACATACGAGAGGCCATCTTCCGAGCATGACTTATATCAGTTGCATCAAAGGAAGAACGAGTCTCTTCGTGACTTCATCAAGAGGTTCTCTGAGAAGAAAAATTCGATCCCAAACATCAAGAATGAGGTCGTCATCGCCACCTTTCGAAAAGGAGTCAAAGACACCTCGTTCATCGACAAATTCACTCGAAAGCCTCCCAACTCTGTAAAAGCTCTATTCAACATGGCGAACAAATACGCCGACTCAGCCCATGCTGTTGCTGAGGCCCTTGAAGATAAAAAGGCATCCTGACAGAAGAAGCGGGAGGGCACCAATGACGCGGTCCCGACTAAAGCCGGGAATCGCAAACGCAAGTCAGACGGCTTCATTGTGGCAGTCGGTCACAATCGTCTTCGACTTTCAACAACTGAAGATTATCAGAACAACAAGTGACATGCTCGGGGGCTCATAAGCTCAAACACAAGGATGGCATCCCCACTCCGAAATACCGAACAGCTAAGTCGCTTCCTGATAAATATTTCTTCACTCGGCTTTACCAATGCCGCAGCCGCTTACACCTAATAGGTGCACAAGCTGCACTCTTCCCTGTTTTTGCTCTTAAATGATTGCAAAAGTACTCGAGTAGCATAAATCCTGATCCGTGAAACTTTGCTCCATGAAAGACGAACTCAAGTCACCCAAAACGCGTGTCTGGGAAAGAGCCATGAGCAACTCCCGACGCTAGGGGGCTATGACTAGTCGGGCAGAGTGCTTAAACGTAAGGGATCAACTACTCGGGGAAATTAATATCAATAAGAGGAAGAACATGAATTTACATACATTGTAAAATACATTTTATTCGGGTGATTATTTCCATCATCAGATGCTACTCATCCGATATCTTTATATTGCAGGCCTAGCTCCGGATACGCGTGACAGGAACTCAGGGCTGCGAGCCTATCTCCTACGCTCGGGGGCTGGACAAGTCTGCCAAAATACACTCGGGATGCCCCATGAGGGCTACTTACCGAGTACTTGCGCCAGTCGGGACGTCATCTTCCTCGGCTACACTCCATGTGAGCTAACAACCGACTTCCGGCATTAGTCGGGGGTCGTATATCACTCGGCTGGGTGAGGTACGCCCCATGAGGGTCGCTAGCCGAACCCTATGCTAATGCGAGGTTCGGGTACCTCGCTTGGCTATAACTCTGTTGGGTAGGGTATGCCCCATGAGGGTCGCTAGCCGAATCCTATGCTAATGCAAGGTTCGGGTACCCTGCTCGGCTCTTCTGAAGTCAGAGAAGACTTACATCGTCAAAGCGCATCCGGAGTTCTCATGCACTGCGTCACACCTGAGGAGGGCAAGCAGATCCTGCAACACACCTGCTCGGGCACCTGTGGCAACCAGGCTGCATCTAGAACATAAGTCGGAAAGGCTTGCGAATAAGGATTTCTCTGGCTGATTGCGGTTATCGACACAAAAAAACTCATCCTGACAGGCAATGGATGATACTTCTATAGAGCTATGCTGGATAGGACGGCTCAGGCCGGCTTATTTGGTAGCAGTCACCAAGATATGAGTTCCTACAGTAGCATGCTCCATGTGGGCCGCCCGCAGGCTGAGTTGAAATTATAGCGCTGGTGCTACCAACAGGAGCCGATGAGGTAAACAGATATGCTTCATGAGAGCCTTATTGCTAAACATATATGTTTGGGTATCTGTTTTATCCACCAGGTCTCGAGGATATATCCTTACAAGGATCACAAGCTGGTCTTCATTAAAATTGGGGATGCAGGTATCTTTCTCGGGTACACCTGACCACGCCGTGGATTTATTTTCATAAAGTGGTACTTGGCCTACATGCGTGGCCATCAGTTGCCATGAGCATCATTATTCCCACTGACATGATGTGGAAGAGTCTAACTTTTGAGTAGTGCACTACTCGGGAGAGACTATAAATTTCTCATTCCCGCTGACATGATGCGGAGGAGTCTAACTTTCGAGTAGTATACTACTCGGGAAAGGCTATAAACATTCTTCCAACTGACGAGCTGAAGAGTCCAACTTCCGAAAGGGACGCCGCTCGGGAAAGACTATAAACACCTTTTCCAGCTGACATGAAGCTGACGAGTCTAATTTTCGAGTAATATATTACTTGGAAAAGACTATAAATAATCATCCCGGCTGACATGATGCCGACGAGTCTGATTTTCGAGTAATATACTACTCGGCAAGACTATAAACATACATTCCGATTGACATGAAGTCGAAGAGTCCTACATACGAGTAGTTCCCTGCTCGGCAAGACTATAAATTATATTCCGGTTGACATGATACCGAAAAGTCTCATGTACCAGTAGTAATCTACTCGGGAAAGACTACAAGGTTAAAGATCTTTGACTTCATGTTTAATTGTTTTCACAATTAAGCACAAAGTCGGGGGCTACACCTAATAGGTGCGCCTATTCGGCGCACACTATTCCTACATCTACATGGAGCCCTTCATAGCCTCGCTGCCAGCTGACATGAAGCAGGACTCGGGAGAAGCAGCACTCAGACAAAGAGTACTCGGGAGCAATGCACTCGGAAAGACTTCACCGTGGAGGATGAGCACTCGGCATCAGCTGTGACTCAACTATGAAGGTCTCGGGGGCTACTGTGGGTGCCATGGGCCCCGGGTACCTCATGACAAGCATATGGGCCACTCGGATAGAGGATGGGCCTAGTCTTGTAATTAGAGATATGGTAACCCTCGGCAGACCTTACCTTGTACAATAAGGAATATATAGTCCTAGCCGGGTACATTATATCTCTAAGGGGAGATCTCCTAGTTGTAATCCGACGGGGACTCCTACCTTGTAACCTTGTCCTCCAGTATATAAGGGGAGGCAGGGCGCCCCATGAGGGCAGGTGCACACAAGTTTATCAGAACTACCACCGTATATCCTCAAAGGAATATATACAAACTGGACGTAGGGTATTACCTCACATTGAGAGCCTAAACCAGTATAAAATCCCTCTATGTTCCTTTGCAATCCATCGAGTTTACATCCGCCGACTAGCCCCATATATTTATTGCCGGTGTAAAACATCGACAGTGCCAGAAAGCACACCAACTGTGACTCTAGGTAGTCAGCTCTTCACAACATCAGGTTGAAGAAGAATTAGCTAGTTTCCTTTTATCAGAGTTATAGACTAGCAATTCCCTTTCTATTTATTATTTTTTCTCTCTCTTTTTTTTGTCTTCATAGAGATTCAGCTGTAACTCATGTGTAAAAAAAAAGGAACAGCTGTGAGGTTCCCTTTATTCCTTTTTGTTACATATTTATAAGATTGGAGGCTGGTGCCAAACTTGGCAAAAATTTCTATTATTATACTACTATTTATTTGTTGCATTAATACTGTCATCCACAAGATTTTTTTCAATGCATTGTGGGGAAAACAAAATGACTATGAATATGCAGGAAGGCCAAGAAACAGTGTGCTGCTATCTATTCCAAGCAGTTGTTCAGTGAACATATAAATATAAGAAGCCTTACATAGTTACATATACATATGAGAATGAAGCAGAATTTTCAATTCTCCTTTTGTACCTGGCTGAGAACTTTAGAGTTCAGACTGTCAAACATGATAAACAATCATAGATGATCCATACACACATCATTTCCACTCAAGTTCTTTATTATGAAGAGACTTATCTTGCAGCTTTGCCACCCTACTTATCTTTGGAGTGGTTCTGATTTTCTGAACTGTTCTGCAGCTGCATCTAGCAAATATTGCCCTCCACTTCTGAATGCCATCTATGATTTCACAATCTCATCTCTTCTGTCGACGGTGAAGTCCCAGAGCTCACCATACTTCTCGTTGAAGTCCCAGATGTCCATGGTGTTGTAGTCTGCGATGAGCTTGTCCCGAGCTGATCTCTCCATCATGTAGATCTCTGGCTCGAAATTGTGTGGCTTGTCCGGCTTGTCCATCTCGATGATGCAGAACACGACGACGAACACTGCTGCTCCGATGTAAAGGTACTCACCCTAGCGGCAGAAATAGACATGTATATCACCATTCAGAGAACTCAAGAGCCAAGACAGATTGTGAAATGTGATACATGTCAGTAGGTTGGAACTGCTCAATCTGTTACCGGAACATTAAAAGCCATGCCAAGGATGATTGCAGGAGGAAACAACCAGGAGATGAGGGCTGCAAGAGATGGCCATTGGTGCAAAATGAGCAAGCTTGTCTCAAAAGAAGAAAAAAGGTCTGATTTTTATCTGATTTATCTACAAAGATCTGATTTTTCTCTGGTTTATTTAAGTGAGAAAGTAATTTGGCTGTTACTACCTTGGAAGCCCTGAGGAGGTTCAGCTTCTTGATACCATTCAGAGACATCCTCCCAGAAGCCCTTCTTATCTTCAGTGTCAAATGATTTGTTCCACCATTTTACATAAGAATCAGAAATTAGCACACATAAACAAACATGATTATGCATTTCGATTCTAGGAATGGATAACTGGATAAGGTAATTAAAAAAAGAACCTTGGGTTTCACGATAGGTATGGTGGCCATCATACACTCCATATTCGAAGTCCTCCTGCAAAGCAGATTCTTTTCAGTGTCAAACCATTTCTTCAGACAACACGGCAGCAATCACTGAAGAAAGAAACCATGGGAATTGCTTGGGAGGAAAAAAGGAAGGAGGCGCCGGCCGGCGAGGAGAGACCGGGCTGACGCCGTTGGTGCGCCACTTGTCGATGGGGTCCTCCCGCAGGTCCGGCTCGATCTCTGTCAGTGGCCCGGGCCCTGCCCTCGCCACCACCGCCCGGCCTCTGCTCCGGCAGCAGCCGCAGCCGGCATGCGTCGGCTTTATCCTCAGTTGCTGCCTCGCTGCTGCTGCTGCTGTCGCTGCGTCGTCATGACGAGGGCGAGCTTTTGCAGTGGCTGCAGCAGCAGACGGTGACGCAGAAATGGCGGACACCAAGCTGCTGCTCATCATCTCACTCCAAACGCTGAGCTGTGAGCTCTGCTCGCTTCTTGCTAGCTGCTGCTGCTGCTGCTGCTACAGCCTACACTTATACTTTGCTGCAAGGAGACAAAAGAAAGAGGATAATGGTGTTGGGCATGTACCGTCCAGGATTTTTTGCTGGCTTTTTCCTCTCTTTTCTTTTTCATGCCTGCAAAGATATCTGCATCAGCTCACTAGTCAGTAATAAGCTCAGAGAAACTCAGCCAGCAGCTGGTGAAATGATCATCTTGTGATTGATAGAACTACTACTTATAGTACATTATTGCATTCTGAAATCTGAATTGTTAGCAAGTACAGAGCCCCCTCTTTACACACCAGCTGAAGGAAAAGACAACTGTAAGCCTGCAACATGAGGCCATGGATTGTAGAAGAGCAGAAACAAACTCAGCAATCCAATGCCACTATGTAAGACGTCACTGATTCAGTGAGTGCGATACAGTAACCATCAGCAGCCTTCAATGCTTCAGCATGTATCTTATGCGTCATACTTGGCTCTTGTACCTTGAGTTAGCAGGACGGTGCATTTCTTCTTGTGTGAATAAATTGAACCAATGAACAAACAAGGATGCAGTTCATGAACCTCTTTCCACATTTTGTTCCAAAAAGGAACTTAATTTCTTACAACATGAGTTACATAGCATAATACAGCAGATTCTATAACAGAATTATTCCGCATGCGTCCAGGATCTATTGCCCCCCCTAAACTGCAAAGAAAGCAGTGTTAGTACTTTTCAGAGTATCCCAGATACAATATAATGGCCCATCCAAAAAAACAGAAACAATATAATGATGGCAGCCTAGAGTTCACAAAAAGATTACCTGGTTCAAATAGAGATGGACAACTAGCTTTGTCTGGCCTTCATAACCAGCTCTTCTGTAGTAGCACCAATGATCTCGTTGGCACGCTTCAGAGATAGACAACATATTCTTCCAATAGAATCCTGCATGCATCACTGACTTCATTATCCATGATAAAAGTAGAGGAAATGCAAGTAACAACACGATGGTACTTCGATTAAAAAATTTTTTCAGGTTCTGCACATTGTGAAAGATATTTCTTTTTTGGATCCTAAGTTTTTTTTTTCCGTTAGAGATCTCACTATGATTTGGTACTGATGTAACAAGTCGTAAGAACTCACTCTTGTAATGATGCCAAGCCTCTCTAACTTCTGAACTGCATCCATCACCTCAAATTGCATTGCAAGCCAAACTCTTCTTGGATTAACTCTTCACATTGCAAGTCAAGATCCTAGCATTGAGAACCAAGAATATTCAACTCGATTTTTACACTTACACAAAAACAACTTCAGAAATAAAACATACTTGTTTTAAAAAAACAAAGCAATACCTCAATAGTCGCCTTTCCATTTTCCATCAAAATATAGTAAGAAATTATAACCTCCTTGACCTGAACATCAGAATTCAGAAACCATAAAGACGGAAATAAATTGTGAGCCAAAGCTCATCTGAACACAAGTCTCTGATTTGCTTATTATGATTAAGGACTACAATATGGAGACCTACTTCCTGCTGAATCACATCATCACAGAGATGCAGAAGTGTGCCTTTCCCACTATCTAGTTGTTTGTCATACATTGATTGAGTTATTAGGTTTTGATAGGTTGCCATGTTCTGTTGAAACCTGCATCAAAGGTAGCTTATTTACCAGATTTATCCAATACAACCAATACGGCAAATGCAGTATCATCGTAAGAAAATGCTGAAGGAATTAGGGAAGCAAAACTGCATTTTATGGAGGTATTCTGAAGTAATTCTGTCTGGATACATAAATAAAAACCCTCCTCCCTGTTCAATTGTGGACATATGCAAATTTACGGACATGACGAAAACTCAATCAAAATAAATATATCAAGCAAGACACTCACGATAAATAGATCTTGGCACAATATCCAGCCAGAGCAGAAAGGACAGCAGCCACAACCCAGAAATCAGCTTTAGGCATTTCGAGCGAACTGATAAGTGTAACCTGAGTAATGTGACAAAATTAATCATCAGGTGATGAATCATAGCCCAATCAAGTGCAACCAGTTCCACTCCACTTACAAGCCCAATGACAACAGAAAGAATAAACTGAACCCAGTCCATTGGTGTGAGGCTTGGATTTTCTTCTCAGGCTGCAACAGTCATAATTTATCTTCAGCATAACTTCAATTGAAGAAATAAATATGGATGACACCTCCTTGGCAAATTAAACTTCTACACTTACCAGAACCAGCTCCATATCTGCCATTGGAATATTTTTGAAGTGTTTTACATGAATTGCTCTATCGTTCTGGCCCTTAGGGCTTTTCCTCCTGAAGAAAACACAGTCAGAAATGTTCGAGAAAAAAAAACAGAGTCAGAAATCAGTTTAATGCATTAGTTCAAGGCATCATGCAAGCAGCCATTTCACAACCAGGGCGCACCAGAAAAAGGTTTCCTGCACCCTCAGATGGAAATCATTTATGGGTCTTACCTGTACAAGACAATCACCTCTTCAAATGTAGGCTCTTGAATTGTAACCTTGCCAATTAAGTTGCGCAAGCTACAAAAGGAAGGAAATATCAAATATGAGTGGACAGGAGAAGCAATAGCAAGTTTTTTGGGAACTGTTGCACCGGAGCATCTGCCCGTCGTACCCCCTTGCCCGGAGCTCCGGCGCCGCCGCCCGCGGCTCGCTGCCGCCCAATGCACTGCCGCTGCTCTTCTTGTGCAGGAGGCCCCAAATGCTCCACCCCTTGATCCCCTTGCTCTTGGGCTTGCTCTTCGTTGCCTCTTCCCGGCCCAAGAATGGCGGCTCCACGAAGTTTGGCTGGTGACACTGATACTGATACTGATAGTGGGAGCTCTGCTGCTGCTGGTACAACTCTGCGCCGACTACGGCTGGTGAAACCCTGGCATTGGCGGCGGCCATCCTGGTTGGCAGCTCACCGGCGTCGGAGGAGAAGGACTTGCGGTCCACGCTCCGGCGCCTCCTGCTGGAGCTGGAGGAGTCCAGGTAGTAGTCCCTTGTCTGGACGGAGCCGCCGGGCACGGCTTCTGGCTCGTAAGCTTTCTCCTCCTCCACGGGGATCTGGTCGTCGGAGCGTGGGACGAACAGCATCGGGGTCAGACGGCCGTCGCAGGAAGCGCGGGGCTCGTCCACCCCAAGCAGCATGCTGCGGCTGGAGAAAGCATCGCAGGAGCGCCGGCCGAGCGCATCGACGGAGAGCTCCGGCGGCAGGGGCCTAGTACTCCTCCGCCGCAGCCACCTCCAGCGACGGATCGGGAGCTCGTAGCAGTGACTAGGATCGGGAGTTCGGGACTCAGCGCTGGCTGGATGGCATCGAACGAGAGAGACGCTGAGGATTGTACGCATTTGTAATTAAACATATAAATTAACCCTATAAATTAATTACTATTTTAATCTTTTCTATAAATTAATTACTATTTTAATCTTTCACTTTCAATATGTTAGATACCTTTTTATTGATACCTATTATTCTACTGTGTTTGATTAGAGACAATTAACAATTCTAATTAATTCTAAGCATAAGAGAAAGTCTCTCCTAATAATTTATTTGAAGTATGGGAGAAAGTCCCCCAGCGAAGCTCTGGTCTAAGTTTGATACCTACACTGGTATGAAAAAGCTGCTATTCGTGCTATGCTCTGACTTATGAATAGTGTACACTTAGCTGTTTTGATTTGTTAAAAATATTAAGTAGACCAAGTAATGAAAATTAGAGTAAAAAAAGAATGGATGGTATATCTTGATAAATTTCAGGATATTTGACTGAGTGGCAGAAGCTGAAAATATATGGTGATTAGAGAACAAATATCTAGGGATTCATGTATATTGTTTGTGCAGACAATTAGTGAATTCCATCTGATTCATGTTTCTGTTGCCTTTGATTTCTTAAACAACTGTTAGTTGGCCTTCACGGACAACCTGCTCATTTACTATCTTCATTCCTTGTTATATATTGTACTGATCCAGTATAGTATTTCTCTCTTCGTGTCATATGATTCCAAATTATTCTCATGGAGCAGGTAAAACTGTTTCTGTGGATAACAAAACAAATATTGTTCTCCCTGAGGATGGATATGGACTATATACGCTATTGATACTCTAGACCCAGACATGGTAAAACATTATTTCATTTATTTGGCTAAAGCTCTACTTTTTACTGTCGATTGTCAATTTTCTGAAGGTTCCATTTGAATAATCACTTATATTTAATGCCTTTTAACTCTTACCTTCCTCCTCTGCAACTGCTAATTTTTAGGGTGATGATGTAACTGTTTAAGTTAAGAGTTACTTGATGGTGTGAGAATAACCCACATAAATGTTAACCACTCAGTTCAGAGCAATAAAGTGAAAGTTTAAATAATATAAAATCTGTCTAAAGGGTTTTTTTCCTTTTTTTCTCGCCTTTGCTCTGCAGATGGTGAACACACGTAATGGGAGCAACCAGGATGGTAATGTGGGGAACAACAATCGCGGAGGCGCACCCAATGGACCGCCGCACCAGGACAACAATTTGACCATCGCTCAGGTTCTGGCCAACCAGACTCACCTGATGAACATGATGTTTCAGCAGATGCAACAACAGCAGAACCAAGCACCACAACAGGCGCCTCCTCCTCCACCTCAGAACAAGCTCGCGGAGTTTCTGCGAGTGAGACCTCCTACGTTCTCCAGTACAACTAATCCTGTGGAGGTAGGGGATTGGTTGCATGCTATTGAGAAGAAATTAGACCTTTTACAGTGCACAGATCAAGAGGTCTCTTTTGCCTCACACTATCTACATGGCCCAGCTTCTGAATGGTGGGATCACTTTAGAGCTAGCAGAACAAGTGCACAGCCTATCACCTGGGCTGAGTTTGCAGCAGCTTTCAAGAAGACGCATATTCCTGCTGGAGTAGTGGCACTGAAGAAGTGAGAGTTTCGGGCACTGAAGCAAGGGAATCGGTTGGTGACTGAGTTCCTTTATGAGTTCAACCGGCTTGCCCGCTATGCGCCGGAAGATGTTAGCACTGACGCCGACTGGCAAGAGAAGTTTCTGGACAGGCTAAATGATGAACTTTCGGTTCAACTACTCTTTGGTGACTATTCAGATTTCCAGAAACTGGTGGACAAAGCCATTCGCCAGGAGGACAAACACAACAGGATGGAGCAAAAGAAGCGCAGGATGGCAGGTTTCCAGGCACAGCAATCCTCTAGTCAGAGGCCATGTATTGTGGGACCGTCTCAGACCCAGCAAGGTGGATCGTCATCGGTACCTCGCCCGCAGCGCTAGGTCTACACCAACACTACTGGCGGAAACACTGGAGCAAACCGTCCTACCCCTCGGCCAGTCACGGCCCCAGCAACCAACCAGCTCGTTAAGAAGGAAGTTGGTGGAAAGCCGTTGATCTGTTTCAACTGTGGAGACCTAGGGCATTTCTCTAATCAATGCCCTAAACCCAAACACACCAGACAAGCTGCACCGGGACAGAACTCCACGAGCGTGGTCAAGGCTCGGGTAAATCACATCACCATGGAGGAAGCTCAAGCCGCACCAGACGTCGTTTTGGGTATGTTCCTTGTTAACTCAGTTCCTGCTACAGTGTTGTTTGATTCTGGTGCTACACATTCCTTTATGTTGGTGGGGTTTGCTAATAAAAATGGGATACCCATTGAAAGGATGAGAAATACCATGGTGGTGAATACCCCTGAAAGCCAGATTCCCGCCATCCTTTACAGTCCGTCTGTAACTATAGAAATTTTGGGGGTATCCTTCCTAGCTCAACTGTTCTTGATAGAATCCAAAGATATCAATGTCATCCTAGGGATGGATTGGTTAATCCGGCACAAGGGAATAATTGATTGTGCCACCAGGACTGTGACCTTAACTTCTAGCCTGGAAAAGAAAGTGACCTTTCGGGTCCTCAATACCTCCTCTTCTTCAATCTCTTTAAACTAGGCAATCCTAACCGAAATCCCTGTAGTACGGGATTATCCGGATGTTTTTTCTGATGACCTACCTAGAATGCCACCTAAGAGAGATATTGAGTTTAGAATAGACTTAGCCCCCGGCACTGCCCCAATCCATAAGAGACCATATAAGATGGGAGCTAATGAGTTGGCAGAAGTGAAGAAGTAAGTTGAAGAGTTGCTGGCCAAGGGCTATAGCAGACCAAGCACGTCGCCTTGGGGAGTGCCAGTTATTTTTGTGGAAAAGAAAGATGGAACTCAACGGATGTGTGTTGATTACCGTGCACTTAATGAAGTTACTATCAAGAATAAGTATCCGCTACCTCAGATTGATGATCTGTTTGATCAGTTAGAAGGAGCCACAGTATTCTCCAAGATAGATCTTTGCTCGGGTTAACATCAGTTAAGGATTCGGGAAGAAGATATTCCCAAAACTGCTTTTACCACTCGGTATGGTATGTCCTTTGGGTTAACTAATGCCCCTGCATTCTTCATGAACTTGATGAATAAAGTATTCATGGAATATCTGGATAAGTTTGTGGTGGTTTTCATTGATGATATCCTCGTATATTCCAAGACAAAGAAAGAACACGAGCAGCACCTTCGTATCGTATTGGAGACCCTTCGGCAACATTAATTGTATGCCAAGCTTAGCAAATATGAGTTCTGGCTTCCAGAAGTGAAGTTTCTCGGACATGTCGTCACTGCAGGAGGGATTGCAGTAGACCCAACTAATGTCGAGTCAGTGACCAAGTGGAAGCAGCCGCAAACAGTTTCGGAGGTTCGGAGTTTCTTAGGATTGGCGGGATATTACCGTCGATTCATAGAGAATTTTTCCAAGATTGTGAAGCCCATGACTTGTTTGCTTCTGAAGGACGTAAAATTTTCATGGACCTTAGAGTGTGAGCACAGTTTTCAAGAGTTGAAGCAGAAACTTGTAACCGCACCTGTGTTGATCATGCCAGATCCCAAGAAAGGATTCCAAGTTTACTGTGATGCATCTCGGCAAGGTTTGGGATGTGTGCTGATGCAGGAAGGGAAAGTTGTGGCATATGCCTCACGGCAGCTACGGCCTCATAAGAATAATTATCCTACCCATGACCTGGAGTTGGCAGCTGTAGTGCATGCCCTGAAGATTTGGAGACATTATCTCATCGGCAACCGCAGTGAAGTGTATACGGATCACAAAAGTTTGAAGTTTATTTTTACCTAGCCGGATCTGAACCTTAGACAACGAAGATGGCTAGAGCTGATCAAGGATTACGACATTGGAATTCATTATCATCCAGGGAAAGCCAACATGGTGGCTGATGCTCTGAGTCGGAAAAGTTATTGCAACACCACGGAAGGTCAGCAGTTATCTTTAGAATTGTGTGAAGATTTTGAACGATTAAATCTGGAAATAGTCAGTCAAGGATTTGTGGCAGCTCTGGAAGCACAACCTACCTTGGTAGATCAGGTTCGGGAAGTGCAGAAAGATGACGCAGATATTTTGGAAATCAAGAAGAATATGAAAAAGGGGAAGCTACTGGGTTCTGGGAAGATGAATAAGGTACCATGTGGTTCAGAGAGCAAATCTGTGTCCCAGACAAGGAGGAATTGAAAAGGCTGATCTTAGATGAAGTCCATGGAACACAGTACTCCATTCACCCTGGCAGCACCAAGATGTATCAAGATCTGAAGGAGAAGTTTTGGTGGTCTAGTATGCATAGAGAGATAGCGGGATATGTGGCTGTTTGTGATGTTTGTCAGCATGTAAAAGCTGAGCATCAGAAGCCAGCAGGATTGTTACAACCCCTTAAGGTCCCTGAATGGAAGTGAGAAGAAGTAGGAATGGATTTCATCACTAGATTGCCAAGGACCGCATCGGGATTTGATTCCATATGGGTCGTGGTGGACAGACTTACAAAGGTAGCCCACTTCATACCAGTCAAGACGACTTACTCCGGTAGCAAGTTGGCAGAGTTGTATATGGCCAGAATCGTATGTTTGCATGGAGTGCCACACAAGATTGTGTCAGACAGAGGAAGTCAGTTTACCTCTAAGTTTTGGCAGTGACTCCAAGAAGAGATGGGTACGCAATTAAACTTCAGTACCGCTTACCACCTGCAGACGGATGGACAGACTGAACGGGTTAATCAAATCCTAGAAGATATGTTGAGATCTTGTGCCATCGACTTCGGTGGAAGTTGGGACAAGAGCCTACCGTATGCTGAGTTTTTCTATAACAACAGTTACCAGGCAAGTCTGAAAATGGCCCCGTTCGAGGCTTTATATGGACGGAAATGCTGCATGCCCCTGCTTTGGGATCAGACGGGAGAATGACAGGTATACGGGACGGACATTTTGCGGGAAGCGGAAGAAAGGTGAAGATCATACAAAAACGACTTCGAGTAGCCCAGTCTCGTCAGAAGAGCTATGCGGATAACTGCAGAAGAGATCTTAGTTTCGAGGAAGGTGACTGTGTATTTACAGGTCACGCCACTCAGGGGAGTACACCGATTCCAGACAAAAGGGAAGTTGGCACCACGTTACGTGGGACCTTACAAGATACTGGGACGGAAAGGAGAAGTTGCTTATCAACTAGAATTGCCTCCCACCTTGGCGGGGTTACACGATGTCTTCCATGTGTCTCAGTTGAAGAAGTGTTTACGAGTACCAGCCGAAGAAGCCGACCCAGAACAGATTGAGATTCATGAAGATCTGACCTATGTCGAGAAGCCCATTCGTATCCTAGAGACCAGTGAAAGGAATACTCGGAATCGAGTGATAAGATTTTGCAAAGTTCAATGGAGTAATCACTCAGAAGATGAAGCCACATGGGAACGCGAAGATGAACTGAAGTCTGCTCACCCGCACCTCTTCGCCTGATCTCGTGAATCTCAGGACGAGATTCTGTTTAAAGGGGGTAGGTTTGTAACACCCTAAAAATTATTCCTATATAAAATATTGTGAAAAAGGAATTTTCAGAAATTTAATTAAAAGTCTCAATGAGTGAAAAGAATAAAATCAGGAAAAAATCTTAAAAAATGGGTTTGAAAATAATATTATAAAATTCTTTGCTTAATTATTTAATTTCTAGAATTTTCTGGGAATTAATTGATTAGGGGAAGTATTTTTGGCAAAATAAATAAGCTTTCCAGCATAAAATAAAAGAAAAGGGTTTTAAAAACACCTCCACAGCCGCTGGGCCATTTTCGGCCCACTACTGTGCGCTAAGCCGGTTCCTCTCGCTTGCGCGCGCCCGTTGGCCCACGGCCGCTCGCGTCGCCCTCGGCCGCCGATAGGTAGGGCCCGCCTGTCGGGTCGTCGTCTTCCTCCCGCTCGGGAGCACTGTCACACCCGAGCGCTGCCGCCGAAAACCTCGCGCAATCCGTTTGTCTTGGCCTCGGTTTCTCCAAATTTGTTGGGGGAAAACGCCGCCCCTATCTCCTTCTACCTAATCCCCAAGAAAACCGGAGCCAAATCATGCGTGGAATGGAGACCCGAAGCTTCCCGAGTCGGACTTCAATCCTTAACCGGCGCCGCCGCAAAATCCGTTGAGCCCAAGCCGGAGTCCGCCCCTCTCCGCCTTAAATAGCGACCTTGAGACCCCTAGGACCGTTTTCGCGTTTTAGATCGAGCTCTAGCTAGCCCTAGCCGTCTCCCCGCGTCTCGCGCTTGCTTCACCGCCGTCGCCTCAGCCACTGTTGGAGCTCGCCGCCGCCTCGGTTAGGTTCGCCGTAGCCCACAGAAGCCAGGCCGCCGCCTCTTAGCCCTCGGGAACCGCTGGAACACCGCCGTCGATGAAGATCCGAAGACCTCCGCTGCCTCAGGCTCGCCGCCAGCCGTCTCTGTCGCCGTTCCTCGCGGTTTCGCCCTCGGTAAGGATCGCCTCGACCTCCTCTAGCGTTTCCCGCTCTCCCTAAGTGCCGCCGCGCCACCGATCGCCATCGACCATCGGGTCCAGTGCCGCCGCCGTCGCTGTAGCCGACGTGGCCGCCAACGTGGTTGCCGTGTAGGCACCAGCTCGGCGCCACCTCAGCGCCATTAAGCCGATCCGATCGGGATCAATCGTAGCCGTCGGATCTTATAAGTTAAATCTTAGCCTTCCGATCTACCTTGACACGTGGCTAGATCTCGGTCGTCCGATCAAAACCCTAGAACCCTAGCCGTCGGATCTCTCTCATGGACCTTGGTGGACCTGGTCCACCATGGACCAGACCCCTCCCTCTCACTGACAGTGGGCCCCACTGGTCAGCTGAGAGCCTCCTCTCTCCAGTGACATCATAAACCCCTTTTCTCGAATAAAATTAATTCAATTATGATGCAATAAATCGGGTAAATTCTTTTAAATAGTCTATAAAAGAATTAAAACTTCTAAAAATCATAACTAATTCATATGAAATCGGATTGAGGTTGTTCAAGTCTCTAAATTCTTTAGAAATCAAGATCTACCCATTAAAAATATAATATTGTACTGTTCCTGTGTGTTGATGTACTGTTTTTGCTTGTTTTGTTTATTGCCTATAGTTAACAACGTTCAGGAAGAGGCGCTTTTTCTCGAGGAGAGTTCCGAAGCTTGTGTGGAGCAGCAAGGCAAGTCACACAGATTCCCCCTTCCCTTTGATCATATTGTTCATATATTTAAAGCTATGTTTTCCTTCAACTCTGCATATATTTTGAAATGTCACTAGGACAGGGAAACCCTAACCCTTGTTATGGCCCTTTTTGATTTGATTACCTGACATTGTACCTATGGGATAATTTGACTAGCTAACTTTATTTACTATTTAGCTAGAATAACTTTAGGACCCTGCTTAGTGATCCTAGCAAATAATAGAATAACTTCTGGGTTGTCACAGTAATTTTCATACTATTAATCATATCACATGAAATGATGATCCATTTACGACTGTGGTCATACGAGGATAACTTAATGGTCCACTAAAACATTGATTAAAAGGTGGGTTGCGAGCACCAGGATTGTGTTTGATGCTAGCGGTGCTCGTGACAGTTAAGGACCGGTTCACGGACTACTTGTTGCGAAGCAACACCTGTGCTAACCACAAGCCAGTATGGGTAATGGTGGGAACCCAAGTGTAGTGCGTTCAACCTAGGTCCACCATGGTGTGTTGTGGCTGTGTCAATAAGACCACCATGGCTGCATCAATAAGTCCATGTCTTGGACGTTGGGCCGTCTCCCTGACTAGGTATCTGATCAATCCTACCAGAGACTGGTGGTCCAGCAGGTGACTCCCTTGTTGTGCGGGTTATATGGAGGGTCCTATCACGATTCCTTCCCGAGGTACCGTGGTGGTATCAAGGCGTACAATGATGTGCGGTGGAGTTGTGTCTTGTAGGTAAATTGGTACATCTCTGGCCAGAATAAAACTATTTGAATAGCCGTGTCCACGGTTAAGGGCGGGCCTAGCAATGCTTTCTGTGATTAGTCCCACATTATTTAAACTTGATGGTTGAACAGTGGAACATGTGTAGCTCCAGGTTGGAGTGATTAGGCCTATACCGTTTTGGTGAGCGGTATAGCGCTGATCAATGTTGCTATTTAACTAATGCTTTATTACTCTCTCAAATATTTTATTACGTGCTTTTATGCAAACTTGAGCCATATTATGTCATTCTTTGTTATCCCGTACACTTGCATATTTGATGTGTGGCTTGCGGAGTATGCCATATACTCACCTTGCAATCAACAATCATCATTCAGAGTAAAACTACAGTGAAGAGGACTATTGGGAGGACTGAGCGGGAGCCTGGTCAAGTGCGTGGAGTGGGAGTCGTCACGCTGCTTATTTATTTATTCGCTGTTAGAACTTTATTATTTTAAGAGGTACCATTCGCTTCTGTAATAAATGCTTACGCTATGAAAACAATTACTTTGATTATCAATTTTGTCATGTGTGCCTCGGTTGATTCCTGGACGAGGATGTACACACAATAAAACTCCAGAATTTTGGATGGAAATTCTAGGCGTGACACGCCCTCTCAGCCGATGCCGCTGGTCTCCATCTTCTTCCTTGGCCTTGCAGAGATGTGCCGCTGCCGCTGGTCGCCTGGGGTCGTCCGCCCAGCTCCACCCTAGCCGGTGGCGTATCCTGGCCGTACCCAGCCGTTCCACGCCCTCCCAACCGACGCCACCGGTCTCTATCTCCTCCATCCGCCCTGCAGAGAAGTGCGTCGTCGGTCTCCATCTCCTCCGTCGGCCCTGCAGAGAAGTGCGCTGCCGCTGGTCACCTGGATCCATGCCGCCTTTGGAACCAGGCAACGACGCCATCGGTCTCCGTCTAGTCCAGCCGCCGCTCCCCTCTCCTCCGTCGGCCGCCACTCCCCCATCTTTTCGAGCTCCCTAGGCAAGAACGAAAGGTACATCCCCTTTCCATTGTTGCAGTAATTTCCCCTGTGTTACTTCGATTCCAATTCCATTAGAGAACCTGTGTGTCATTTGCCCCAAGATTTTCCAGATCCAATGATGCAGCTATACCTACTGATGATGATCTGAAGATGAATGTTATTAGTTATACAAAATATGTTCTTTGTATTACTAAACGCATTACAAATTAGATGGTTTTCAGAGTTATTATACTACCAATAACTGTCTTCATAGTTCACTATTGTTTGAATATTAATTTTTCTTATTATATGCTTGATTATCAAATCATACACTGTGAATGTGTAACCATGGTATTTTGCAAGAACTCAATCTGTGAGTGGACTATTGTAATGGATATGGTCTTTGATGG
This sequence comes from Oryza meyeriana var. granulata, assembly GCA_003991445.1. NCBI lineage: Eukaryota > Viridiplantae > Streptophyta > Magnoliopsida > Poales > Poaceae > Oryza > Oryza meyeriana. Next base: position 118,488 of record RYFJ01000745.1, read on the forward strand.
GATTCATGCCGTATTGTTTATCCTCATATGAAAGCTTGGAATTTGTCAGAAATAATTTTACAAAAATATTTGCATACATTAGTAAGTACTTCTAATCAATATTTACACACATTAATATTATATACTTGCTAGAAGAAATTTATTTCTATCAAATCTCTTGTTACTATAGGGGTTGTATAGACAATTTATCTTCAAGTCCCCACATTAGAATCTACAGCTAACATTTCTAGCCAAACCCCTAAAGCTGCTGATTCTGATTCTCTTTAGTATCTGATTCAGGAAGAATCAGAATCGCAAGATCAGAATCATAGAATCTGGAGCTCTACCAAACAGGCCTACCTCCCAGAAGTCAATAATCCCAATCCTAGCTATCACGACTCACGACCGCATCTCGTTCCAGTGACGACGCCGACAAGGCAGCGGTGGCGCCGTCCATCTCGCTGGGCGCAGCTCACCCTCACGGGCTCGGGCCTCAATCCGTGCGGTCTCACCCGCAGGCGCCATCAGCTCTCGGCCTCCTGTCCTTATCTGCCTGCGCCGTCAGTTCTCGCCGTCACTGACTCGTCTCACCCATGCCTAGCGCTGGACCCCTGCTGCTTTTTCTCTACCGTAGCACCGGCGCCATCCCTATCCCCATTGCCGCGCTCGTCCTCGTCCCCCGTCGTGGCACCGGCGCCCGTCCTCGTCTGCACCTGTGGTGATTGACTGATTGGTAAAGATCTAAAGTTGAAGAGGTGTGTTTTAGATGATGCATGTTGTGGTCTTGTAGAGCAGTATAGAAATGTACATTAGTATTTAGTATATACTCTCTCCGTTTGAAAATATAAGACATATTAGATTTCTATATGGTCTCCAATATTGTACTTTGATTATTAGTTTCTTTTATAATATATCATCAATAACCACAAAATTAATATCATATGAAAATATTATCAAATACGAATCTAGTGATACTATATGTATGAGATTAAACGCATATATTTTTAGTTTAATTATTAGTCAAAATTTTCAAATGTTGATTTTGCGAAAAACAAAGACGTATTATATTTTCAAATGGAGAGAGTATATGCATAATAGTAATTTAGCGTCTACGTCTTGTATTTTGTTGGGAGGCTTGCAAGCTAGGCTCGAGCTAGCATTTTAGCTCGTTTATCTAATCAAGCCAAGCCGAACCGAGCCTATGTCTTAGTGAGCTTACATGAGCCGAGCCGAGCCAAGCCTGACTCGTTTCCACCCCTGCGTGCCGCCGCCTCGAGTGCCCGACCACGACGGCCTACGATCAGCCCCGACGAGGCAACAGCCTGTCCTAACTGGGGCGCGGCGGCCGCGGCTAGGGCTGCATCGGTGTCGGCGAGGATGATGACGGCGGGGAAGGTGGCATCGGCGTGCTGGCTCGATTTTCCCTTGATTGTCGATGACCGGCACGACGATAGTACGAGCTAGTGACATCAATCATAGTCCTTCAACTATTTATTGTGTTTTTGATTCGTCGACCGTGAAATCGTTTGTTTTTTGTGACTTTTTTGACTTTGAATACTTCTATTGCGGTTAGTTCGGTCATGATAGAAAGCAAACCAAATTAACCGAACACCGAAGTGCTCGGTCTTCAATTTTGTTCAGAACCGATCTATACCAAAAATTCATTAAAGACCGAAGACCGAGACCGTTCAGAACCGATCGGTCCTGAGTTTCTGATGATGGAAGTTTCACTAAAGACCAAAGACTCAGACCGAGAAATAAATAACATGCCCATTTCCGTAGAATTGGATGACAACTAAACAGTTGACATGTCCAATTCAAAGGGTGGCTGCCATTAGTTTACGCGGCGGTTTGCATGTTATGTGGGCCAAAAGTACTCGGTCCAATTCACCCGGAAAATTGCCCGGTGGCAAACTTGGCCTGGCATGGCTTGTGGCCCGTGTTGGTCATTTTGTCGAGGCTGGGTGTAGGAAAGGCCCACCTCAATACAGCATCCTCACTCCCGTAGTCCCGTTCCTGTCGCATCACTACCGCTGCCGCTGCCCTGCTGCCTGCCGCCGTTGACTCGTCAACGACGTCGAGGAACCAAGCTCCCCAACGCTGCTGAGTTCTCTGTCGATTTCCACGGTAATTCCACCGCCCAACGCTGTGGCCAGGTTCAGCGCGACCCCGTATCCGGCAACGCCGCTCCTAACTCCGTCTCCAAGGACACGCTGCCCTACCAGCCCCTTTCCTCCTAGCACCGCCGCCTCCTTGAGGAGGTCGCCGCTGAGCGCCTCAGCGCGCGGCTCGGAGGTCTGCGCCGAGCGCCGCTTTGACTGGGGGGTCTCTTCGCGTTGAGCTGTCCTCGAGTGCCACAGCCTTCAAGCCAGCAAGGTGAGTTTCCCCAGCGAATCTATGTGCCGCCGAAGGGAAGGGGAAGGAGCTCTAGGGGCCCGCTGGCCAGGGCGAGAGGAGCTCATCGGTGGCTGGTTCTGCTAGAGAGAGACGAGCGATTGAGAGAACTGCTGGATTAGGATGATTTTTTTAATCAATTTAGCTTCGTAGCAGCATTTTTCAGAACAATGCCACTTTGGAGTGGCATATTTCTAAGACCAAACTTTGGAGTGGCATGTATCTTAAGTGCAAACTTTGCATGCCAAGCATCTATTGGTTTCCTATGATCATTTACAATTGCTGTTGCTTGTTATTATTTTTGTTTTGGATTGCAGAATTATCAAACTTGTGATGTGGATTGTGGTTTCTTTCTTATATGATCACTAATTTGCCTTGCTTATTGAGTCTCTCATTCATGTTGATTAACCTCATATCTTTCTTATAGGCTGAATGTCAACTATTTTTGATCAGAAGAAACGACCTTAGAAGCCCTTCAACAACGGTATGGTGCTGCAAAATCTAAGAAACTGCAAGAAGAGCAGCCTAAGTGTCAGACAAAGAATAAAGATAGTGCATCCAAGCCCAAGATTGATGCATCAAGGAAAGGCAAAGCTCCTGAACTAATTACATGTCGAACTTCTGCTCAGCTTCCTTCCAAACAAGGTTTAATTTTGCTCATCATTCTTTTGATGCAAGTTTTTTTTCTCGCCAATTTTATAATACTGCTTCTGATCTTAGATTTAGCAATTCCAGTCCTTCTGCTTCCTCAGGTGCCCCTATGCCCTAACACATGTAGATCTGTGAGTTCTGTGTGTGGCTGTTTGACATGTATATTCAAACTTTGCAGGTGGAGAAATCAACCCTGTGTACTCTGAACTTTCATTTGCTCCTCATGATAATTTGCTCCAAGGAAGCATTTCGGTACCTATTCTGTGTGTTGTTTGTTTTAAAATTAAATTTAGGCGTGAGAAATAACTTCTGATGTTTACTGTGGTTGAACTTCATTGTTGTAGGATTCGGACAGTACGGATGTTGTGCACAGTGTTGTTTATGACATAATTCAGAAAGGTGGAGATGCTGGAAAAATTTCGAAGGGAGCCAAAAAGTTAAAGCTAGAAAAGGGTATTCTGTTGGACAACTATGTTCACAGGGGTCTGAGATTAGTGGACGCACAGGCAAAATCTTTGTTAATTCATTCGAAGCGATCAAAAATACACATGTCACTTAAGCAACATAAGAATGTGGGTCATTTGATTTACATGAGACACTCCGCAAGTAAGTCTCATTCTGAATTAGTGTATTGATTGACTCCTTTTCTTTTCCTCAATCATAATGTCCTTATGGTTTTCTTATGATGAAAATGAAACTGAATCCCTTGAGAGTAATGATCAAACTGCACTTTATATGATCGCTTGAATCTCCACATAAGATTACCTTTGGACATTATACAGTTTTCCAATATGTGCTTGCCCTTGCAGGTTTGACCTCTATAGGCCAATGCTTGAAATGTGGAAAGAGTATATCACAGAGCTTACCAAAACTACACCGTATGGATTTCACACTGTCTTTTTTGGTTGTTATGTTCTTACTGTACCACCTTCTGGTTCTTTACTTCTTGATACTGTTATATCCTAAAACTGCAATAAATGGAAAACACACACACTAAGTTTATGAATGTTCTGCTGCTACCTCTTAATGATAACTTTCTAGCTTTTTTGACCTTTGGCAGTTGGTGGTTCCTTTGATAGATCATATAACTGAGAGGTTGAAATTTACCATTGATTCTATTCTTCTGAACTCATTTATTTATGCCAAGAGTTAGACCATTCCAATAAGAACTACATGCTGTTAATAAAATTTTGTCCACCTAAACTGCTCATGTACAGAAACTTCCTTAACTGTAGGGATTACATCATTTGGTATCCATCTCAAATAATTGCTGAAATCAGTTTTTTTGTAAGGAAGTGGATTACACAGTTCTCAGAAATTTTTTTTTAGAAAACCGCAGAACTGCGCTTCATTTCAATAAGAAGAAAGGCAAATAAACATCCATATAACCAAGGCTCACAATCCCATAACCCAAACACACTCATAAAAAATATCACACAAGGCAACACGCGACCAAAACCAACCTAGGACAGCCTAGTGACCCGGGTTAGCGACCTACAGAGGAAATCTTGGAACGCACGAGCTCCAGCTAGGCACCAAAGATTAGCACTTGCTGCCACTATCCACAGCACCTCCATGACTTCTGGATTGGCTCCGTTGAACACAGAGTCATTCCGGTGTTTCCAAATTTCCCAAGCAACTAGGATAATCAAGGAATTCAGCCCCTTCTTCTGCTCTTTAGAAGCATCCTTGACGATATTCCACCACCATTTAGAAAAATGAGTCACCGAAGGCTGAGGGGCAGCAGCCACCAAACCCAACTTCAAGAAAATCCAGGTCCAAACTTGCCGGGAGAAGACACATGACACAGTCCGCTGTCCAGCAGCGGTTGTTTACTGCCAACCAAAGGAAAAACTTGAATTGAAGAGGAGCCAACTTTTCCAAATTCGCCTCCAAGGGGCAAACTTGGTGGATCCAATAAAGAAAGCATTGTAGGCTGACTTGCTTGTGTAGGAACCTGTACTAGAAAACTTCCATAAATGCTGGTCCTGCACCTCATGTCCTCATGTTGCAAAAATAAACCATCCACCAAGTCCCAAATCTGCAGGTACTTGCGAATAACCTGAGTTGTGAGACCTCCTTTAATATCACCCACCCAAGTCCTATTAGCCAATGCCTGCGCTACCTTGCGTTGTTTCCTTGCCCTTTGGGGTTGGGGGCCGACTCAGCAATTGTTTTGCCTTGTAGCTATCTATCAGTCCAGAATTTGGTATTTTCCCCATTACCAATAATAGGGCCTGTTTGGCAGGGCTCCAGCTCCTAGATCCTAACTCCTGGATCCAACTCCAACGAGAGCTAGATCCTGTAGGATCTGGAGGTGGTCTGAAAGTGTTTGGCTAGCCTGATTAGCTCCAGAAATCCTGAAAGAGATAGGTAAGGGAAGATGGACAATTTTAGCCTGAAAGAGATAGCCTCCGGCCGCCGCCGCCTGCGTCCCCTCCGGCCGCCGCCGCCTGCGTCCCCTCCAGCTGCCGCCGGTTCCCCTCCGGCCGCCGCCTGCTTCCCCTCTGGCCGACGCCGCCTGCTCCCCCTCCGGCCGCGTCGCCGCCTGCTTCCCCTTCGGCCGCCGCCGCTTCCCCTCCTGCCGACGCCGCCTGCTTCCCCTCCGGCTGCGCCGCCGCCTGCTTCCCCTTCGGCAGCCATCGCCTGCTCCCCCTCCGGCCGACGTCGCCTGCTCCCCCTCCGCCGCCCGTGCACCGTGCAGAGAGGGGATGCAGAGGAGGATGCAGCGTGGGCCCAGCCTGTGCGCCGCCCTCCGCCGCCGCTCGCTCTGCCTGCTCCCCCTCGGCCGCCGCCGCCGCCGCCTGCTCCCCCTCGGCCGCCGCTGCCTGCTCCCCCTCCGGCCGCCGTCGCCTGCTCCCGCCGCCGCCTCCCCTCCGGTCGCTGGAGCTCGCGCAGGAGTCGATGGGGATGGATCTGGGAGAGATCGGGAGAGAGGCCGCTGTGCCTAAGAGGCCCTTCGAAGTCTGGGAGGGGGCGAGGGAGGGTATATCAGTGGCATTTGCGGGTAATTACAGTACAACTTCTATGGGTACATATGTAAAATGGATGGAGCTGGAGCCATGGAGCTGACAGAGACCCGCTCCAACCTGCTAGTTCTTTTTCTAGGAGTGCTCCAGCCTGATCTGATCCATTTTTTGCTGGAGCTGGACCGTTTGGTTGGGCTCCAGCTCCACCAAACCAGAATCTAGGAGCTAGAGCCCTGCCAAACAGGCCCATAGTTTCCACAGCTACACTGAAAAGGGCCTGCGCATTGCGGGATACTTGGATAGGGCAAACCAGCCCAAGACCGAGAGGAATCTGTTTTTTGAAGCCAAAGCCAGCGAATGCGTAAAGCCCATCCCAACCTTTCAAGATTAAGAATCCCAAGACCGCCATACTGTAAGGGCCAGCAAATGCGCTCCCAGGACACCATGCAGCCATTGGCCTTATCGTGCCCTTTCCAAAGAAAACCTCTACGCTTCTTATCAATAACTTTGAACACTCACTTGGGTAGATCCATCGCCATCATTAGATAGATAGGAATAGCCGATAAAACCACTTGAACTGCCACCAGCCGCCCTGCTCGATTCATGAGAGAAGGCTTCCATCCTGGCAAGTTATCTGCAACTTTGTCAACTAATGGCATCAAATCAGCTTTGGTAGGCTTGTGAATCGTGAGTGGTATACCGAGATAAGTACAAGGAAATTCTTCACTTCGCAGGAAAGTTCCTCATAGATAATTTCCAAATCCTCATCACACTGAATAGGAGTAACAAAACTTTTCAGCAAATTGGTCTTGAGTCCAGAAATATGACCAAAGAAATCCAGAATCTCCCTTATTTAGAAGGTCACTTCTGGCCAGTCTCAAGAACATGATTATGTCATCGGCATACAGAGATATCCTGTGTTCATTCTGCTGGACAGTTCTCAGAAATTAAACGAATATATCAAACATAGTTTTGAATGATTAATATATTTAAAGAGTTGGACTATAAATCAAGAAATGCAATATGATTTCAAGTGCTAAAATAAAAAAAATAGAGGTAAATGATCAGTTCATCCTTTTTCCATAACTTGGTTATGACCCTTTTATTATACCCCTTCGACACCATATACAAGTTATTTTATCACAAAAAATGGTATGAGTTATTTATGTGTATTGTCTTCTCCACAGGAAAAACAGTTATCTGAAAACCTCATCTCAGCAGATCTTCATGGAGCTCTTGTAACAGGTGATTTATATACTTGAGTAGCTGCATATTCAATTGCTTTGTTGTTTCTGTTAGTTTCATCATATCTTCATGGGGCTCTTGTAATTGTTTTGTGGCATACACAGTGGCAGAATGCAAATCAGCTTCTTATCAAGGTGTGTGCGGCATCATGATTCAGGAGACTGCCGAGACTTTTGGAATCATATCAGAGGACAATCGCTTCCGAGGTAACTTTTTTAACTTCCTGATGCAATATTTAGCAGCATATATAATAAGGTGAACGCTGTTTTTCTCAAGTAAGTGGTTGTTTTAATCATATAAATACTGTTACATTGTTCTTATGTAGCTCTTTTATTCCTGCATATTATGATCATTGAGCTGCCAAATAAAATTGTGTGAGATAACATAATAAATCTACAATGGAAAGATGCTCTATGATGAAAACATTTGTATTGTCCTTAGGGCGACACTTGAAATTTCCATCCAGCAACCTGGACTCTTGTCAGTCAGTACATCTTGTAGCTTCCGAGGCTGGCTGTTATCGATCTCTGTTTGTATCATGCGGTTCTATAAACAACTGCAGACTTGAAATTGATGGGGTTGGTGTCTTTGTGGCTTAATTTGCAACGTTTGAACCTGCAGTTGTGCCAAAAGCTGGGTCAGTTTTCATCCTCCAAGCAGACTGTTGGAAGGTCACGCTGATTGGCGACAAACTGTCACCCAGGGAGAAGCTGAAGGTAAACCAGCGTCAGCAGAGAGTGCAGGCACAAATCCGATAAGAGTTTTTAAATTTGTTGTTCCCCACCGGGAACATGTACACAAATACAACCTACTAGTTGGTTAGGTGTTGCCGCTGAAGCTTAATGGCAATCTCCCTCTTTTCATGCCTTCTTACCAAATAGTACTTGCTAAATCAATTCACAGAGGCTACACTTGCCTTGGTTTTTTCTGGTGGAATACCATGTGGCTGCAACTTTTTTTTTTTTGACATGCCATGTGGCTGTAACTGAAATAGTGAAATCCAGGTGAATGTTTTTGACTCCGTAATTGCATTTTGAAAGCTTTTCTCAGTGCGTCATTACCGATTACCAGAATTGAACAATCACGTTTCCATCAGATCATCGCCTGTCGTTCACAAGGGCCAGGGACTCGACGGGATATCGCACTAGCTGCAACAAATCAAAACAAAATCAAACCGGAAAAAGGCTAATCACCACCGTCGAAAACGACCTGCACCTTCCGCCACCTCCCCGCCCGCCATCTTCCACCGCGCCTGCGAGGTGCGAGCCAAAGTCGCCAACCACGCAGCCGTGGCCGCGACGCTCCACTTCCCCCCGACCCCCTCCTCCCACCCGCCCAACCAACCGAGCGAGTGAAGTGACCAAGCCACCACCACCACCACCGTCTCTTCGATCTCTTCCGGCCTCTTCCACCACCAACTCCCCAACCGGGCGGCAAAGCCCGCACAGCGGCGGCGGTGGAGGGAGCAGCGATGGCCGACCTCCGCAAGCGGCGCCCCTTCCTCCTCTCGCTGTCGCTCTTCCTCCTCGTCTCCGCGCTCCTCGTCCTCGCCTTCCTCTTCCTCGACCCCTCCGCGCAAACCCTCTCCGTGCTATCCTCCCGCCTCACAGCTCCTTCCTCGCTCGCGCCTCCTGCTACTCCGGGAGAGCGAAACCCAACCCCAATTCCCACCCCCGGAAACACGCCTCGCTCCTCGGAGGTTCCCGCGGTCGTGGACGCGAAAGCGGGGGAGAGCGCCGACGCAACGGAAAAGGCCGAAGAGAGCGCATCGCGACCAGATGACGCCGCCTTCGTCGATGCTGCAGGAGACAGTGGAAACAGCGAGTTGCCCCGGCTAGACGCGGAGGAGAAGGCGGATAAGGGCGCCGCCGCCGCCTCGGAGGGATTGGTGGACGACGGCGGTGGGGACGAGGTGGCAGCGGCGGCGGAGGTCAGGTGGGAGACTTGCAGATTGGGGAGAGGGGTGTCGGCGGCGGACTACATCCCGTGCCTCGACAACGTGAAGGCGATCAAGGCGCTGCGTTCGAGGCGTCACATGGAGCACCGGGAGCGCCACTGCCCCGTGGCGCCGCGGCCCAGGTGCCTGGTGCGGATGCCCGCGGGGTACCGGCCGCCAGTGCCGTGGCCGCTCAGCCGTGACATGGTGAGGATCTTGCGAGCTTGCCTTCGTCGGTAAGGGAGGGAAGTGGCTCTGTTTGTTGATACTCCTTTTCATTTCTCGCATATAATATTGTTAGCGTTCTTGTTTAATTATGAGGAATTCGGGATGGTTGGGGTGCTCATCAGCTGTTTGTTTTGGTTCAATTGATTATTTTGGTTATGCTATACGCCAATTGCAAGTGCTGGGGCCTCCCGCATAAAATAAACAATGCAAGCACAAAATTGCGCTCAAGAACATTCTCTTTTATCTTCTGTTTTGGAAGCTACTGTCGTGAAGCAGAATAAAGAATACCAGCCTAGAGCTGTAGTCTTGGGTGTCAAACAGATTGTGCTTGTGAACCTTTAATGTGGCTAAATTTCCTTTTATACATGTACTATTTCAACTAGTATCGTTTTTATCAAATTTCAACTTTCAAGGTAGTGAGCAAATTCTGCATATTTACCATATTTACGTGAATACCTTATGGTGATGCCATTAACTGAATATTTGAAGCCATCTCATTTCATTTCCAAATCCAGATTTGGTACAACAATGTCCCTCACCCTAAACTGGTGGAGTATAAGAAAGACCAAAACTGGGTAACTAAATCTGGTGACTATCTTGTCTTCCCTGGAGGTGGAACTCAATTCAAAGCTGGCGTTACAAGATACATTCAGTTTATTGAACAGGTAGATATTACTTTGTCCACATGTATGTTTGAACAGGAACTTTGCCCAAGAAGTTCCTTAAGTAGTTTGATGTCCAAATGAGTTGTGGGTCTTGTGAATTAGGATGCTCCTTAGTTGCATTCCTGTCTCTCTTTTTTTAATTTTATATTAGTATCACTGCCAGTGTTCAATATTGTCAATCTTTTGATTTTGGGACTGAGGGGCTAAACATAAAGGTTATGCTTGCATTGACTCCGTGTTGGGGTTTGGTAATTTGAACATTTTCTAGGACTGCTGCCACCAGTTATTTGTTGTAAGTCATAACTTGCTGACTCTAATGTCATGTATTGTTTACCTTCTTGTGATAAATTTTGTTTACAGATAATGCCCACCATTCAATGGGGAACACACACAAGAACTGTCCTGGATGTTGGATGTGGTGTTGCCAGCTTTGGTGGATACCTGCTCGACAGGAATGTCATTACCATGTCATTTGCCCCAAAGGATGAGCATGAAGCTCAGATACAGTTTGCATTAGAGCGTGGTATTCCAGCATTTCTAGCTGTGATTGGAACACAAAAACTTCCTTTCCCTGATGAGGCATTTGATGTCGTCCACTGTGCAAGGTGCAGGGTCCATTGGTATGCAAATGGCAAGTATTCTATTACTTCACCAAATCTATAAGAAGCTACCTCAGTGTCTATATTCTTTTCTTAGAAAACTGTGCGTTTTGGTTTCTTGCAAATTTCTATTTTAACTATTATTTGCTACTGGGGATTTGCAGGTGGAAAACCATTGCTGGAGCTTAACAGAGTGCTCAGGCCTGGAGGTTTTTACATTTGGTCTGCAACCCCTGTCTATCGTCAAGAAAAAAGAGATCAAGATGACTGGAATGGTTTGTGGTGCCATATTCTATTATCTGCCAGTCCAGCCTAGAATATTAACCAAGGACTTTCTAGAGATAAACACATGTTTTTTGCTAAAAAAGAGCATTGCAACATTTTTAGAGTGAAAAGAGAGCAACTACCCTTTTTAATATGTTAATGACTCTTATGAAGATTGCTGAAACCACAGAACTCTCATGCTAAAATTGACTGAAACAAGTTAAAAATTATAGACAAGCATAGTATCTTCTTTCAGTTGGTTAGATTCTATAGAAGATTATATTCATTAGCCTCGTGGAAAAATATGCTTGGGTGTTATAACACGTAAATCCTAATATGCTACAGTACAGAAGTCATCATTGCCAGGCAGTACTGTTGCTTCTTCCCAAAACATTGTTTACTTAGCAAGTTAACATTGTTGTCTATTTGGTGGGTTATATCTGTGTTGACTGAAATATCCATTTCACATGTGGCAGCAATGGTTAGGCTTACCAAATCAATCTGTTGGAGAACATTGGTAAAATCTGAAGATAGAAATGGAATTGGTGTGGTCGTATATCAAAAACCGACTTCAAGCTCTTGCTACCTGGAGAGAAAGACAAATGAACCCCCTATGTGCTCTAAGAAAGATGGACCACGTTTCCCTTGGTAATTTATAGCTCATCCTTCTCTTTCTTCTCTGTTGTTTCATAAAGTCAGATTGCATCTGATCTTGTAGTCACCAGTGGCCTATCTCTGATGATTACTTATTGGCTCATTGGCAGACAACAGTGAGAAGATAATTACCATCTATAACCTATCATGCTTAAAGATGTTTTAGATACCATAAATGATTTGTAGTGTAGTTTCTTTTTGTTGACATGTATGCAACTTATCTTTTGCAGGTATGCTCCTCTTGATACTTGCCTTTTGTCAACTGCTCTTTCCAGTTCAAATGAAAAAAGTAGCTGGCCCCTTCCATGGCCTGAAAGACTTAATGCCAGATATCTAAATGTGCCTGATGATTCTTCAAGTGCCAATGAGAAATTTGATGCTGATACAAATTATTGGAAACATGTCATTTCAGAAATATACTTTATTGATTTTCCGGTTAATTGGTCATCTGTCCGCAATTTAATGGACATGAATGCTGGTTATGGAGGGTAAGAGAACACAGCTTTCTACTGCTTATTCTGTGAAATTCTTTTGGATTGACTTTTAGAGTTTTAGTGGTTCAACTTCAAGGATGTTTTGTTGTGGGGGTCTATACGAGGTGCTTGTTACAGTAAAATATTTCATTCCTGTCTTTTAGAACCACTACAGAAATGCATCACACTGTGTTCTGTCATTGTTGCTGTATACATGGATAACTAGAGACTTAGTACACGATGGTGGAACCTGAGTTCTTGCCATTCAGTCTGAATATGTAGTTTTTGTTAGAAAAAAATAGAGGAGCTAATCATTAAACATAGCTTGAACTTACTCGTGCATTGCTTCAGCAATGGAGTAAATGTTGCTCTTATTTGTACATTTGGACCACCTGTATGGGGATCAGACGAACATTAAACTTAATTATATTAAAGATCTTAATATGGTTAGATGCTGATCTACATATATATTATCAACCAAAAAAAGGACTTCATTCCATGTTTCGGATGCTAATCAAGCTTGTTTTGTTGAACCAGATTTGCAGCAGCACTTATTGACAAACCTTTATGGGTAATGAATGTTGTTCCTATCGGTCAGCCCGATACTTTGCCAGTTATTTTCAACAGAGGCCTTATTGGGGTATATCATGATTGGTGTGAATCTTTCAACACGTACCCACGGACCTATGATCTCCTTCACATGAGCTATCTTCTTGGAAGTCTTACAAATAGGTAAACAGACACGCCTTTAAAATTTACTACTTTTGCTACATTACCTCAGAATCTAGGGTAATCTTTGTGTCTTTCCTTTAGGTGTGACATCATTGAAGTAGCAGCTGAAATAGATAGGATATTGAGACCTGAAAGATGGTTTGTGTTGAGAGACACCACAGAAATGATAAAGAAGATGCGGCCAGTTCTTAAGTCCCTGCACTATGAAACTGTAGTTGTCAAACAGCAATTTCTTGTTGCTAAAAAGGGTTTCTGGCGTCCTGGCAAGTGAGCTTCCTGATCAGGATGGCACTCAATATTTTCAGTGTTAGTCATCAAAGACAAATGATTCAATTGATTCTTTACATTCTGATTGATTAATTCTTTATACAGAAGATATACTCCCAGACGACTTGCTCCGATCTGTAACTAGTTAGCAGTACTTAGTTCTACAAAATACATATACACTTCTTGTTTACGGGGACTATTACAGTAGTAGGCTTAGGCTAGTCCGGTAGTGCGCACAAGTTGTAATCATCCTATAAAATTCTTTTACATTCAGAAATAAATATTTTTCAGAAAAATATACTATTCAGCAACAAAGATGTGCAAGCAATTAAGCATTGCAAGCTTTCACGAATATGTGAGCTTTCCCTCAGTTTCTTTGCGTACTTCGATCCGTGAATGCGCTGCAAGCCTTCTCCAATGTTGAGTAAGATTTGGGCCATTCCTGTCTCGCTGAATGGAGGCCAGTATACCTGTCGTGTACGTACCACTGCAAAATTACTTGATAGATAGAATCTATGTGATTTATCTTTAACTTCTTTTAATTTAGTTGGTCATTTTTTATGAGAAGTTGAGGACTTGTTCTATCACTTATATTATTTTTTCTATCAACAATAAAATTTATTGGCTGTGTGCATGTTGACAGTGGTAGGAGATGTAAACGATAACCATTTTTATTATTTAAAAATAGGCTCTGAAGCGTGTGTACTTTTTAGCTCGCACGCGTACTCGCCTGCGTGTCGGACGCTGAGTGGCCGAATGGGCACCTGGTGAATGCTCGCTGGCTGTCCTGCCGGCCGGCTACCCGGCCGGGCCCCTCCGGCCCGCGTTTTCCGCCAGCGGAAGAGACACCAGTTAGCGCAGCGCACGTACGTACGTACGATTGTACGTACGCCAGAGGGTATACGTACACTTATATATACTCATAGTATACGGAATTACGGGCGTAGCACACTGTCACGAGGCGAATTTTAATAAACGATTTGTACCTGTATGTATGTATGTATGTATAACGACCGTGTGGGTACGTACTTGGCGTCCACCGTACGTTAACGTATTACGTATTTGCGTAACGTACGTGGTCTAGTGCCGCGCGCGATCCACTTGCGCTGCACGTACGTAACGCCATGGTGAATCCCTTCCCCTGAATACGTACGTACGCAGGTGAATCGCACGTACGTACGTATAGAAGCCAAGATTTTTCATCACAAGATCACTCTGTGGCTGCTGCTTGGGGTTGGTGGGGGGCGATCGATCGCCCCGTGAGATTTGGAACCATATTTAGCGTAGGACAGAGTTAATCTACACTAAATACACAGAAGCAGTGGCAAATCCAGGATAAAAATTGGAGGATGGGCTCAAAAATTATACCCATGTGCTCTATTAGGACCATTCAACAGATATGCCCTCCTCACTTGATCTCTAATTTCAGGAGCATAATCATCTATTTGTATTCGTTTTGCTGGATCGGCAAAAATTTCATTAGGATTAAATTCTACTCAATGCCTCTTTGGTCTATTTGTGCTCTCATCAGTTTGGGGTGTGTCACTTGAATTGCTAGTATAGTAATTAAGCAATATTGTTTTTTTCTCTATTGCAATTTGCAGATTTATCAATAAAGTTTATAAACTATAAATCCCCTCAATAGATAAATATATTAGAGAGTAAAGACCTAAATATATTAGAGAGTAAAGACTAGAGGTCTAGAATTAGAAAGATTGAAAGAATACACTGACTAGCTGTTGCCTGTTGCCTGCTGCTTGCTGTCGCCGCCGCCCGCTGCTTGTTGCCGCCGCCGGCCCCGCTGCTGCTTCCCGCCGTCGGGCTCGGGCCGGTGCTGCTTCCTACCACCACGCTCCACCGGCCCCGCCGCTGCTGCTTCCCGCCGCCGCCCGCTCCACCGGCTGCCACCCACTCCGCCGGCCCCGCCACCGCCCGCTACTGCAAACGGTCCGGGTGAGTCTCCAACCCTAAATCCCTAAATGAGTCAACATGATAATGGGCCGGAGTAAAAGTTTTTCAAATGGGCCTTAATCACTTAATCCCTCAATGGCCAATCACGATCTGCAACCCCAACACCTGTTCTTCTTCTTCCTCAAGCTCCCAATGGCTCTTTCTTCCTCCTCCATCCATCTAAATCTTAGATATCATATATATTTGAAATTTTTTTATAAAAATCGGAGGGTAGGCTTGAGCCTAATGAAGCCTACCCCTTGGATCCGCCCCTGCACAGAAGTATTGTGCGCACAGTAAAATGAGTCTTATGATACAGTAGTTAATTTACAGTAAATCACTGTAGCTGCTGTATCCGAGCCACTATAGTAATCTTTCCAGTTAGTGTAGCATTAGGGATGAGCGGTCAAGATTAGGAATGAAAGCAGTCGGCAACAATATTATTTTTATAGAAATGGTCTCGATATGGTAGGAAATTTTTATATTTATGAATTTAACTATTTAGTAACGACTTTTCAATACGACGCTGACAAAAATTAGAAAAATTAAATTTTATACATGCCTAAAAATAAAAAGGTCGAAAACAATATTATTTTTATATTATTTTTACGGAAACGGTCTTGATACGGTCGGGTATTTTCGAACTGTTTTTACCCCTATTGCCCCTAGCACAGTGCTAGCTACTATAGCCCTTATCTATGCAGACCCTGATGTATAAGTGTTGAGTGGATGGAGGGATCTACTATTGGATTTGAGATCTGTAGTGTGACTAGAAATTTGCTTGATGTTTTTTAGAAATCTCCTAGCATATTGACATATCCGAATTCAAGTTAAGCATGAATGTACCTAGCCATCGTGTGTTGTGACTTCTATACGATCAAGAGGAGGGAGGATTATATTTTGGACCTATGGATATATATGGTTTGAGATAGCCAAGAGTTGGGTACACAAATGCCAGGGAGCAGGGATGACAATGGATCGGGTTGGACGTGGACAGAGCAATCCCATGCCTGACCTGGTGCCCGACCATGCCCGCCCGACCTATGCCCGAAATGGTTGGCGGGCGGAACTCCATGCTCGTGCTTGTCGGGCATGCCCGATGTGTACCCACTGGGTATTACTTCAACATGACAACAATATCTTAAAAAATAGATAATTTAACCAAGAGCAACATTATCACTACTTGCAGCCTGACACCGCCGCCACGCCTGCGCCTACCTACCTGTCGCTGCCGCCTGTGCCTGCCGCCACGCCTACACCTGCCTTCGCTCGCTGCGGCACTGCCGCCACCCTGTGTCTGTGGATTTTGGATAGAGAGTAAGGCCCTAGGGTTTCTTCATAGATAGTATATATACTTCCCTAAATTAATAGGCCAAATAGGTCAAATGGACTAAAATGAATTGGTCGAATGGATGCTATGTACAGTAACGGGTCAGGTATGGGTTACCCGCGGGCAAAATTTAGAACTCAGCTGCTGCCCACTAGGTTGTTAGGTCTTGAGCGGGTATACCCATGGGCAAAAATTAAACCCACGCTCGTACCCATCGGGCGTGGTACCCGTGGATACCCATGCCGGCGGGCAAAATTACCGTCCCTACTCAGAGAGATGGCCAAATGGATAGTAGAGCCAAATTTCTCCTTTTTTTAAAAAAACGCACGGGCAATGTATGGTCTTACGTTTTAGGTTATTTAATTTAATAAATCGATCTTATAATCCAAGGTATAAATATATTGAAGATTTTTTATTAACAATTTCCATTATCTAAAAAATATGCAATGCCGGGAATAAAAAATAAGGCATCTTAGATGACTTGGTTGTTCAATTCCTAGGGAGCATACTTTGTGATGCATGCGTTCATCACTCAATGCTACCAGAAACTAGGTAGCCATGATTTCGGTATTGAGTCGATTGATACCAATATAATCCAGTGTGCATGATTTCATGCATCAATAAATTAAACTAGCTGGTTATATAGGCAGAGCGATGAACACACGCATGCATGCTTTAACAGTTACTACTAATTAATCAAATTATGCATTCCTTGCCAGTGATGTAAAACCTAAAGAAATTACTAACGTAATACAATATGCCTGTTCTAACAATTTTTGTGAGAATGGTTTTATGGCTGTCCTTGTGGAGGGACCACGAGGTACTATATTTTTATCGTGTATAACTTATTAAGAACAGTAAAATTTCTATTTCCATGAACACTTCTTTTCCTTTTCCCCTCCTCTACGTCCTTTTCTATTTCCTGTTTGATTATCAGAGCGCCATTGAAGGGTGTACACTATAAGAGCTAAGAGCTAAGCTGGCTAGCAATATATACTCCTATTCGACTTCTTATTTCCTGTAACCTCATAAAGTGTCCGTACATATGCTATCATAGCGCATAATTTTGTGGGAAATATAATCAGAAGTAATCTTCATCAGACCCCACTAATTCATTCCTGAGATATTGAGTGCTCACTGCACTGGAAAAAGAATCATTCTGCATTACCTTTGCTTAACGTTGAGCTCATAGTTATTCTATATCTAGCTATATATGGTACACTGCCCTCTCAAAATGAAAGATAAAATAAAACAAAGTAGTACAAGAACAGGTATTGCAAGTAGAATGATTGGGTGCACCCAATTAATTACTGTACTATTTACCAAATTAAGGGATTGAGTACTCATGTAGTTACACTATAAAAACGACATATATCTATAGTTTATTAGACAAGATTGGTAGGCCAATATGATATGGAGCAGTATATAAATAGTGCATGAAACTGGCCAATAAGTTTCTATCTGCCAATAATTTATTGGATTACACATCTCTATCAGATCTTAGAGGAAAACAAAAGGGCAAATAAACCACTAACTGGAAGTATAAATCAGATCGAACTGTGTTCTCACCTAAAGCTGGTAGATATATATAAAGTTTAATGGAATGCGCGCAAGAGCATTTGCCAGTTGTATTTGCTTATATATTCAACTAGTGAAATTTTTATGCGAAAGAAAATTGTACAATTGTACGTAAGTGTACGTGCTTGTATAAAAATGAACATTATTCAGTACTTTATTTTGTCCAACTAAATACTAACTGGCTTGGACTTCATTCTTATACCTGTTTCACGCAGCGGCTGTGTTATCCATTATAGAAAAAAAAAGGAGTAACTGACTATACAAGTGAGCGCGAGCTACTTGCATAATTAAATTGTACAGAGTTTTAGTCTAGATATAACCAAGCGTATACATATAGCTGTCCCAAACAAACCAATCTAGTTAATTTGTCGGAGTACAATAATCTCAATTATTTATGAATATTTGTTACACTACTATATAATTTTTTCACAAGAAGCATCAAAGATCACTGTGTTAAGCTGATCAAACAGCAACAGATTAAAGTACCATGGTAGTAATAACATATATTATGAATGACTTTATTATAATTAGGTGCTACGATGGGTAGTATCCGTCCTAAAATATAATAATCAGATATGATATTATTCTTCTATACGTAAGATAGTTACGCAGTCACCTGCATCTCTCCAAGCCATTAGCTAGCACAGACTAAACTAACAAAAGAAATCTATCAACAAGACCCAATTAACCAGCTGAAAAACCCTAGTTGTTTGGAGGTAATTTGTTCCTTCAAATTAAACCACTTCTTAACTAAACTCGTGCAAAGGAAGAAGGATCACCATTACAGACTGGTTTCGGCTTTATGGCACAAAAAGAAAAGATAAACAGTGTGTTTTGTTTTTTTAGATGAACAGTGTGTTTTCTTAAGTACTTGATTGGGTCCAATGGCATATTTTCTTCTTGGGCAAAAGCTGCATGCATATATATGCTTTGTGTCTTCAACCTGTAGTACCGTGTCCATCATATCCCATGTATGCATTCTCCATCGCTCAAACCACAGTAGACGATGTACAGTATACTGTACGTTTGCACCACACCCTGCACAAGCTGCAAGCTATAGCTCTGAAAAAGAAGACAGCAGCAGAATGTGGAAGCATTGGCCAGGCTTTGTGCAGTTCCCCCCATCTGTTGCCAACCACATGTGCAAGCAGTGTCATGCTCCCTCCGAGCACTCGAATTTTTTAGAGAGATTAAGGTCGTTGAGACGAGAAATGATTGTGATTGGTTTAGATAAAAAAGTGGATGGAAAAAATTATATAAGATGGTTGAGATGAGAAATTAGGTAAGGAATTGCTTATATTTCTACTTAAAAGCGTAGCGCGTGTATCCACTCCTTCCCACACAACCACTGTAGAAACCAATGTTTTATCCTCAATCTATCCTTTCAGCACATCCCTAATCATATAGGCCTAGCCCGTTTCAAACACATGGGCATGTTACTAGTTTACACAAATTTCAAACTTTAAATGTTTATATTCCTAGACGTAGGGAATACCAAATACTAATACAACTAGCACTACTAAAAAATAATTTTTCCAGGCGACATTCCTTTTAAAAAACAGGCGGACCGTAAAACTGGTCCTGTACTAAGTTTACTGGGTTCTCCAATTATTGACTGCCTGTAAAAATCAATTTTCACAGGTGGTCGCCTTATATAGGCCGCCTGTGAAAATAGTCATATTTTCACAGCTCTCTCAAAAATAGACCGAGGGGAAGCACCGAAGCAGGACGAGTGGAGCGATCCAATCGATCTAGTCCTCTCAGCTCTCTCACTCTCCTTTGTCTCCTCGATCCACTCCTCCACGATCCGATCATTGGCGGCACCCCCTCACCTCTCCTCTCTTCCTCATCTCAGATCGGTGGCGACAGCGAAGGGGAGCACGGCGGCGGCACCGAAGGGGAGTGCGGAGGTGGTAGCGGAGGGGAGCGCGGCGAAGGGGCTAGGTGGTGGTGCCCGGCAGTGGCGGCAAAGGTGGATCAAGGAGGGGGACGACCACCGCTGCGATGGCGATGGCTGCGGGCGAGGGAAGGTCATCCACGGCGCCGGCAGCCAGATTCGGGCGAGGGAAAGTCGGCCATGGCGGCTGCTGCCAGATCCGGGCGAGGGGAGGTACACTGCACCGGCGATCCTAGCAAGGGGAGGTCGTCCACGGCGCTCATCGACGGCGGCGGACCTCGGTCGACTCGGCGACGATGACCGCAGCGACAATAGCGATGACTGCGGCTCGTTCGGTCAAGAATGGCATCAACGGTAGCTTCACCGGCATCCAGGTGAGCTCGTTGACGACGTCGGCGGCAGGATCTAGGGTTGCTGGAATTTTCTTTTTGCATTCGTATTTTTTTTTTGCCAAAAATCCATTTTTGTGGGCGGTTTTCTTAACGTAGCCGTCTGTGAACATCCATTTTCGCAAGCGGTGGTGGAGCCGCCTGTGAAAATCAACTATTTTCACGGATCTTTAGTCGCAGGCGGACGGTCTAACCGCCAGATAAAATCTATTCTAGCTGCGAGCGATTAGCTTTTTCCTAGTAGTGCTTCATACAAACAGCATGCTTAGCCATGTACCTAGGTATCTTGTCTACATATATCTGCATTCTAGTCATCACTGACTGATCGTTAATCCAGAAGATGCAGATTGAGATCAGCACCATTAAAATCACGTCTTACATTAATATATGTAAATCAGCTGAGATGTACGTACACATGACGTCCACCTAACCGTGGAAGCTCTATTCTGCTTAGTTGAGTGAACAAGCAGGCAACCATCCACCGATCAAGATCCAAACTGATTGATCCATCGTCTAGTAGTTAATCAGTCCGGCCCTCCAGCTACTGGGGTATCTGCATCTTCAGGTAGCAAGGAGGAGGAGGAGGAGGACGACGACGACGACAGCAAGGAACAAAGCGACGAGAAGGGGGTAGCAGCTAAATAGCTTGTACGTTAGCCTAACAGAGCAGCGAATGTACGGGTGCAAATTTTTATGTCACGCCCCCAATCATCACATCTCGAGAATCCAATGATCGATGCTTGCTTGCATATATTGCTGCTCCCAAAAAACAATTCTCTTTCCCTTCTGTTCGTACGCCCCCACACACACTACTAGCTAATGCTGTGCATTAGCAACAAAAAGAAAAGGATATGTATAATCACTCGAACGAACGTTGCGACACGGCCCCCGATCGATCGCTCGATAGAATAAAGCACAAGCAACCTGCATGTTATAGATAGTGTACGTAGCGTCATTGCAGAGTACTCCTAATATTATGATTAGCTAGCAGTACTCCTAATATTATGATTAGCTATAGCTGCTAGTACTAGCTAAATTAACAACCTATAGGTTGCTTTTATAGTAGATGAATCTAGCGCGTACGGATCAAACAAACAAAGCAACCCCAACAGTAGTTTCACAATAGTTTTAGGATGGGTCCAGTCAAACCTCAGGACGTTAAACTGCCGATATATATGCTCAGTCTACCCTAAAATAAAAACATTTCTCATATCCGAAGGCAACTTTCGTAGAGGGAAAAAACCCAAAGTGTTTGTAGAAAATAACCAAATTGTCTCTCACTAATATAATATTCTAGAATAAAATTTGAATACTAAAAGTTGCGATATTTTGCCAGGACTCCATCCGTTCTAAAATAGTTGGTATTCTACTCCTCCTGTCAAAAAAACCAACTCCTACCATTTCAAAGAGTTAAGGAGGAGACAAAAGACCAAAATATCATTCATTAATTAAAAATAGTTTTGACGGATGGGTAGTAAGGAGTATTGGAGGGATAAAATTTTTGATTTGCAGACCGAGAGTAGATAAGAAGGTAGGAATTAGCTTATTTTAAGGCAGTTTAAACTCTAGAAGTTGATTTATCTTGGGACAGAGAGCGATTAGGTTGTTTAGCATAGATTAGGGTTTAAGAAGAATAACCATAGCTCCTCTTATTAAATAATATGTGGTTAGGAATGGTAGGATAGTTGAGGGTAGAATGTGAAAAAATTTTGAATTAGATCTAATTGGATAAGTAATACTCCCTATGTCCTTAAAAAAAGCACTCCTAGATTCCCAAGAAAAAAAATTAAGAATAATGACAAATGACAAAAATACCTCTTATTAATAGAAAAGTAGCATTGGTGAGTGAGTGGATGAGGGATATTGAAGGAATAAAATTTCTCGATTTACGGATCGAGGACAGATAAGAGAATATAAGTTGATTTATTTAGGATAATGTTTAAAGTATAGAAGTTGGTTTTTTTGATGAAGGGAATACTTTATATGACAATTTTTTAAGACAGATTTTGAATTCTAAAGCGACAACCTTTTTTGGCCGGAGAGAGCATGGGACAGGAGTATTTTTCTTGTTAAAGATAATAAACTCAATCGCCAATGGATAAATAGATCGGACGTTTCACTGTTTACCACAATAAATTTGAGACAAGACCCAGCATTGTGGGGGATTAAAAGCAAGCACTGCACGCGAGGAAGTGCAGGTTTTTGAGCTATAGCTGGGGTGTGTTTTTTTCACCAACTGCCATGGCGACCAACTTCACCGTGGGGTCATGACGAGAATGAATTTTAAAATATACATATCTTCAGGTTTGAATTATGTTTCAAATATAAATATTTAGAGATATAAAAAATAATCGTTATCTTATTACTTTTCATGCTTTCTTTAATAAACCCTATTATCTCAGTAGCCTTTAAGATTCACACCTCATCCATACTGTCTTTAATCTCATTACTCTATCATACATTATATTAATAAGAAGTATTTTAGATCTTTTATTTTAATTCTTAATTAATTCAAAACACTGTTAGAAAGATATATATTTTAGGATAAAGGGAGTAACTGAGTGGAGGAGATCAGCTAGGAGAGGCCAGTTTCCATTGAAAAAATATGGGCAAAGTGCAAGCTCGAACAGTCCCATGGCCAGATACGTACAGTGCCGTGCCGAGGTGTTCAGAGATTCAGAGATCGATCGATGGCCGGCCGGGCCCTGCAGCGACAGCGAACTAGCCTGTACTACGCGAGAGGGGCCATGCAAAAGACAAGACCAGCGAGCGATTCATGACCTTCTCTTACTTCCTCGCACCAGTCATCAGGCAGAGGCAGAGGACGCAGGTCGCAGGCCTAGCGTGGTCGATGGCCCACCCTCGCGTCCCCTCTCCTGCGAGAAAGTGAGGGAGAAAAGGCTAGCTACTGTTCTTCTTCCTCTCCGTGTCCATCCCTGAACTCTCTCTCTCCCCTCGAAAAAGAAACCTCGCTGCAACCGAATGGGAGAGGAGCAAACGAGCATTGCACAAGCAAAAGGAATGCAGCACGGAGAGAAATGAGATGAATCACAACCGATCGGAATCTGCACGGATCGACTTTGGTGTTTTAGCTGTTCATCATCCACTATCAAGCAGCTGGATGTGAGGTAGCTAGAAAGGAGAAAAGGGATCAAGAAGATGAGAGTTGAGACATGCATACTAACGCACAGAAAGCTGCACTGTCCATGCGCGCCGATGACGGCGCAGCCGGGAGAGACGACGAACATGCGGTTAGCTGAGAGGGAGGCGGCCGGCGAGAGAGCCGCACGCGTGTGGAGGAGGCCGGGAGGGGGAGAGAGAGTGAGAGCAACACAGTGGCGCGCGTACGCGGCTACGCGCGCGCGGCGCACGTGTGGGTGAGGTCAGCGCCATGGGCCTTCTTACTCGGTAGCCTAGCTACACTGCTACAGTAGTCCCATCCTGCCGGCCGGGGACCAGGAGAGGATCTCCCTCGATGATCACCTCCTGCATCCATCCGTCCATCCCGAGCTGCTGCTACTGCTGCTATATCAAGATATCCATGCACACATCTCTCATTTATTTAAGACTCTCGAGGCACCAGCAGCTACCACATCGTAAGCCCTCCCTCTGCATGCATGGCTTCCTCCTGATTACTCCTCCGTACCTCTCACTATGGAAACTGACAAACAGCTTGAACTGCAGCAAAGAAATGCATGCAGGGCCAGCTAAAATGGAAGAACAGATCGAGCTTTGGAAAGGAATTAATGGGAAGTGTGTGATTCAGGATATTGATTTGTTTCTGTACTACTGTGTCTGTGTGTACCAGGTGAAGCAATGGAGTAGATGCGCCATTTGATGCAAGCTTTTAGTTTGCCTCTACCTTGCACAGTATAAGGGAAACACCAAATTAAGTGAAGATGTGTGTGGAGCACTGCATATCACTATAGTAGTATATGCAAATTATTTATCAGAAACTATAGAGAAACAGTCAGTATTAGCAGTCACTACTAGTAAAAAAATATGTATATATAGAGATCGATCCCGGGCTGAAATGGAAAGATCTTAAATATATATGTGTGTGTATATATATATAAGCAATTAAGCTCAAGTATTGCTTTCATCTCATCATAATGGGTAGTAATGAGCAAACAGTAGTACTATATATAACAATTAGCTCACTCTCCTATCTTATTACTCCCAATTACCAGTTGCCGATTGCCATACATATATATTCACTGGCCTAGCTAGCTAGGTGTAATTAAGCACAAGCTAAGGAAAAAAAACTAAAAACACCCAAGTTTAAGAAGAGGAAGATAAATCAAGTGAGAAAATGAGGAGGAGATCGAGCTGCTAGCTATTGCTAATTAAAGACCAAAGAAGGATACTAAGAACCAAATGGCAAAAGAAATAGCTGAAATCTTGCAAATTAAGGGCGAGACGCATACAGAAGCAAATAGACATGGAGGTTTGTAGCGAAGTGATCTACTATACTCGGGAGGTGCTCGGTGCAGCAGCAGCAGTGGTTGTGCTGCTTCCTCCTCCTGTCTGGCTAGTGGTGGCGGCAGCGGGTGCAGCGGCGGAGCTGCCACTGCCTTCTGCTGCGACGGCGGGGGCCGACGACGAGCTCGACGCCTCCCCGGCGGCGCCCGGCTGCTGCTGGGGCGCCGGCGGCGGAGGAGGAGGCTGCGTGCGCTTGCGCTTCTTCTTCTCGTAGGGTATCCCGCGCGCCTTGGCCTGCGCGTCGCGGACCTCGCGGAGGTAGATCCGCACGGCGCGCTCGGCGAAGGGGTTGGACTCCGGCGCGTGGCCGCTCTCCTCATAGGCGGCGCGGAGGCGGCCGATGAGCGCGTCGAGGGAGCCCCATGCCTGGCGCAGCGGGCACGGGCACGGCGCCGGCGGGCTGGGCTGGCCGTAGTAGGCGCACCCCGACGCGTGCACCTTCGTCTTCCCGAACTGGTCCAGGTACCTGAGGAACTCGATGACATGCGCGCCGCTGCACCGCGCCAGCGTCAGCGGCGGCCGGTGGTTCCGCAGGTACTGCAGGAAAGTGTTCCAGTCCCTCCTCTTCTGCGACTCATACCTACTCAGCTGCTGCTGCAGCGGCGGAGCTTGCGCCACCGGCTGCGCCTGCGCGTCGGCGCCGCCTCCTCCGTCCATGCAAGCTATAAACTACGCTTACGACAGCGCCACCACCTGCCTAGCCGGCCGGCCGAGGCCGGCGGAGCGCGGGCGAGCGATCGATCGGTGGCGCGCGCGCGCGGGAGGAGTGGAGACTCGCGGGGCGGGTCGCGATGGGATGCGGGGAGAGCGACGGGGAGGGGAGAAAGGGAGGTGAATGCTGGCGAGGTGAAGGGGACGGAGCTGTGGGTTGGAAGGTGATAGGAGGGAGGCGAGGCGCGCTGCCGAGTGGGGGCCGGGGGGGCCATTCACGTGGTGGTGGTGGCCCCCGTTGGCCCGGGAGAACAATTCCCGTATACGTATACCGGAATACGTACGTACGCGCGTACGGGTATGCATGAACAGTGTCACGCTTATACGTACGTACGTGGGGGTTAGAACGTGTGTATTGTATATACATACGGTGAGACGCGAGCATATATACCTGCTGTTTGCACGTATATACTCCGTATGGCTAGCTGCTGCAGCGCCCATGAGACTGATGTTGGTTTCATGGTTTGGGTGGGTACAGGAATCAAGTTATGTACAACCAGCAGTTGTCCGACGAGGAGTAATTACTCGATAACAGCATGTCTCTGTTCAAAGATTACCAGCATGTCTCTGTTCAAAGATTAGGTTTTTTTTTAAGTTTCTATCGGTTACAGCTATTTTAAGTATCTCAAGCTCTCTAAACAGTAAACAGTCAAGAGACTGAGTAGCAATAGAATCCGAAAGTGAACTCGCTAGAAAAACTTTAGAAAAGCTAGCTTTTCAATTAGGACTCTCGTATTGAGTTAAAATTATGAAAATCTTGTTCATTGCAACCGTTATTTTCAGAAGTTATGAACTACTTTTATATGTTGTAAAATATTGCACGATTGTAGTAATAGGGTTGAGAGTTCGGAAACAAAATTTGTAGAATAATTCCCCTCTATAATACTGGAATATGCATGTCCAACAGTTTGTTTGGATTAATGATAAAGACCAGTTTTATGTTGGACAAATACCATAATGGTTGGTAATTTAAATCCACCCATTTTGGCTAGAATTGTCCTCAACAACTTGGATCAAACCAGAACTTATCACCGGTTTGAAACAAAGCATTGTTCTTTGGGTTTTGCTACGCAAAAATAGATATTCTGGCCAATTTTGTCAGACCGGAAAGAATCGATTAGTAGTCTGAAACGAATCCTTCTTGGTATTTTGGTACTCAAGCCCAACAGGACAAATTAAAACTTGTTTAATATCTATACCTTATCATTATGCCCCGCCTAAAATATTGACAGTCTAAGTAGATAATTTTGTGCCTATTATTTTTTCCTGTTTTTTAATTTAAGGGGCCATGACTCATTTTACACCACTGAGTTTCATCCAATGTAAGTGTCATGCAACATATTTCCTGATATGTGGATTCAGAACCCGCACATGCACTGCTCCTTATAGATTCGGGCATCCGTGACAAGCCATTTAGATGGGGTCAATGCGACCTGTGACGGATGACGCGTCTCTGACGGATCAAAAACTAGTCTATTTGAGATATGTCTATAGAAAACAACCCATCACAAATATGAGATCATCTGTGACTAGTCGTAGTTGCGATCCCGTCACAGACAATCTATGACGGGTTACAACCATGACCAGATGACAAGTCATTTGTGACGGATGTAGTGGGATGACCAGTCACAGATGAGGGCTCTCATCTATGAATGGTCTTAACTACCACTCATCATAGATAAATGTCATCTATGACGGGTGGTAGTTACAAACCGTAATAGATGAGAAAATATACTCAAATTTAAGTTGTTTTAAGACAATTAATAACATTTTCATATGAAGTCGGATGAAACTAAACTTTATATCAAAATTGTAGAACTCGATGAGATCTACAACTTTCTACTTGACAAAATTTTTATTTGAGATCGTTTACATGCTCGAATATATGTTATACGTGATGGAATCTAATTTGAAATTTGAAATTTTAAAATTTTCAAACCACCTCAAATGGAGACATGCCAAATATACGTTATAAATGGTGAGATATATTTTGAAAAATAATTTTTTAAAATTTTTAAACGACCTTGGATAAAGACATGCCATATATCAAAGTTGTATATCTTGATGATATCTACAACTTGTAATTAACGACTTTTTTGTTTGAAGTCAGATATAGTGTCAAATATGTGCTACACGTTTTAAACCGAAATAGTCAAAAGAATAACAATTAGAGAGTTCTCAACGTGTGCTCTATAGGTGAGATGGTAAGGTGGCTCTTTGAGGGAGGTCTTGGGTTTGAGTGCTATATATCGCATACACACGTAGTTTGCATGAAAAATTATGGATTTGTGGCCAATGATGCGTGACCATGGTTAGATGCTAATTAAAACTTAAAGTATACTCTTTGTACTTTTTTGGTGCATTTAAAATTCAAAAATCATGACATATCATCAATGATGATTCGTAATTATAATCGGTCTGAAATGACTCATCTGTGATGGAGGGTAAGTTGATGACTCATCTGTGATAGGTCATAAGTTACGAATCGTCATTAATGACATACCACTCATCATAGATGATGTTTTCTCATCACTCACCAATGATCATTGACAAGGCCTTATACCCGTCACAGATGTGGGTTGTCACACGTCATAGCTGAGTTGTTATGTTGTAGTATATGTTAACCCTATATATATTGAGTTTCATATTGCAATTGTAGATATATATGAAACACAATAGTATAGTGTTAATTTATTCTAAATTTCTAAAGATATGTATGGGAATTTCTATTCTCCAAAACCAATAAGATATATTCTATTAATGAGATAATTTCTCTGAATTTCTGAAGAATATTTATGCGTTAGAGGCTTAACACAATGGTGTGGTAACTATTATATTGTCGGTTATTTCAATGGGAGAGAGCTTGAGTGCAACATTAGAGGAGGCCAGTGCCAAATGGTTTCTACATGAGCAAACATAGAAGGGGTTACTTGAAAGCTTAATAACTAAAATAACATAAATGTATAGTTATATCATAGGATCACTAATTGTTGGTTCCGTTGCCCTAGGGTTTGTTGGTGGCTTGCAAATATGGGTGAAAAAAAACTTGAAGCTCGTGGCTCAGATCGATTCATATCAAGGTTCATATCAAGCTTGGCTTTATCGGATCGGTTCAAGCTCATAGTATTAACAAGCTGAGCCAAGCTGGGATTCTAGCTCGTTAACTTAACGAGCTAGCTCTCGAGCTACTTATTTAGCTTGTTAGGATAGTAGATGTGGCGCCTCCCGACTAGGTGGAAGGCCACCATGTGCATAAGGCACCCGATCCCAGGATCAGTAGTCGGGTACGCACAACAATGATACAACACAGAGTTACAATAATACATAACAGAGTACTTACATATACGTACAAGGAGATCCATCCAGGACAGACCCGGGATGGGCAAAATAATCAACTGGTAAACTAGCGAAACAGCAGAACAGGGCGGAAGCTGGACAAAAACTACTCCACAGGCTCGGTTGGGAACTAGGCTCGAAACCTTCAGAGGTCTTCGTAGTCGGCCTGGTCTTGAAGGAACTTGGCAGCAGTCGGATCTTCGTCTTCCACTCCAAAACCTACTATACATATATATGAACAAGGTGAGTACTTTCGTACTCAGCAAGCCGGGAATGATGTCATGTTGGTTAGACAAGAAGAGCTAAGGGTTTCATTTGCGAAAGACTGCCTTATTAAACTCTTTTCTTTGCAAACACTAGTGAGTTCCAAATTTTAGTTGGCGGACAGAGGCTCACGCCTCCATCCAATCCGCAAGTTGCTTTTCAACAACTCACCACTTAAAGAATCAAGCATAATCATACATGTTCTTATTATCTTTTACTTTGCATTTGTTGGTCCTTTATCTCCCGAGTAGTTACAACCACTCGTTGACCCTGAGACTCGGCTACAACCAAATCTCAGCTGTGGCACTTGATGCCCGCTACACTGGCTACAACCAGCTAGCTAGTCGGCTGCCCTGGCTACAACCCGGGGGCTCATCATCGCTGCCCTGGCTACAACCCGGGAGCATGATCATGGCACTAAATGCCCGCTAGGCTGGCTACAACCAGCTAGCTAGAACACTGCTGCCCTGGCTACAACCCGGGAGCGTGCTCATCATCGTCTTCTGGCTATAACCCGAAGACTGAATTGCCGCCCTGGCTACAACCCGGGGGCTTAAACTTTGCTGCCCTGGGTACAACCCGGGAGCATGATCATGGCACTAAATGCCCGCTAGGCTGGCTACAACCAGCTAGCTAGAACACTGCTGCCCTAGCTACAACCCGGGAGCGTGCTCATCACCGTCTTCTGGCTACAACCCGAAGACTGAATTGCCGCCCTGGCTACAACCCGGGGGCTTAAACTTTGCTGCCCTGGCTACAACCCGGGAGCATGATCTTCATCCTGTTTACTTTTCATACACTTGTTTATGCTGCTTAACACCCCGGACCACACAGATCCGTTTCTGGCCACACAGGCCTTCCGTTTGCTTACTCGGCAAACTCAGGTCACGGTTCCCTTTCCATCAAACACTTTTCACAAATCACTGACAAACAAATCTACGCATGGGAATCGATCCTTAATGATAATACATAGCCAAGCCACACAGGCACTGTCTCTGTACATCAAGATTTCACAAATCTTTCCTTTATTTCACAAAACGCGCCGATACACAAGGTATCGGGTTTTCCAAACTGTTTAGTAAAACCATCATTTTTCCAACGACAAACAATGTTGCAGAGCTAAGCCATTTTACTCGGCATCGTATCCTCAGATATGATGCTAGCGTGCCATTTGTGGGGCTATTCAAGGGGGAAATATAACAACATCCTACCAAATAAGTGCTACTACTGGGCGGGTCCATCGGTTGCGCTTGCATAACCGAGGCCAACAGTTTAAAAAGGTGTAACTAAGCATGCATATATTTTCCAAACAACATAGTTTTGCATATATGGGAAACAATATGATCAAAGAGGCTTGCCTTGTTCCAAGGAGGGGTCTTCTTCGGCGAAGGTGGCTTCGGGATCGTCCACCGGTTCAGGTTCTGAACAAGCAGAAAGAAACACTGATAAGCAGGAGAAGTAAAACACCAAGAAAAAGGATCAAGAAATAGTCGGCTGCAGAAAAGGGGGCAGTCGGCTGAACCAGGCTTGCGAACCAGGCGACAGAGCTCCAAAGCTTGAGAGGATGAAAACTTAGCAGAGCTGGAGCTGGCCGGTTTGCAAAACAAAGGAAGAAGGGGGCACGGTTGGTCATATATTTAGCCGACGTGCAAGGTTGAGGCACGGTGGAGCTGGGCAACGGGTGGAGCAAGGAAGTCAAGATGAACTGACAGGGATATGACAGGAAGTGACTTTGGAGTCCAACTGGTCAGAGGAGTTGGCAGGCACTGTAGCTGCGATGAGACATTAAGGTCAAGGCTAGGACAGGTTGGAGAAATCTCACTGACCGGGTTTCGGACTGACCACTGGTCCAAGCGATACTGCGGTTAGGTGAAGATTGATTCTTCACTACTTCGGTAGTCGGCGTCCAACGGGTGGGTGCAACTCGGAGGACAAAGAAGCAACAGGTCTCAACAAGGTAGTCGGCCACATCACCGTGCTCACTCGGCAGCAAAGAGGTCCGAGTAAGACAAGGATAAGGGCAGGATACAAGGACTGAGTAGCAACTCTACTCGGCACAAGAGAGAAGGTAGTCGGCTGGCCGGGGAGAGGGAAAACGGAGGCACAGCTGACAGGATAGGAAAAGATTAAGATCCAGAAAACCAGTTACAACAGGGAAAAGGAAAGCGGGTCGTTACAGTAGACCACCATATCTTTTATATCTTTTCTAGCTTGTTTACATGTGACAAATATAAAAAATTTAAAGGTGATATAAGCGAGACTAAACTCATTACAAGTTTAACAAGCTGAGCTAGGCTTTTGGCTCATTAAAGATAATGAGCCTAGCTAAGCTGACTCAGATAACAAGCTAAAACGAGCTGAGTTGGCACATTAAGACAAGGAGACAACTCTCTACTCGCAAATAGAAGCTAAACACTAATGTTAAAAATGTAGGAGCTTTTTCTTGCATTCCTAACATGGCACACCGGGACTTACATTTCTCCCATGTAAGGAGATGCCAATATACTGGTGTTCTTAGTGTCTGTTTGGTTGAGTGGCAAACTTTGCCACACTTGCGACAAACATGTTTGACCAATTGAGGCTAGCATTTGGTTTATACCACAGCTGAGACGTGCCATACTTTTCTAGCCAACGGACCAACTTGTCGTAGACACATTTTTTGGCCACAAGTTGCCACAAATATGGCCAACAAATTGTTGGCCAAAAAATATGAGGCATGCAATACATTGCCAAAATCTATGTGGCAAAGTGAAGATGCCATCCAAGCAAGCGCGTACAAGTGTTTAACAGGATTCTAAATTAAATCCAAGTAATTACTCAGCAGGGGCTTTTTCCCTGTCAGGCCAATAGCATTACTCGCTCGGCTAGCTAGATGATGTTGTGGTTCCCTATAAACAAATCCATTCAGTTTTTCTTTTCTATAATCCTTTAAAAGGAGACAATGATGGTGGTAGTGAATCTGTCACCCCACCTACCTCTATTATAAATTTTATAAATTATCCCTTGAACTTCTTAATATTAAGAAACAACCAAATCTAAATAGATAGTCATATATAAAATCAAAATAAGGTGAATATTCGTTATAGGAAAAATGTGTAACATATTTGATGGAAAATATATTTTTATTTATTTTAGGTAATATTGTAATATATTTTCTTTTATCCGCAGCAAAGCACGGGCATTTAGCTAGTTTAGTTAAAAAAACATAGCATGCATTCGTTGAAGTCTATATAACTTATGTGCAAATGGTATATGTACATTACACAATGTTTATGATGGTTACGCACCATTCTTTACTTTCTTTATCAGAAATGCTATACATCACTTGATAGAGTGCCAATCATGTGAATTTTTAACCTTGAGATCTGCTTCACTATTTGTGCTTCACCACCTATAGAACTCCGGGGTTAGGGGAGAGGGAGAAAAGTGGGAGGTGTTCCCTAGCTTAAAAGGATGGTCGGGGCAGCGCTGGCCCGACAGTGGGCTAGTGGCCCTGTGGCGGGGAGATAAAGCGACGGTTGGCTGGTGTACTATAACAAATCTGACATTCTTTGATATTTTTCTTGTGACGAACAGGAAAGGCATCATTGATTTGTAAGATTAGCGACATGCAATTTTAGTGACGAATTAAAATCAACGTCAAGCAAAATTGATTTAATATAGTGATTAGAAGACGGTGGATTCTACGGCGTGAGCCGCTAGAGATGGAGAATGATAGGATGCGGGGATTACTAGGAGAGGGCAGCAGGGAGAAGCGTTGCGTGGTATGGTGGGGCGGATGGCGGGGAGAGGGGATCACATGTGTCGAATAATCGAGCTAGATTGTTCCGTCTTTATTTACTCCTTAATTTTATATATTTTGTGTGCCTCTTTTGTTTGTCACGTATCTTTATGATAACTTGAACGTCACTTTTCCATTTACATTTTTCTCTTTTAACATTTTGGAGATTGAATTATCTAATTTGATGCTCCAGTACGCAGGATCTGGCAGTTAATCAAAAGTAGAAGCGAAAGCTACTTTATTATGACAAGGATTAAGCGATAATATTTCTTATACTTACATTTTGATCATCCGTTGATCGATCGCGGTCAATATCTGCTTACTTATTGTTCGACACAAGTATCTCATAAGCTGCAGTACTCCTTGTATATATGTCTTACATATATGTTGTTTCTTTATTAATTAAACATGATAAACGATACTCTTAAGCTAGCTGCACTTTCGCATTAATTCTTTCATTCATAGTACACTTTCGTGTTCCATGCAAAGATAATGAGATATGATTATTGTTCACGGCAACGCGGTTGGTTTGTCCCGAGGCAGCCAGCAAGCCGTGGTTTTCTAGAGGGAAAGCATGACTGATTTTGCAGCTAGCACATCTGGCATTATACCTCTTCCTTTGTCACAGGAAGAAAGTAACACCAATTGGAATTATTAGTGGAAGACTACCAACTGATGTCCTTTCATGCAGAAAGGAGTAAGCAAATTTGAAATGTTCGGCGAGGCGTCCACATCTTCAATTTTTTTTTACTACTTCATTACCTAGTACTAGTGTTTTAGAAATTAAGGATCAAAGTGAAAGGTTTAAAATATCTCACATAAATGTATATTAGGGTGATAGAGATTAAAGATGATATGAGTGAAGTGCAGGTCTTAAGACATGGGGCTCAATATGGATAGTACAAGGAACTAATAAGATAAAAGCCACATTTTACATGTTCTAGATAGCTATATTTAGAATAAAATTTAAACATAAAAATAACTATATTTTGAGACAGAAGAGTAATTCAAAACATTCTCTCTCTGCTTGTTAGCTCATAAACCTATCAAATCACATGAGATATTAGCTAGCAGCATCCTAACCCTAACACTTTCAAACATGTTTATACTCTCTCCATCTCAAAAATATTGACACTCTAGCATTTAAAATTTGTTCCATGATAATTGTTACTTTAAAGTACCATTCACCTCCTATTCAAATTTCTCTCTATCTTACCCCCAATCATCCTTCTAATTCTAAACATTTCTCATTTAATAAGGCACATCTAAATCATTTTTCTTAATTACTAATTTCACTCACTTTCTCCTAGAATAACAATTGTTTTGGGACGGAGGGAGTACTTCACTACTTAAAAGTAGTATTATTACCAACTAGCTGAAATTGTCTAAGGCACTGTTTGATTGTGAAGTTGGTTTATGCTACTTTTTTGTTTGTCGTGAGCACGTTTTTCAAATTACTAAACGATATATTTTTCGTAAAAAATAATTCTATATAAATGTTTCTTTAAAAAATTAAATAAATTTATTTTTCAAATTTTATAATAGTTAATTAATCATGCACAAATGCTGATACAAACTATGCCTAAGGGCCCGTTTGTTAGAGCTTAATGGACTGGCTACTCCAGATCCCGAGAGCGGCATGCCTTTTAAACTTTTAAACAGTATGAATTTTGGAAAAAAAATATTATAGACGTTGCTTAAAAATTCAAATAAATCCATTTTTCAACTTTGTTAAAAAAATTAGTTAATCATGCTCTAATGGTTGTTCGTAATTTGAGTGCTGGCTTGTAGCTACTCCTGCCATCTACTTCAAATGCAGCCTAAGAGTGAGTTTGAAGGTGATAAAATATAAGGATAAAAATGATTATGTAAAACGAGGTATTTTATTAGTGAATAATTAATTAAGTATTACCTATTGTATACTTGAAAATAGATTAATATGATTTTTAAAGCAATTTTTAGATAAATTTTTTTAAAAAAAATATACTGTTTAGCAGTTTAGAAAGCCTACTCATGAAAAAGAAAAAGTTTTCACCCCTCTCAGTCGTGAACGGAGCCTAAGCTCAGGCAACTGTGTAGTAGCGGCCAAGCTCTTTTTCTTTTGCTAGCTTCTTGTATGAAACAACAACAGTCACTAAGTCATCATGCTAGCTACGATGTACAGTCGGCGTCCAAGCTTGGCACCGAGCACACGTTAGCTGTGTCAAAGGTCGCATGAGCCCCTGGTACTCTGGTCGCGCCTGTAGAGCGGCTGAAAAGGGGCCGAAGAGAAAACGAAGGAGGCCAGTCCCTCTAAAATGTTTTTTTAATCCGTTACTGGTCGCATGCACTGTATCTGCTATGCAACAGTGCAAATAACAGTAGTAAAGCTAGCAAGACTCGTACACACCTGTAGAAATTAATTGAGTTGTTCTTTTATTTGTCAAACCTCGTATTCACTAAAGAAAGAAACCAATTAGACATGTTATTTTAAGCTATTTTATCAAATTATTATCACGAATTAATTTGCTCCACATCTTTAAAAATATATTTTTCTCAAAAAAAATCTACTGCATTGATTATACCATTGTTCCGAGTTATTTTTTAAATTTATTTTTTTAGATATTTATTTATTTATGTAATTAAGTAGATAATCCGTGATAATGATTTAGTGAATAATCTGTGGTACAAATTTTCGGGGTGTCTCGATCAATAGGCTCCGAATGAGCATCCGGCTACTTGGGTTTTTTGGCTGCTGAACAAGCTTTACCCAAAGGGCTAGCTAAGCTATTTCAAATTTGCACTATCAGACTATCCCAACGTACGTACTGTAATACACATAAGCAACTATATTGTTCATTAATTCTTCAACCTTAATCCTCTTAATGATGATCCATCACAATCCTGCAGCCAACATAATCTAAAAGGATCCTGCCCATAGTACCAGGTTCTGAGAATTATAGCAACTTCGACAGACATGTATGCATATGCCCACCAACTCGTACCACGGTGCCATGCATCTCCAAAGCGGCCGCCAATGCAAATATGTACACGTTCCCTTTTCATTTCAAACGTGAACCATTAATTAGCAACTATGGAACTGGCAACTGTGTAGCTCCTGGACCATTAATTAAAATGTCAAATGCCCACGTGTTATTTCAGTTCCCGTGTGCTTACTCTCATCTTTAGTTTCTATCATAAAGACTCAAGCAGTGGCGGCGATGATGACGACGAAAAAGATAGCAACGTTTAAAGATAGAGTTTAGCTAGACTATTTCCTCATTCTTTATAAGTACACTTCTTGCACTGTTAAATGGTGTTTTTTAAAAAAATTCTATATAAAAGTTTCTAAGAAAATTATATTGATCTATTTTTTAAGCTTAAAATAATTAATATTTAATTAATTATAAACTAATAATTTATCTTGTTTTATATGCTATCAATTAATCAGTCCCGATCGATCGAAATGATCTCAGGGAAGGTCAGGCTGAACAGCCGGGTCGCGATTAGTAGCTTTGCTTTCCGCTGAGCACTAGCTTGATTGATGTTTATTTTAGTCAGTGTTTTGGTTAACTTCTTGTCCCGCCTGGACCGCAGGGGGAAAAAACCGCGAACGGGACAGCAAAAAAAAATATTTTTCTCTCGTCAGATTACGACCACCTGTCGATCGATCGAATGCGCTCGCTTTTTCTTGGTCGGGGGCCGTTCGATCGGTCAGAAGGGAGTATAGGTGGCCAAACGGGCCGCCCGGCCCGGCCCGGCCCTAGCACGATAGTGGCACGGCACTATGCGGCACGGCCCGTGTAGGCACGGTTCCTATAGCGGGCCGTGCCGTGCCGGCCCGCGTGCCTCCCCCCTGGCCCAGGCACGGCACGCCGAGGTCGTGGCTCGTGCCGTGCCGGCACGGCACTGTCGGCGGCCCACCGTGCCCGGGCCGGCCCGGTCCGCCGACGCCTGCCGCCGCCTCGGCCTCCTCCCGGCCTCCTCGGCTCCTCCGCCTCCTCCCGCCGCCTCGGCCTCCTCCACCCCCTCCGCCGCCGCCTCCCGTGAGCGCCTTCCCGGCCTCCGTCGCCTGCCGCCGCCCTCCGCCGCCGCCTGCGCGCCGCCCCCTCCACCGCCTGCCACCGCCTGCGTCGGCCTTCTCGGCTCCTCCGCCTCCTCCCGCCGCCTCGGCCTCCTCCGCCCTCCGCCGGCCTCCCGCGAGCGCCTCCCGGCCTCCGCTCCTGCCGCCGCCCTCCGCCGCCGCCTCCTCGCCTGCGCGCCGCCCTCCACCGCCTGCCGCCGCCTCGGCCTCCTCCCGGCCTCCTCGGCTCCTCCGCCTCTTCCCGCCGCCTCGGCCTCCTCGCCCCCTCCGCCGCCGCCTCCCGCGAGCGCCTCCCGGCCTCCGCCGCCTGCCGCTGCCTCCGCCGCCGCCTCCCGCCTGCGCGCCGCCCCCCGAGGCCGCCGTCCGCCGCCTCCCCGCCTGCGCCGAGCCCCGTGCCGGCCCGTGCCCCGTGCCCCGTGCCCCGCGCCCCTTGCCGTGCCCGTGCCCCGTGCTCGCGCCCCCGCCCCGTGCCCCGTGCTCGCGCCCCCGCCCCGTGCCCCTTGCCGTGCCCGGCCGGGCCGCTACAGTCCACGGGCCGTGCCGTGCCGGCCCGCCGTGCCGCACCGCCGGCCCAGGCACGGCATGGCTACTCGGGCCGTGCCGGCACGGCCCACGGCCAACCGTGCCGGGCCGGGCCGGGCACGGTTACTGTAGCACCGTGCCCGGGCCGGCCCAACGGGGCACGGCCCATTTGGACATCTCTAGAAGGGAGCCGGCGGCGCGCGGTTCTGGAAGGAGGCTTGTGTTTGAACAAACCGACCGGCTAGCGATCGAGCTTGTGTCCTATTTGTCGTCAGACTGCGTAGCTTAGCTAATACCATGCATACCGAAACGTGATGTCAGAGGTACCTACTTGCACCAAAGTCCTAAGGCCATGCCCAACCCAGCGAGCTGACGAATGGCCTCACCTTTCTATATCGATCAGATGTGAGCCGCTAGCTCGATCGAAGCTGTGCCTTCATAGGGGCTTGGATGTACCGTGCAAAGCATGCGTACCTTATAGAGAAAACAGGTGGCTTTGGTGGTTCAGGAGAGGGAAGAGAGGAGTGAAAAAAAGTGAGTGACACTTGGAGATCTAGCACCCAACGAGGTAGGTGATGGGATGGCCAACCAGAGCCGACCACCACCGTCGACCGTCGAGGAGCACAACCACCGTGGAGCAGATTGGTCCGGTGGAGGAGTTTGGTAAGCAGATCCATCAGAAGCAGATCATGCCACTTATGACGGCAACAAGGGCTACACAGGGAGAGGAAGCAGTTGCCACAGAGGACTTGCCGTGGTCCAATCTGGTGAGCACTTGGGGGAGCCGCCATGCCATCGAGGACTTCACCACTGCTGCTGCTAACAAGGAAAACTTGGCGATGGCGTCACTGTGGAGGCTGGCAAGAACGGGAGTAACAACGATATCTCTCAAAGACTGGTGTGCAGGGCTAACTCTGCTCGGATTGATAGGGATGATTCGGTCGGTGGCATGCAGAGTGGAGAGCGGCGATGTGGGGAAAGTGATTGGGGTGGGACCGTGGGGGTGAGGGGTAGTAATATGTAATTCTTTTTTTATATTTTAGAGGGTAGAATAGATAACTCTAGACATATTTGTACATTAAAATAAAACAAAGTTTAGTATAAAAACTGAAAGGGCTAAAATGCAAAATATTCGTGATCCCACTAAGAGTAGGCTGCATCGTGAAAGGTGTATCTTTAAAGGTGGTTTCATCGTAGGTGGCACTTGAGACCACTCCTATGAGCGGCTTTCGTTGCTCATGGCCTAAGGTTAGTGTAAAACATGACAAATCTGATGATTTTTTTTTCTTATTTTCATTGAACTAATAAGTTTTAGAGCTAAAAAAAGCCTTCACAAAGAAAAAGTATTAAAGACCAAAACCCTGCGGTGTAAAAGAGAAATTCGTGCTCGGATTTTCTGGATAGCTCTGCAGACGAAGCAAAGAGAAGGAGTTGATTGTTTTTTTTCAATTATTTAGGAGTCATTTGCTATCAATTGGCCCATCTTTGAAGGCCCCTTTGTAAAACTATCTATACTCGCGGACTAAGGCCTCATCCTCCTTAAAAAAAATAGAGGGTGCAAACTATAACCTACTATATATAGCATTGGCTGGCGACAAAACAGTTGTCTAGTTAGCCGGCTGAGGGTCTATGATACTTTGATACTCCATCCGTTCTAAAATACAGTAAGTTTTAGTTCTTAACACGACTATTAAGGAAAGAGGTAAAAAAAACCTGTTTGTCTTTTCGAGATAGGTGAGGTGTGCCCAGACGAGTTAGGTGATAATGAAGACAAGGTGTAATATGAGTAGTTTATATAGTGGTAAATATCACCTTTTACCAGCACTAGGTTGTTATATTTGGAACAAATTTAAACTTTAGAAGTTGTTATATTTTGGGATGAAGGGAGTATGCAGTAATTATGCTAGGTAGGGAATGAGCGACTATAATGAGTGTACTAGAATCATATAAGCTTTGGCTTAATCTCGTTAATAAATTTCGTATCATGCCTACACGTTATTATCTTACTTGGATCTTCTATTGTGTTATTGTATGATTAGTTATTGATGTCGATTTTGGTGTTGTTTTTTATAACAGAATACTTATCTTCAGAGGATTCTTACACTAGATGATCCATCATCGAGCTCTTACTGCACAGCTTCTACAACTAGGTGTTCCGATGTGCTTTCCACCCTCAGTTTTGTCAACCGGTGCGGAATAATAGGAGATAGTTGAAATCTCATTGGTCTTCAGTGACATATGGTTGCATTTCTGCTGACATAGATTTCCATTAAGTCCTACATTGACGTCGTCGTCGCACATTCAAATCATGTCGGAATTTTATTTTTTTAAAACACAGTAAAATTGATGGATTTTTAACGAGATTTACGTGCTTGCAAGTGTGGGGATTGGGAGTGAGACTCGCATGGGAGGAGGTTAATTAATGAAATTAAAATTTTCTTTTTCTTTTTTTGAGCTGATTATTCACATGGACATGATTAATGTCATGCCAAACCCGTCCTTGGTGCTATAACAGAACCAGGAGGGGTCATATACGTAGCTTTGGTGGTTCAAGCAGGATCGTCTTATGGATGGTTATTTACTTGTGAAGATGGCTCTCACATGACCTCTATA
This sequence comes from Oryza meyeriana var. granulata, assembly GCA_003991445.1. Lineage (NCBI taxonomy): Eukaryota > Viridiplantae > Streptophyta > Magnoliopsida > Poales > Poaceae > Oryza > Oryza meyeriana. The sequence continues at coordinate 158,460 of RYFJ01000745.1, forward strand.
CGCAGAGCAGTTCTCTGACGCAACATTATTGAGACCACCCCCCTTTGGCCGTTAATACTGAAGCACCACGTAAGCCAATTGCCAATCATAATTTTTTTAGCTGGGCCGACGAACAACACTGGCCGATTTTATTAGATTGGAAGAAAACAAATTACAAAGGTTACCAAGGATACATACCAACAATCAAGGTTATTGAATAAAGATTCATGTTCCCGGAGGGCGGGGTCACAGATTGCTACCATGCAAGGGCAGAGAAACCCTCTTCAATGATCCCCACTTCCTGCCAAAGCCGCCACTCCTTGCCAAGGTGTCGTCTTTCCCCACAAGAACATGGTGATACGTCCATGAAACAGAATACTTGTCATCCGCACTGATATTACAGACGATGTACTGTGATACTTATTGCCAATCATATATCGTCTCGTCACATCGAATTGTTTCACCTTGTCGATATTTCTGAACTATTACCTTTGTTTCTAAATGCATGACGATATTGACTTTTATACATAACGTTTGGACATTTGACTTATAAAAAATCCATATAAATATCATTTATTTTATTGTGATCTGTTTTATCTTTAAATATACTTTAAGGATAACTTATATTTTTTTATACTAGCAAATTATCCATGCGTTGCCACAGAAAGAAAATGTTTGGAATTGAGAACAGAGAAATTTTATTTACTGCCTGATGTTGAATTTTGTAGATAAGGTTTTTCCACAAGATAAACAATCTTCCCTCTCTAGGGACAGATTCTAAAAAACTAATTTGGAACGTTTTAGAAGCTGAGCGTCTAGATTTAAGGTTATAAGCTGAGTTTTGCCTTACCAATGTACACTTTTATCGGTTTATTTGACATACAAGTTCTTGCAGGCAGTTACATGGGAAAGACATGAGAGGACTTAGCAGATTCAAATGTCACAAATATAAGTTGCACTAGCCATATTGCCAAAATGAATTATTTTGAGTTTAAACACTTCCTCATTTAGAAAAATACATTAAGCATGGGCACTAATTTAGTAAAGGAGATGTGGCACCGACGCTGGTAACCATAAGTAAGGGGTAGCAAGAACCAAATTACTTTCAATCCAAAGATTATTCTGTGAAAACTCCGAAGGCTCCAATGCTGCTAGTATCAAAATATTACTGTGTGAAAACTCCCAAGGTCCCAATGTTGTTAGTATAAAAAAGGCTTAACTTAAACGAGGAAGGGGTTTGGAATAACTATAAATAAGCTAACTCGGGAAGAAAAGGCTCAAATACAGGATGTGTAGAAGACATACTTGAATATCTCTTCAGTGCTCACAAAGTAATTCCATTGTTAGGAAAGCATATGTCACAACTCCATCATCATTAACACAAATTCTAGAGTTCATCCCAACAAATCTCGCATTGTTTCCAAGAAGCGGCCCTCCAAGTATCACTACTACTTGAAAGCAATGTTGACTCAAGTTTGTTCCTTCTATTTATGGCTCTTTGCTCTCTACTCACACCTCTTGTGCAATCAATCTGCCCGTTGTTTCTCAGGGTCTTTGCAGTCCTGAAGAAGAAAGTAAATGCAAATGGTTAGTCAAAGTTTAATCATAATGCGCCAACACCAATTGGAAAACTAAAATAATAGAGTACCTTACTACCTTCTAACCATTTATTTTGGGGTTCATTGATAATGCTAACAATCGTAATGCCATGAAGCAGCATGTGCTCAAAATTAGTACCAAATTGACTTGATTGTTTGCATATAAATATAAAAAGCTTTAGTTTAGCCAAATCTTTGCTTGGTATGACAAATCAGGAAGTGGTGAAAATATAGGCAGATAGTTCCTAGAAGATGGCTAAGATTGCCACAGAGGGTGCAACACAAAAGATTCAAATCCAATTGAACCAATATGGTGAAAGATGGATCGAGTGGTTCAAAAAAATTCCAAATGCCAAGAATAAAGAATGAAATTAATTCATAAGAGAAAATACAAAATACAAACCATCAAGGAGCTGTAGGCAGAACTATGGTAGATAGAGTAACTCCATTTGTTCGCTAAGCTATATCAATAGAAATGGTGGACTTGCTAGCATAAGATTGAGTTCTTAATTCATCAGAAGTGACTCTAGTGATAAGACCTGAAGTCCTTGAGGTACCAGCAGATCTAATGGGTGGCATGGAATAAATATGATCATAAGTTCTTGAGGGAGACACATCTCTGCGAGCACTTGAAAGCTTTTCAGGGGACCTGTGCCTCAAATCACCAGTTGACCACGAGGAATAAGCTTCTTTTGAAGAGCCCGACTTTAACAAATCATCCATACTTCTTGCAGAAGGAATTCGGCTTGGAAGAGTAGATATTCTTGGCTCGGCCGCTGTCACACCCTGAACATCGGCTTAATTAAAAATTACTTTTGGGTAAATAGAAATACAAGAATACGCTAGAAAATTTGTTTGTGAAAGTGTTTAAGTAAAATTTTGAAATTTCCAATATTAAAAATCCCAAGTTGAAATTTAAAATAAATGCTTGGACGCTTTTATATTCCTGGAGTTTTGTTGGAATATTTTAAGCATTTAGGTATTTATAATAATAAATTCTTTGTGTTTCGTGGTGGTTTTTGCCTCTAGTAAATTCCTCATGATTTAATGAACCCTCTGAAATTTTCTCGGAATTTTCAGAGCTCTAGAATTAATTTTAATGGGACAAAGATCATTTCGGTAATTAAATAAATAGAAAATAAATTCCTTTTCTTTTCCCTGGTTCGGGTCATTCCTGCTCCAACCCTTTAATATGTCTCTAGCAACTTGAGATTTGCATCATTCCCAGATCCTTGAATCCCCGGAAAGGTCCTTTTCTGAAAAACCTCAAAATCCAGAATCCAAATCCTTGGATATATCCGACTCCTTTATAAAGTACCTATTTTTGTTCTATTTAAATCCCCTTGTTTACACCTAGCCCAACTCCCGATGAAATATTTGGATTCTCCAAATATTATTATATGCTGAGTTGTCACCCTATTTCAGTCCCCATAAAATATTCTCGTCAATTCCTTGATCCCCAGAATATTTACACTATTCCGGATACCTCTTTAATCGATCTATAAAATATCCGTCATTTTCTGAATTTCACAAAATATTCTCCTTCTTGGATTCCCCCAAGATATTCATGTGTTTTGGATATTTATTATGCCCCAAATATTCTTCGACTCTCTCACATATATATATATATACCCCGATCTTCGGAATATTCCGTAATTCCGAATATTTCCACTGATTTTGGGTTCCATAAATATTCCAATATCCTCTATGCAAACATTCCGAATATTTCAAAACTCCCTGTAAATCTACATTCTCCCTGAATTACCAAATTTTCCAAAATATGGGAAATTCTCAAAAACCTCTCCCTTTTTCTCCTCCTACTTTCCCTTTTCTCTCTTTTTCTCTTTTTCTTCTATTTCCTCTCTTCCTTTTCTTTTTCTCCCGGCCTCCTCCTTCCTTCTTCTTCAGGCCCTCTCTCCTCTCTTCTTCCTTCTTCGGTTCTTCTTCCTCGGCCGCGCCTCCTAGCCCAGGCGGCGGCCCCCCCTCCCCGCACCGGCCTGCCCTACCCTCAGCCCCACGACCCACCGGCCTGCGCCGCTGCAGCCACCCCACTCCGGCCCGGCCCACTGCCACCGCTCCTTGGCCCTCATCATGCCGCCACGTAGTGCCGCTGAATCCGCGAGCTCGCCATGCCATGGTGTCGCTGTCGTGCAAGCCCCACCGACGCATCTCTCTCGCGTGTGACCGACATATGGGCCCACCTATTCGATTCAGAGAAATCCCGGTAGTTGAAAACCTTGGATCCATCCGGGCCCTTCGATCGGCATAACGTCCCCTCAAATGAATCCCTACTGTCGATCTTCTGAGATCTAATCTGAGCCATTGATTTGCTATAACCCTCCGGATGCTGCCACGTCGGCCCTAGGACTGTGTCATCGCCACGTGGCATCTCCTGCGACAGCCGCTTCAGCCTCCTCTGTCTAGATGGCTGTCCACGACACCTGGTCCACCATTACTCTTCATCCTCGGTTCTGTGAACCCAGATCACACGAGCTGTGCCTATGCTAGTAGACCCCACCCGTTAGCCTTTCCAGAAACAATTAGTTTAAATCAGAAATCTAGGGAATATTCCTGAGAATATTCTTTTTCCAGTTATCCTCGGACTTTCTCTAAAATCGATCTTCTGGAGGCTGTACCTTTTCCGTTCGAACTCCGATTCAACCCGTTTTTTTTCCTAAATTCATCTAAAATCATAATCTACTTATTTATGTACTATTTAATTAGAGTTTCTTAGGATTTTTTTTCGTTTTGCGTGTAGTTGCATATAATCGCCGTTTCGGAAAATCGCGGAGTCTGCGGAAGACGTTTTCTATCGCAAGGCAAGTCACACGACAATCTCTTTGAGCATGTTGATCTCATTTGTGAAAGTTATTTTATTTTAACATTATTGCATGAAATATTTTAGAATGTCATTATTACGGATTATTTATTTATTATCCTATATTCCTTGTTTATGGCCATTTTGATATTGTTACATTTGCCTTGATACCCTGGGTGAATAATGTTGACTAGCTGGATGACTATTTACCGATCTAGCTAGATTATTTAGGATCTGCTTAGCCATACCTAAAAACTGTAGCGTCATTTTATGTGGGAAATTAATGGTTCACTTACCGATAATTTATGGTTAATGGTTATTGTTTCACGACAGTGATCGTGGCTGGTTAATTAATTGTGCCAACTAAAACTTGACTGAATGGTGGGCTGTGAGCACCAGGGATTGTGAATGTTGCTAGCGGTGCTCATGATAGTTAAGGACTAGTTTACGGACTACTTGTTGCGAAGCATTATTCGTGCTAACCACAAGCTAGAATGGGATAGTAGGATTTGAAGTGTGTTAAGTTCAATAGGAGGCTCTAGGGCTTGGTTTGTGGCTGGTATAAGTCTACACATGGCAGTGTCAATAAGACCATGCATTTGGGCATCGAGCTGTCTTGCGGGAAGATATTTGATCACCCCTACCAGAGACAGAAGGCTTGGCGGCAGGCTCTCCTATTATGCGAGTTACATGGATATTCTTGTCACAACTTCTTTCCGATGTACTGTGGTGGTATTAAGGCGCACAATAATGTATTGTGGAGTTGTGTCTTATGGGTAACTTGAAACACCTCTGGCCAGAGTAAAACTATTCGAATAGCCGTGCCCACGATTATGGGCGAGTCTAGCAATGTTTTCTGTGGTTAGTCTCACAGTACTCATAAATGGTGATAAATGATGGAATTTGATAGCTCTAGTTTGGAGAGCTATGGTTTGGGTCTAAACTGCGTTGGAGCGCTGTTCAGTGGTTGATTCAATATTGACTATTAATTAAACTATACTGTTTTCGATACTTTTAAATACTGATTTATGCAAATAAACCATATTATGCCTCTCCTTTGGTATCCTGTTGCATTACATTACATTCCTTGTGTGGCTTGTTGAGTACGGTGGGTGATACTCAATCTTGCATTATTGTAATCATCAGAGTGAAGATTCACGAGAAGTAGAAGTTTGGTGCTTGGCTTATACCCCAGTTAAGCTGCTTGTGGCTTGCTGCTGAAGCTACGCTAGTTACCGTTCCGCTGTCGTTTTCTTCGGTGTAAGAACTAAGTGCCTCTGTTGTAAGTATTTATCATTATTATGTTTTTTGTTATGTTTATCAAATTGTTGATTTATGTACCTCGGCTGATTTCTGAACGAGGATTTATTACACAAATTAACTTTGAAAATTTTGGTGAATTTCTGGGCGTAATAGCTGCCGGTGTCGAGATCGGCCTCCCTGCACCACCAATTGGCTCGAATCAGTGGGGCAAGACGCCCTTCCTGCTTGGCTTGCTTGGTTATTGTTTTGGAATGGTGCTTCATTGGTGATTGCTCTAGATTGTTAGTGCTGCTTAGAACTTGAATATGAATTCTAGACTGAATCAGCACCTCAGTCTTTAGCAACACTGATGCGGGAGAAGCTATGCAGAGAGAGAGCTGCTCACCTGCCCGACGACCGTGGCAAGGGGGAAATACTTCCTCCCATACTGCTGCCTAACGCTGCCGCCCATCCCCGAGGGGACGGCCCCGTTGGTGGGGTCGAGTACCTCGAAGGGCACCGAGGCTGCAGCCGCTAGGCGGGCTAGGAGAGGAGCCTCCCGCAGCAGGACGCCGCGGGTGGCGGAGAGGGACGTGCAGGGGGGTAGGGAAGCGGTGGCGAGGCGGGACCAGCCTGGGAGGGAGGCGGAGATCACGGTGGCCATCACCATGGGAGGAGGGATGCCGCGTCCCGCGTGGCGCCTGTGTGTGGGCGCTCCACGGCTGCCATCATGCTACAGCACGCCGCCTGGAGCTTCGTCTGCGCAGACCATACGGATGAACGGAAATGGTCCTTACTTTTATAAAAATAGAGATTTACATTAATTTTTTGATAAAATAAATAGTGAAACGTCATATTCAAAAGTCTGCAACGACGTCGACAAAGGGAGGATACCACTGTTCCTCGCCCTTCGATCGCTAGCGCGCGTGGAGTGGAATCTCCGTGGGAGTCTCACCAAAATTCGGCGGCCCTTCCGTTCGCAGCCTGTCCTGTGACTCTGTGAGACAGCGACAAAGCCAGCGTCAAAACCGAACACCTGATTGACGACGACGAAAGCGAGAGCGCGCGGCCGCGGGGATCGCCGGGCACGGCCAGGGCGCTGGACCGATCGGCGCAGGTGGGCCTTCGTGTCGCGGCCTCCACACCGACCTGATCGCGACCAAGAGCGGCTGGGCAGTTGCGTACACGTACCAGCGCGCGCGGCTAGATCTACGGTTGCTAGATGCTGGAGTAAAATCGTGCTGATTGATGTATCGTACGGACAGCACGTAACCTGCCGGAGCCCTTTTTCCACTGTTTAGCTTATCGTCGTGGGTTCGGCGGCCTGGTCCTCGCGCGGGAATAGCGATTGGTCATGGGCCCGGCTCTCAGTTGGGTGCCGGTTATAATACAATTTGCGTGGTGGCTCTCAGGTACGGTCGCCGTGATGGTCTGCTCCGATGGATGCGTGTCGATCGAACCACGGGCGCTCAGGTGCAACGGCGTAACCGACCAACGGAGTAGTCAACGTTTCGGTACCGTTTCATCCATTCCTGATCCTAGCCATATAAATAATTAAATTTTTTTATTTTTTTAGCTTCGTATCATAATTATTACTTAAATACTCCATCCGTCTCAAATTCGTAGTACTATGATGTATCACATCCAGTACTAGATTTTTGTATTTTATGACGAAAAAAAGTAGTTAAATTGATAAATATAAAAACTCGTCCGTGTTTTGTGGACCATCTATAGAGAACTCATCGAACAAGTGCAAATGCTTATATACATGCAGGTGCGGTGGTGTTCCTTTTCGATTATACCGAATGCACATATCTTATTACATACATCCATCACACTTACATGTTTATGAATGTGTTCCTAACACACCACGACGTTCACAAACCAGGTGTGGTGGTGTTAGCTTGTCGGTGTAGTGAATTGGATCTTTTCCTACAGAGACACGCATGGAAGATATGGGAGGCAGTGATCACGCTACAGGCATGGGCATGGTGCTTGGGCCCTGCATGCAGGTGCATTGCTCGATCGTACGCCAATCAATTGACAACAGCTCATCACATCACAACACAAATAACAGGTCAATCGAAACAGCAGCACAAGGCATACTACAACTGCAGTTTAATTACACGCCCATGCGCGTGTTGAGCCATTGAGCTCCAGATATATAGCAGAAACAAATGATATATGAGGCCTTTATTAACGAAAAATGGTTTCTCCACCAACTTTAGTTAGCTACTGATAGATCGACGCCGTTGGAGCGCAGGCAACTGTGGTGATCATCCATGGCCTGGGGCCTCCAGGAAAGCAAACAGCATCGGTCATTCCATGCCCTTAGCGACTTGGCGTGCGTCGCTGGCCCGACAGAATCGCAGCGAAATTCCACGATCGCCAAACGGGATCAGAAGACATGGAATCTAGCCATCTAGGTCCCCGTAGACTGCTTCGAAAACGAAACGGGTTTCTGCCACGGTGCCACTGCATGCCACTAGCGTCGTCTTGTACCTCTAGCTAGGTCCCTCGTTGTCACGTGAGGCTCACATGCATGCATGGTTCCGTCGGCCACAACTTATTTCAGAATTTTGAAGTCTTTTAACATAGTATTTGAAGGAGCTTGCAGCTTGTGGCTTAACATGATACGTAAAACGGAATAGATTATTAGTACGTAATTAATTAAGTATTAACTATTACAACTTGAAAAAAAGATCTATTTGAGTTTTTAAGATACTTTCATATAAAAAATTTTATAAAAAAATATATTTTTTAGCAGTTAGTAAAACGTGCTCATAAAAAACGAGGAAATAAGCCACCTCGTAAGCAATTCCGAATACTGCCTAAATAAGTTTGGTTCTCATCTAAATTATAAGAAATAAGTGACTATAGAAATCAGATAATAAACTAATAGTAAGAAGCTAAAAACCTAGCTTTTTTAAATTTTTATTAACTAATAGATTACAGCTCCTCATCATCTGCAGGACGGTCCATCATATAGAGTTCAGAATCAGTAATCATTAGGCGGCACACACCTTCATGAGCTGGTACCATATGCCGTGCGAGTGTGCAGTGCCGGCCGTGCTGCCGGCATTGCAATTTACAGGCTTGCACTGATGTACTTTACGTCGTACTATAGTACGTGTACCTAGCTGAGCAGCTCGAAACTTTATTTTTCTCCGGCGCAGACTAGCTAGCAGGACAGGGCACGTACGCCAGCCATGTCGCGAGCTATCTAGGCATGCAGAGCGTACGGATCGAACCCGGCCGGCTGATATGTCCCGGCTTCAGGCAGGATGCGCCAAACCATAACCGCGTGGTAATACCGGTAACCACGTGGTTATCGTTTAAATCGGTGGGGGTACGGTATCGGTTATCGGTGGGTTGGTTTGAATAAATTTTATCGGAATTTAAATTTTTTTAAAAAATAAAAAAATCTAAAAAATCTAGTAGGTAGTATTTGAATTATGGATCAGTATGGTGAAGAAAGTTTGTGAAAATAACGAAGTTTACTTTATATTTTAGAGCTCCATCGAAATTAAAAAAATAAGAGATGGGTTGGGATATAATTTCTACTTTATTTAAGTGTAAAAACGATAGCAGGTATTATGTAAAAAATTATGCAATATTACATTGTTTTTCTATAGATATCTATAATTTTTTTCTAAATTTTCTATAATTTTTTAACATTTTTATTATGTTTTACAATTTTTTTCGTAATTTTTTCTTTTTAGCTTTGACATACCACGGCTTACCGTGCAGTAACCGCGACCTTACCGTGGTAAGCACGAGATTTAAAATTTTTGAATTCATATTTTTAGAGATAAATTTCGTACGGTTTTGGACAGTTACCACGGTAACCGCTATACCGTAGAGTGATAACTCCTCCTAAAACGATACGGTGAACGCTGGCTTCAGTGGCCTGATAAGGTACTTGACATTACTCCTATTAGCTAGTATTCCCTATATATTTAAATATATAACACTGGTGAATTTATTCGGTTAAATTTTTACAACTCTAACCATTGGTAGCTTCAAAGTACTCCCTTCATTCCAAAATATAGAATACACTTACTTTTTTATATTTGCTAATACAAGATATATATATATATATATATATATATATATATATATATATATATATATATATATATATATATATATATATATATATATATAAACTAGCACCTCCTTCTCTAAATTCGATTTGTTTTAAATCCTCCACCAACAAGCCCCCTAACCCCCTTGCTTACATGTGTGTATACACCTGGACGATCCAAACGAGGGGATGAGTACAATTCTTTCTTGGTCTCTGTGTTAGTAGTAGTTACGTCCTATATTTTAAGATGGGGAGTATATAATTAGCTTGAAACCATAACAATCACATGCATAGTTAATTTTTCTATATAAGTATTTTTAAAATATTATAATTTTGTTCATTATTACGGTTAAATTCTAATAGAAAGTAGTAGTCAAAGTTACACATAAAACCAATAACATTATATATTTAAGTAATAGTATTAGTATTGTTGTACGTACGTACTCCATACCTTCGGACATGCATGCATGGAGCTCGCGTACGTACGTCGTGAAGGTTCGTTTCATGTGCCCTTTGAGGCTAACTGCATAGTACTGTACGTTGTGACGGTACTGGCTGTACACTCACTCCGATCGGGAGCATGCCCGATCGATTAGATACCTGGCACTCCAGCAGCTGTGACTAGCTTGTTCGTGCGGCTACGGGTAATCCGTGCGTTATACGGACTCATTAAACCTTGTTTTAAAGTTCAAAGGACAAAACAATTTTATTTTATTTATAGTTTCAAAAACCATAATTAATGATTACAAATAGTTTTATTTTATTTTATTTATAGTTTCAAAGGACAAAATTAACTTATGTTGTTTTTTGCTTTCTTAATTTCTTTAGTAATATTAAAATTAGAATTAATAAGTACTAATTGTACTCCTGTCAGAGTCTTAATTTAGTATTTGTTACAATTTAATTTAGAAATTTAGAATTAATAAGTACTGTTATAGTTGGTCTGGAGTCTGAATTATAATAGATTTAATTTCATGATTTAATAATTCCTAATTAATAATCGTGTTGTCTACTCAGTTCAGAGTCTTAGATTTTTCATGATTTAATAGTTCTGAAATTCATAATTAACCGAATTGTTTACTCGGTTTAGAGTCTCAATTATAGTTATTTTATTGTTTCATAATTCTAAAATTCAATTGATAAATATCGAGTTGTAATTAGTTTGGAGTCTTAATCATAGTTTTTCATTTAATAATTCCTAAATTTGTAGCTAATAATCGAGTTGTCTACTCGGTTTAAAGTCTCAATTATAGTAATGTCATGATTTAATAATTTCAAATTTCAATTGATAAATATAGAGTTGTACTTACTTTAAAGTCTCAACTATATAGTTTTTTTCATGATTTATTAATCCACTAACCATTTGTTCTTGTGTTGGAGGAATTTAGTATCTTTTAACTTAATAATTCCAAATGTCGGAATTAATATGTAGTGAGATGTACTCCGTTTATAGTCTCACTTTTTAGATAAAAAAACTAAAGAGTCCATGGGATTCTCAATAAGATGTTTTAATTATCACGCATAGTAGGTGGGCTTTAAAATTAGCCCACAACATTATAGTGGACATAACAAATATTACATGTGCTTTAAAAGTGACCACGATATTAAACGCAGATTGGATTTATGATATACTAGCATTGTGCCTGTACGTTGTAACGGGAATCATATTTTCTAAATACACAAAATTTTGTATGCATAAATTCTTTCAACAATTCGAACGAATTAATAGTTACTTGCTAACCATATTTTGAATTAAAAAATACGAAGAAACCAGAAATAGAAAAAGATTGAAAATTGAATTTCATGACATATTTAAAATTGTTTTTTTACAACTGCTCTTCATGGCAGATAAATATAAAAATAACATGATACATCTACTTTGCGGAAGTCAGGGTGCAGACGAACGAGAAGGACAAAAGCATTCTCAATTTTTTTTAATAGTTAAGATAACATATGATATCTTCCCAAGATTTTGAGGGATAACATTTTATGGAATCGTTGATGCCTTCTAATTGCTATAATTGGCTCACTAAATATTGGAAGAAATCATACTCTAAAAACATGGAAACAAAAATAGTTGGCAGCACTCCCAACTCTAAGGCCACCTTCAACGCTGAACGCTAAGCTAGGTGCTTGTAAAAACAAAAAGAGTAAATTGTACTCATGATACAACAATTTGACAGGTGAGTATGATTTAGTAAGAAAACTTGAGAAGTGAGCGTCCAAGTATAACAACCTGATAGGTGGGTACGTTCAAGTACAAGAACATGACAATTTAGTATTTTTGGTGCAACAACTTGGCTGGGTACGAGATATTTTGGTTATCGAGTGCTATATGAGTATTTTCATAAAATCAATATACCATCACATAGCAATCCTGTGAATATTACCTTACAATTTTACATTTAATCTATAAGAATTACATTGCTCATTCAATTTGTATGATTGGTTTGGTTTTTTTCTTCACCTTCTCAAATTTCAAACAAAAAACAAAATTTTTTACATAGTAAAATTTAATTAACTTTTAATTACTACAATGCAAAAAATTAAGTAAACTTATACAAACCTACGCAAGTATATGACAAAATAAGTCCTTAGAAAATGAATGTGGATAGTAAAAAGAATGCTCGAAATAAACAAGTTATTGCCTAACACGCTCACTTCTTAAGTTATTGTACCAAAATAGTATCCACCTTTTATGTTGTTATACTCTTATGCTTATTTTTTAAGTTCTTGTACTAGATTACACCTACATGCTAAGTTGTTGCACTAACGCGCTTATTTTTTAAGTTCTTATATTAAATTAAACCTAACTGCCAAGTTGATATATTATGAATACAATTTACTTAAAAAAAATCAAGCACTTTTGCTAAGAGCCCTATTTTCCAATGCAAGTAAGGTCAGACTAATGTTTTAAATTAGTAACTTCGTGTTTGGCGTTGCTTGTTTGATGCCGCAACAAAAATGGCAAGTCGGTTTGGCGAAGCACTACTCGAGCATCGACGCTTGGCGAAGCGACGACGTCCTGGAAATTAGCGCCGATTTAGTCTCATGTAGGTAAAAAAACCAGGTTTTTTTTCCTCAAGCTCCTGTGTTAGCAGCCTGTTGGAGATGGCCCTCTGCCAAAATGTTACACATGCACGCATCGTGGCTGATTAGCACACGACTTACGCAATTACACTTTCTTAACTAATTTTCGATTAGTAACAAACTTAATTACTCAAACATGCCAGATCGGATTAATTTCCATACAAGCAAACTTGTAACCAGCACCAACTCTAGCTCTGAAAATAATTTACATGTGTACCCATCATGTCGGGAGTAAGTAACAGAAAAGAAAACACAGATTAAAAATAAAAACATGATGACATACGGTCAAAACGAGAGCCTACAAGAGTCACAGTTATATGCACAAATATGACCACCCATGCGACGAGGAAGATAGAATCAGAACTGACAATGCAAGACGGTGCGAAGCTCATATAAGAATCGAAAGAGGTACCAAGTTTTCACGCAAGTAAATGTTGTGACCAGCATCAATTCTAGCTCTGAAAATTATTTACACGTACCCATCATGTCTGGAGTAAGTAACGAAAAAGGAAATACAGATTAAAAACATAAACGTGATGATGAACCGTCAAAACGGGAGCACACAGAGTCACGGTTGTATGCACCAATGTGACCACCCATGCGACAGGAAAGACCGAATTAGAACAGATAATGCGTGATGGCGTGGAGGTCGTGTAGGGACCCGACGACGTATCAAGGATTTGATGGAAGTAACTTCAATTTTTATAATAATAGAGATAGAGATAAAGATAGAGGTAGAGATGTGGTTCATCTAATCTACAATTAGATCTTTTTATTGGTACAAGTATAGATATAGATCTTTGCAAATATGTAGTGGGAAGAAATTTATAGTATCAGGAGTGTATATATATTGACGGGCTGCTGGTTTCCGATTTGTTCTTTCAGATTTCGACCCAAAAGTACGACACCGATCAACAAGTTGCTCGAGATTAAACTAGCACAGGATATATTGAGATCGAGTACACGCGAGAATACGCGTGATAGATCTCTAGCTAACAACTTGTTCTACAACGACAACACAGGCGCTAATCACCGTTAGCTTTCTAGATCGGCTCCAGATTGTGTGTGTAAGCGTGTGGGGCTTAATACCAACGTATGAGTTTCTTCCAGGTCACATCATATCACCCAACGACGACCAATGACGATAGCCAATAACTAATAGCACTTTGGCACTCACAATAATCTGCTAAAAAATTAAAGCAAAAGTGTTGGCCATCGATCGATCTTCTTCCCGTCAAAACGTATAACCTTGTACACAGCTTCAAATAGCTAAACCAACTTGCAACCTTCCCATCAATTAGAATCTTGGAATAGTGCCAGGTGTACCTATAGTCTGTGAAAAAAGCCAAAAATAATTGATTGGGGACAGGAAGATCTCAATGGATCTACTGATGCATGCACAGCTTCTTGCTCTACCGATCGAACCGATTATTAATCGTCTTGCAGAAACCTCGATCTGGTCATCTGAACGACATGTGTCCTCATTCCAAATTGTTGGCAGATCAGGAGTTGTGCACACTTTCGTCAGGTGAGTCACCCTCAGACACTGATGAACTATTGGTCGGAATCACAACACAGTGGCCATGGGGAACAAACATGTACAGCAGCATCACTGCATCGCATCCATGGCCTGCATGAATGAATGATTGATTGAGAGGAGCAAAGCCAAAAACACAGCAGTTACCAATACATGCATATATATAGCGATTTGGTAGCATTTTCGGTGAGCCAGAGTGCAGGAAAGCTACGTGTATATACGCCGTTAAAGTACAGAGCAGATTAAGCGGAGGCGGCCGGGGAATTTCAGGAGAGGCCTAATCTTTTTGTGGAACAGTGAAAGGCTACAATATTCCAAAGCTGCGTGTGTGTGCTTTTGCCCTGCCGTTTTATTTTTCCTCTTCGTCGCCCTGCTTTTGGGTGTGTGGCATCCGCGGAAAGGAGAGATCCTAACCGCGAGATGGCGATGTGTTGCCTCGTCGGATCGGCAGTGGCAGGCAAGAGTAGCCCCGGTTTTACTGTAGCACGCGGATTCAGATGGCGACGTTGCTCGGTGCGCTGTCCTCTCCCTGCTTTCACTCGCAGAGACAGCACACGGAAAACTTCAATAGGTTTGAATCAACACGTGGGCCGTAGCGTTCGTAGTCCAACGGTTAGGATAATTGCCTTCCAAGCAATAGACCCGGGTTCGACTCCCGGCGAACGCATATCCGGTGATGTTCTGATTTCAGTGATCCAACTACTGTTTTTTTGAGAGAGAGGAACCCAAACTGCAGCTACTGATCACGAACATAATGGATCATTGATGTTCTGATTTCAGTTATCCACCTACTGATTTAATTTTTCTTTGTGAGGAACCAAACTATCACGAACATAATGGATCATCGATGTTCTGATTTCAGTTATCCAACTACCGATTTTTTTCTCTCTTTGAGAGGAACCAAACTACACTACTGATCACGAACATAATGGATCATCGATGTTCTGATTCAGTTATCAACTACTGATTTAGTTTTTCTTTTTGAGAGGAACCCATACTACCAGCTACTGATCACAGTGGATCAGCTAGAAGTCTAGAACACATCGGATTAGCTACTCCTTGGAAAAGAGAAAAGAACATGTTAGGAAGTGGGCTGTCCTTTGCAGCTGGTATGGGCCTATCCGCATATTAGCCATCTTTTTATGGGATGAAGAGAAGGTCGGAAGGGCGTAACAAACTGTATAGGGCTGTAGTTATTTCTGCTCAACTTCTTATTAGGCCAACAAGAGTTTTTCCGTGGTCCGTGGCCCCGTGAGTCCGTGGGCCTTGCTATCATTTTCAAGCCCTCGTGTCACTCCTGAGATACCCTATACTGCTGAAAATGGGAATTTTTTATTTTTATATTTATTCTTTTTAATTTACAAAACTATTTTTTTTTTTTTTGAATTTGCAGAACATACTCCTCCCGCCCTTTAGGAGGGTTTTTTTTTTTTAAAAAAAGCCCCTCGTGGAGGGTAGTTTATATGACGTGACAGGACTTGGCGGCCAGGGCGCCCTCATTTTTGTAGACGGTCCCTTCCCGTCCTCCCGAAGGGCCGGTTTATCCACGACAGGGGGGCCGTCTGCAAAATTACAAGTGCCCCGCCTGAGGGGGAGGGGGCTGCCTGCAAATATTCCATTCACCGTTCTAGGGAAGGGCGGTTTATCCTCCTCCCCTATAAAATCCCTTCTCTCTTCTTGAAAATTCATTTAATCCGGTAAAATCTTAAAAAAAACAAAAGTAGGGTGAGGGGAGAGGAGAAATGTTTGACATGTAAAAGATATAACTTTACCATACATGGATAAAAAAAGGGTTCAACAAATTGCTTCGAGATATATAAAATGATACAGTAATTTAATGTGGAAACACGAAGAGACCGCCATCTGATGGGTGAATGATAACACAAGCTGAAACAGGGTCACAATACATATGGATGAAGGAGGAGCACGAGCGACGAGTGGAGGTGGCTAACTTGGATTGCAGAAACAATCCTTTCGGAGTGCCCAAATGGTCTGACCGTCCAAATTGAGCATGTAGAGATCGTTGCCAGGTAACAACATCATTTGCACAAAGGACCTATGGGAGGAGATATTTCATTTGCCAAACATAGACGATGACTTTGTTGTACGTCTCGCTCATAATTTTTATCATTTTACTGCTACAACAAATATTAAATATGCTCTTTCCAATAGACAATCAAGAGTGTGTGGGTACAACATCGTGGATTGACGTAGTGAGACCCCTCTATGAAGAACAGAGGATCACGAGGCTGAAACAATAGAAAGTACACACAGAGGAAGAACGAGAACGGTCGAAACCAATCCGAATGGCAGAAAAGGTAGCAATCCGGTAAGCATGGATATTGAGAAAGTCATCAACCGTTCGCCTTTTATTAACTGTTTCAAAACTACAAAGACATACTCCTATGAAATTCCACAACCCTTCTATTCCACAATAAAATAATTGTATGTCGATCATGTTGTTAGTTGTACTATGAATTATGTATCATTCTATATATCTCGAAGTAATTTGTTGAACCCTTTTCTCATCCATGTATGGTAAAGTTATATTTTTTACATGTCAAACATTTCTCCTCTCCTCTCACCCCCTCTTTTTTTCCTGGATTTTACTGGATTTAATGAATTTTCAGGGAGAGAGAAGGGATTTTTGTAACAGCTCTAAAAATAACTAAATTTTAAAACCGTTTTTATTTTTGTGTATTTTCAAAAATGCACGTCAAGTTTATCATTTCGTTCTATTTTTAAAATGTCGTTCTTTCATTCGCCATATTTGTTTCCCTTCCTTTTTTCATTTTATTTTATTTTTCTCGAAAATGCATAATCTATTTCCTAAACCCTAGCGACGAGTCTATTTCGTTGTTAGGCCATTGGCCCATTTTCTTCCGCTCATCGTCGATCATTTCTCACCCTTGACTGGTTCGCCTTTTTCTTTCTTCTCTTTTTTTCTATTTCTTTTGTCGGCCAGACTGGTCAGCCAGGCCGGTCCATTGCCTCCACTGCCTCTGCCGTGAAGCAGAGCAAAAAAAAAAGCTCTGCCGACTTCCTTGCCACTAGTTCCTTCTCAAGAGCCACGCAGCTGCTTCGCTAGTGATGCATCGTTGTCCACGCGTCAAGAACCCATACTCCCAATATTTTGCCTCAGCTAACCATCGTCGTTGCCGCTGCAAACATTCACCATCAACACCACCATCTCTGTCATCTCCTCTATCCCTCCCTGCAATCACCCTCATCGGCTGACACCAACAGCAAACAGGACCGCCGTCACTCTCTCTAACTTCCCTAAGGCTGCCCCGACCCTTGCAGTCATGTTCGTCGTCGCGGAGTCAATCAGAGCGAAGCCCCCCAGTTCAGCCGCCGGAGGAAGAACTCAAAATTCGTCGCCTCCTTTCTCCCTCACTCAAATTGAGGTGGGCATGGATTCCCTATCCAAGCCGCATCTTTCCTCTCTGTTCCCGCGCGAGACCGCCACAGGAGCTCGCTGGCGCCGCCGCGCCTCTGCTCGGCCGGCCGCCTGCTGCTCGGTGCGCCACCGCCTCACGCCTCCTCGAGCCCAGCTCCACCACCAGGAGCTCCCCCTGGCCACCTTTATTCTCCGTGCTAGTTTCTTCGCGATCCGAGCAACCATTCACGCAACCCTGATTTTGGCTCTAGGGTTTCCGCTCGATGCGACTTCGGAAAAATCCTAAATTTTTTTTTCCATAAGTCCTCTTTTTAATTATCTTGTGCACTTTCTGAATTTTTAGCATTTATTTGGAATTATTTGCTTATTTATTTCTATTTGTGTAACGATAGAACCCGCCGCAGCAGATCCGATCGAGAAGTCCGAGTTCGCAGCTGACGCGTACGCCTACGCAGTCGTAGGAAGAGACGATTGGTATGACTACGCCAATCCCAAAGGCAAGTTATGCAACCTTTGAACAATAATTGAATCCAATCTGGAGCTAGGTCATATTTTGGGTAGAATACTATCTTGAAGTACTTAAATAGGATGCATGAGTTAATCTTCTAAAGTATTTCGAAATAGAGGACACCTTTTATTTTATATTGTTGTAAATATATTGCCATGCCTTGAGTTGAGCCTAATGTATATATCCTTGATAACTCTAGGTTAATCCTGCTATTTATGAATATGTTGAATATTATAAGAAATTATTATTTTATGTGATAGTTTTGAAGGTATGTGATTTATTTAAAGTTTTAAGGACATAACTCGCTTGTGCTAGAATAAGTGACATAGTTCGCGCCCATCCGTACGATCGAGGTATTCGGACCTAGTGTGTACTGCTCCAGTGAATTGAATTTCTGCAGCCTTTCAGTGTATCAGCATTTTAGGCTTTAACGTGTGTAATGGTCACTGAGTGATGTAAGATTATTTGATTATGTGAGTGTGGGTGCTATGGTGCCCTTTGCGGTCTTTGAGGACTGCGTGTTTCTCCTAGTCGTGCAATAGTAGATGGACGAGTCATCGGGTTGGTGCACATCCTTGCGAAGGCCAAGTTGAGGCCAACAGGTGCCTTGTCCTATAATCTGCTAGGCAGAACAGAGATGAGCTTGGGGTAGTATTACACTTTGTTATCTTCAGCCTGGCTAGCTATGGGTATCGTGTGGATAAAGCTGGACAGACGCTGCAGAGTTGTTTGGTATTTGAATACACCGTGCTCCTAGTAAATGGAGATTTGTGTATAGATGAAACCAGAGTAATGGCATGAGTAGACTCGAAATAATGGTTTAAATTGTGAAATAATAGCATAAAATGTTAAACCCTTTAAAATTAAATTTGTTTATGAAATAGGATGTTTGTGAACTACTGATAAGGTTTAGAGTTAAACCAATTCCCTTCTTTGCTATATTCTGCACTACTATATGTTTCACTGCATGGCTTGCGGAGTACTTGTATACTCAGTCTTGCATATTTTGGGCTCTAGCTAGTCAGGAAGAAGTTACAGGTGAAGTTGACGAAACCGTCAATCCACAGGACTAAAACGAAGACGAAGTCTTCGAGTTCTAGGTCGACTCTACACTCAGGCCATTCTTGTGGTGCTGTTAACGCCAAAATTTGGTACGGTTCATTACCATGTTCGGTTAAGGAAAGAAGCCATATTAGCCGGTGAAAGCTAATCCAGAAGAAGCCGAGTACAGGAAGGAATCGTGAAGACCGTAGTATGGCAGTTAATTACCTTATCTATTAATTAGGTAGTTTTGATAATTTTTAGGAAACCTGGTCTCGTATCCGATCAGGAATTGTTAGTTTTCCTTTTATAGATAGGAAATTCGTGTGCGGCGTGTTCTATTAGGACTGTAATAACTCGGGGTATATATAGTATGCCGGGTAGCTTGTAAACTATCTCTCGATCAATTCAAATTCGGCCGCATCGCCACCTTTACCAACGGGTTCTTGCTTCTCGAGCCGGGCTGCATCGTTAGGTCCGAACTCCGGCGATCGAGGGTAAGTCTCGTTACCCCGGCTACCAATCGGCTAGGACTTCCTCGGTTAGGTCCGATATTCTAGTCGGTATATGGTAGCCGGCTTACACACGATATATCTGCTTTGTCTACGGCTGCATCGGTTCGGTTCGATCTCTTAGGCCCATCAGGTATATCACATCACGCGTGCGTAGATCTTATCAGCTTACTGGGAGGTAGCTTATCGTCAGTTGTGCTGCATCGGTTGGGTCCGACCTACTAAAACTGTTGCGATAAGTTGTTTCCTGAGGTTGATGTTTTTTGCGCAAGTGTTTTTATCGGAATGTATAGCCGAAAGTTATCTTATTACTCATAGTTGCATTAGATCTATCGGTTTGTTGAGGTTCCTTTACTATTATCGATCTGTGCTGCATCAGTTAGGTTTGAACTACTAGATCGATAATATAGATTTATCCTTGTCTGAGCGATCGGTGTGTATGTGTTGACGCGAAAACGCCCGGGTGTGCCAAAAGCTTGCTGACGATCTGGTTCGGCGTCTGGTGACCACGCGAAGGCCTGGGAGATCTGCTTAGCTCCAGTGCAGGTCCTAAAATATTTGAGGTTCGCAGGCGTGCCAGTCAATTTGACTCG
Source organism: Oryza meyeriana var. granulata (assembly GCA_003991445.1). Lineage (NCBI taxonomy): Eukaryota > Viridiplantae > Streptophyta > Magnoliopsida > Poales > Poaceae > Oryza > Oryza meyeriana. Next base: position 178,865 of record RYFJ01000745.1, read on the forward strand.
CAATTGACAAGGAGATGAAGAAATTTGATTACTGATCCAATCGGCCGTAAGCCGATACGGATTCCTTCAGCCGATCGCCGCTATGCTCGTGCCCGGGCCCTCGCCTGTACTTGCGCTCCCGGGTCCTCGCTTGTGCTCGCGCCCGGGTCAGCAGCAACTGCACATCGGCTATCGCCGATACGGGCTGATGTAGGCTCCTTGTAGCCGATGGCCGATGGCACCTGTGTATCGGCTAGGAAACCGATAGCGCTATGAGCAAATAGAAAGATGTCAGTATAATGTGCATCGGCTAGGAGCCGATGATAAATAGATAAGCAAGATAGTAAGCAGCCGACTGCCAAAGAAACACATGTGCATCGGCTAGAAACCGATGATAATATAGATGACAAACAGTAAGGATAATACGTCGGCTTTATAAAAAGATAACTATCGGCTAAGCACTCCGATAGAACGTCGCATATACACGATCGGCTCGGCAAGGATAAATCTATTATTATCGATCTAGTAGTTCAAACCTAACTGATGCAGCACAGATCGATAATAATAAAGGAACCAACGAGCGATAGACCTAATGCAACTGTGATGAAAATATTACGGCTATACATTCGATAAGACGCTTGCACAAAGGATATCAGCCTAACAGGAATAATTTATCGCTAGCAGTTTAGTAGGTCGGACCCAACCGATGCAGCACAAACTGATGATAAACTACCCCGATAAACTGATAAAAACTATGCACGCGTGAGTGATATACCTGACCAGCCTAAGAGGTCGGACCGAACCGATGCAGCCGTAGACAGATCGATACACCGTGGTAAGCCGACTACCATAGACCGACTAGAATATCGGATCTAACCGAGAAAGTTCCTAGCCGATTGGTAGTCGGGGTAACGAGACTTACCCTCTCGAGGAGTTCGGACCTAACCGATGCAGCCCCGCTGAGAAGCCAAGAACCCGTTGGTAAAGGGTGGCGATGCGCCGAAGTTGTATTGATCGATTGATAGATTACAAGGTCCCCGGGCATACGTATATATACCCCGAGTTACAAGAGTCCTTATAGGACACGGTACAGGACTTTCCTAACTAGAAAAAGGAAAACTGACAGACCTGATCGGACAAGAGATCAGGTTTCCTAAAAGATAAAACTATCTAATAGATAAGATAAATAAATGCCATAACGTGGTTTTCACGATTCCTTCCAGGTTTGGTCTCTTCCAGATGAGCTTCCATTGGCTGACATGGCTTCTTTCCTTAACCAAACATGGATATGAATCGTGCCAAATTTTGGCGTTAACAGTATGCGACGTTCTATCGGAGTGCTTAGCCGATAGGTTATCTTTTTATAAAGCCGACTGTATTATCTTTACTATTTTGGTCATCTATATTATCATCGGTTCTCTAAGCCGATGCACATGTGTTTCCTTGCAGTCGGCTAGTTCACTATTCTGCCTATCTATTTTATCATCGGCTTCTAGCCGATGCACATGTTATACTGACAGCTTATCCATTTATCTATAGCGTTATCGGTTTCCTAGCCGATACACAGGTGCCATCGGCCATCGGCTACAAGGGAGCCTACATCAGACCGTATCGGCCGATAGCCGATGTGCAATTGCTGCTGAATCCGGGCGCGAGCACAAGCGAGGACCCGGGAGCGAGAACCCGAGCACGAGACCGGGCGCGAGTACAGGCGAGGGCTGGGCACAAGCATAGCGGCGATCGGCTGGAGGAATCCGTATCGGCTTACTGGCCGATTGGATCAATAATCAATTTCTTCATCTCCTTGTCAATTGCGGGGTCAAATTGACTGCACGCCTACGAACCTCAAATATTTTAGGACTGCACTGGAGCTAAGCAGATCTCCCAGGCCTTCGTATGTTCAATCGCATCAAACCAGATCATCAACAAGCTTCTTGGCACACCCGGTGGTTTTTGGTGCGAACATATTTTTGGCACGCCCGGTGGGACACCGAACTTCAACATGGCTGGAAAAGAGGTCAGCACAGACAATATGATTCCAGTCACAATGGAAGATTTGACCGAAGAACAAAGACAACAAGTGGAGCAGAACATCGTGGAGTTTCAGAAGCTTTGTCTACAATCCTTCGGCATGACAGATCAAGGGCCGATTCAAAAATTACAGTTTCCAAAGCCTGTTATTATTGACGAATCGAGCCATATATCGCCTACAAGTTCACAGAAGCCGATCCAAGACATGTTTAATGAAGCAGTTCATCATGCGTTGATCGATCAATCTGGGGTATTGGTGAACACATTACAGAGCTTGATCAAGAAGGCAGTAGAGCCGATTCAAATACCCGGGGGGCAACAAGATGGGATTCCTCAAGGATATCAAACTGCGTACTATGGGGGGCATCAACAGAGTTATCCAAAAGCTGTTCCTGAGTACAATTATCAGAGGGAATATCAGAATCAGAATCGGTTACAACTCCACCTCTGCGTTATTACGGTGAGGATCCAAAAGAAGATTGGACAGCAAGAATCACAGAAGTGGTGAGAGAACAATTCGGTCTAAGACCGAAGGAAACATTTAGGTATCGGCTCCATATCCAGATTGGTTTGATAGAGCTCCGTTGCCGCGCCGATACAGAGTACCAGACTTCTCCAAATTCTCAGGGCAAGATGATGTATCTACAGTGGAACATGTCAGCCGATTCTTGGCTCAATGTGGAGAGGCATCGGCTGTAGAAGCTTTGAGAGTTAGACTCTTCCCGTTATCATTATCCGGATCGGCCTTTACATGGTTTTCTTCATTGCTACCTAACTCAGTTCGAGGTTGGGCCGATCTGGAAAAGCAATTCCACAAGTATTTCTTTATGGGGAGTCAGGAGATGAGTTTGATAGACTTAACATCGGTAATACAGAAGCCGGAGGAATCAGTCGCAGAATATGTCCAGCGGTTTCGTGATATTAGAAGCCGATGTTATAGTTTAAGTCTGGATGATGCACAACTGGCCGAGTTAGCATTCCAAGGGTTGGCGGCTCCGATCAAGGAAAGATTTTCATCAGAAGATTTCAAGAGCCTAGCACACCTAGTACAAAAGGTATCGGCTCATGAAAGCCGATTTCAAGAGGCCAGGAAAGAATATTGAGGCCCGAACAGAAGAATTTCGAAGTTTGATAACAAACTCCGAAATTGGGGGGCATGTGTTAACGCCAAAATTTGGTACGGTTCATTACCATGTTCGGTTAAGGAAAGAAGCCATATTAGCCGGTGAAAGCTAATCCAGAAGAAGCCGAGTACAGGAAGGAATCGTGAAGATCGTAGTATGGCAGTTAATTACCTTATCTATTAATTAGGTAGTTTTGATAATTTTTAGGAAACCTGGTCTCGTATCCGATCAGGAATTGTTAGTTTTCCTTTTATAGATAGGAAATTCGTGTGCCGTGTCCTATTAGGACTGTAATAACTCGGGGTATATATACGTATGCCCGGGTAGCTTGTAAACTATCTCTCGATCAATCAAATTCGGCGCATCGCCACCCCTTACCAATGGGTTCTTACTTCTCGAGCCGGGCTGCATCGGTTAGGTCCGAACTCCGGCGAGAGGGTAAGTCTCGTTACCCCGGCTACCAATCGGCTAGGACTTCCTCGGTTAGGTCCGATATTCTAGTCGGTATATGGTAGCCGGCTTACCACGATATATCTGCTTTGTCTACGGCTGCATCGGTTCGGTTCGATCTCTTAGGCCCATCAGGTATATCACATCACGCGTGCGTAGATCTTATCAGCTTACTGGGAGTAGCTTATCGTCAGTTTGTGCTGCATCGGTTGGGTCCGACCTACTAAACTGTTGCGATAAGTTGTTCCTGCTAGGTTGATGTTTTTTGCGCAAGTGTTTTATCGGAATGTATAGCCGATAAGTTATCTTATTACATCACAGTTGCATTAGATCTATCGGTTTGTTGAGGTTCCTTTACTATTATCGATCTGTGCTGCATCAGTTAGGTTTGAACTACTAGATCGATAATAATAGATTTATCCTTGTCGAGCCGATCGGTGTGTATGCGACGTTCTATCGGAGTGCTTAGCCGATAGGTTATCTTTTTATAAAGCCGACTGTATTATCTTTACTATTTTGGTCATCTATATTATCATCGGTTCTCTAGCCGATGCACATGTGTTTCCTTGGCAGTCGGCTAGTTCACTATTCTGCCTATCTATTTTATCATCGGCTTCTAGCCGATGCACATGTTATACTGACAGCTTATCCATTTATCTATAGCGTTATCGGTTTCCTAGCCGATACACAGGTGCCATCGGCCATCGGCTACAAGGAGCCTACATCAGACCGTATCGGCCGATAGCCGATGTGCAATTGCTGCTGATCCGGGCGCGAGCACAAGCGAGGACCCGGGAGTGAGAACCCGAGCACGAGACCCGGGCGCGAGTACAGGCGAGGGCCCGGGCACAAGCATAGCGGCGATCGGCTGGAAGGAATCCGTATCGGCTTACTGGCCGATTGGATCAATAATCAAATTTCTTCATCTCCTTGTTAATTGCGGGGTCAAATTAACTGGCACGCCTACGAACCTCAAATATTTTAGGACCTGCACTGGAGCTAAGCAGATCTCCCAGGCCTTCGTATGTTCAATCGCATTAAACCAGATCATCAACAAGCTTCTTGGCACTCCCGGTGGTTTTTGGTGCGAACAGGTGCAGAGTTGTGTCTTTTGGTTATACGTGTATGGCTATAGGCCCGTTGAGTACGTGTGTTGAGTCTGGGTTGTACTAGAACCTTGTCGATTTGTATAAATAATCGAAGTTCTGTTTCTGTATTATTCTACATATAACTGAACTTTTTGGGCGTTTACGTGTGCCATGGGACGTTTGGACCCCTCCGAACGGTCCCCATAATTTTATAGGGAAGGGGATAAACCGCCCTCCCTAGAGTGGCGAATGGAATATTTGCAGGCCGCCCCCTCCCCCTCGGCCAGGGGCCGCCTGCAAATTACAGGCACCCGGCCGCCCAAGCGCTGTCACATCATATAAACCGCCCTCCGAAAGGGTATTTTTTTTATAAAAAAACCCTCCTAGAGGGCGGGAGTAGTATATTTCTGTAAATTTCAAAAATAAAAATATAGTTTTATAAATTAAAAAAATAAATATAAAAATAAAAAAACCCTGAAAATGTGACCTTAGCTAACACAAGTAGTGACATCTTCTTTCTTCCATGTATGTATAGTAGATTGTCAGAACTGCACAACAAGTTATCTTTTTTTCATTACCTGAAACACGCATACGCACATACATCATTACGCACACCCATAAAATTATTCCCTAATATACATTCAGAGATAGGATCGTAAATCCTGAACCTTTCTAAATTTTTATTAAAAAGTACTCGTTTGTGCCTATGGGCACTAGGTGGTAGAGTCATATACCTATTACTTCATGACCACCGCACCATCGGTACTACCTAAGTTATCAGGATTTTTATTTTTTTTTTATCTGGATGGCACAATCTAGGAATCAGTAGGACCTCACCGAAGGCTAGCCTTTATTTTTGTAAAATCACACCCAAACAATTTCTATGTTTGTTGTTAAACATCACAATGAATTTCAGTTAGTTTGGATATATGTGACTGATGGTAGGCCCAAAAAACTTATAGAACCCAAGAAAAAACATACGTAAGTAGTCATAAACATCGTCAAATATTGGTAATGTAGATAGTACAATGCCACGGGCCTTCAGTCTACTGATGGATAAGATTATGAGGTGTCTATCAAAACAAAATTGCCAACATATGAAAACTAAATCGTAATAAAATCTCCTCCTTCAAAACATGCCAGCGGATTTCAGCTAGATAAGATAGACACAAATATATAATCATGGGATACTTTTTTTTATATGCAAAAACTTTCGACTTTCTATTTGTACTTGTTTGGATAGTGATAGAATGAGCATAATTTAGAAACCAGTAAACCTCTTTTGAAGAGTAGCTTAATATAAACAAAATTAAAAAGTATCCCACCTCGTCAAATATGATGATGGGTTTCACCAAACTTATAGTTGTAATAGGAGCACTATTTTCATATTTAAACATATAAAAAAATTCAATTGAATAACGGATATAACCTAAAAAACAAGATGATCTTGTTGAAAGCTATAGGATTATTTTTATAAATCTACGTTACGTGTGAATGTCTATTATCAAAATACATATACAAACTTTGGCTATAATAACTTAATATAATTAACGAAAAATATCTTGTTCTGAAATTTACATGCTAACTACTTTAAATGAAAAGAATATAAGTAGTGCAACCCTGGCAACCGTTGGTCATGCGACATGGGCTGAAATTTCAGAAAACATCCATGATGAAGTCATAAAACCCAGCCTTTTCCACAACCACAAGGCCGGCGAGGTGAACACCGCGAGTACGCAAAGCGAAGCGGAGAAACCCCTCTCCCACTCCGCCGTCTTCCTCCTCCCTCCCCTCCACGCTCGCCACCGGCCCCCGCGCCCGTCCCCCATGTGGCCGTCCTGGGTGAAGACGCGCTCCTCCAGGTCCAAGTCCGCCGCCGCCGACACCACCTCCACCGCGCTTGTCGCCGCCTCCAAGCGCCTGTCCTTCTCGTCTCCCTCCCTCAAAGACCTCCAGTCCCTGCTCGTGGCGGAGGGCGCCCACCCGCCGCACGCTGCGCCGTTCTCCTCCCCGTCGCCGCCGCGCGTCTTCCACCGCATCCGCGTCGCCGCGTGCGCGCTGCGTGTCCTCCGCAACCTCCAGTCGCCGGGGCAGCCGCACGCGGCCGTCCCCGGGTGCGAGCCCGGGGAGGGGGCACGCGTGGTGCTCTACTTCAGCTCGCTCCGCGTCGTCCGCGGCACCTACGAGGACTGCCGCGCCGTGCGCGCCATCCTGCGGGGGCTCCGCGCCGCCGTCGACGAGCGCGACCTCTCCATGGAGCCCGCCTTCCTCCCGGAGCTCTCGGCGCTCCTCCCCCACGGCCACCGCGTGGCCCTCCCCCAGGTCTTCGTCAACGGCCGGCACCTCGGCGGCGCCGAGGAGGTCCGCCGCCTCCACGAGTCCGGCGAGCTCCGCCGCATCGTCGCGGTCGCGACCCCCGCCGCCCCCGCCACCTGCGGTCGCTGCGCCGGCGAGTGCTACGTGCTGTGCGACAGCTGCGACGGGAGCCACAAGCGGTACAGCCACAAGGGCGGCGGCGGCTTCCGCGCCTGCGCCATGTGCAACGAGAACGGCCTCGTCCGGTGCCCCGACTGCGGCTTCCCGGCCGCCTGATCCAGATCCAAGATCCGTGTGGCCGTGGATCCTCTCCAACCATTCAACTCATTTCAACTTCAACTTCCTTCTCATCAAGCATGGGAGATGATCCATTCATCCGTGTGACCGTGTCCTGTCAATTACTCTAGCCTTAGTCATTACTCATTAGTGCTCATTAGTGATTAGTGAGTAGTCAGTTACAGATGAGGATCTGGAGTTCAATTTAGCTGTCCTCCAGCCTTGGATTACAACTTGATTTTAGAAGAGATTTATCTTTCAGTTTCTACTCTTGGTTAATCAACCTTGCAGCCATTATATCATACTCGAGTCCTAGTTCATACATCTTGTTCTCTGACTCTATATGCAGTACTATTTCAAGTCTTTTAATTCTTAAGGCATGGGATCCCTGCCTCCCCTGCATCCGGAGCCGGTGCCATTGGATATTGCACGCTCTACGCATGGAGGTGCACCGGTGCAGGTGGCGTGTGGATATGGTTGCTGTGGGATTTGGCGTTACATCGTCAACTTGTGCGATCTGCGACTGTGCGGTTCAGTGGGGTGTTGGCCAACGACGCCACGCCACGCCACGCCACGGTCGTGGCAGCTTCGAGCTGGCACCCGGAACCACGCGGCGGCATGCGCGGTGCGACGGAGCGCACGGCCAGAGCGAGTTTTGGCTGGGCCGCGCGCGCGTGCGGCGGGTAAAAAACGTCGGGAGTTGTTACGCGGTCGGCGGTCGCGGCATCTCCGGACCGACCGAGGCGAGAGAGATCCGGCTGCTTTTGCCTGTTTGGATCGCCTCCGCCACGGCTCGATCCTGGATTTTCCGCAGGCATTGCATCGCAGGCGCGGCGGTGGTCAAGTGGTGAAAACGCTGACGACTGATGAGTGATGATGAGTGGGGTGGAACTAGGCGGAGGCGCTTTCTTTCGTTGATTATTGATGAGTGATGAGGGGTGGTCACGTGAGAGAAAGCAGAGAGCACTGGCTCAGCTGAATGACTAGTGTCCACCTCTGCTCTTTTTCGCTTTTCCTGTCTGCTGTCTCCTGATGTGGATGATCTCATCGTGCCATGGCTTTGCCTGGCTAGATCCCAGCGCTATTATTGCACTTATATACTCAAACACCGTTGTTGTTGGTGTCTATGGCCCTGTTTGGATCCAAGGGCTAGAGCTAGTTTAATCTATTTGGGGCTCAACTAGCTCTAAAGTATCCAAACAGGAAGGTTAGATTGGGGCTAGTTGCATCTAGCCCATCAAAAAAACTGTCCTCTCCAAGGAGTGATTATTTGGGCTATTTGAGATAGGGCCCACTGAAAATTAATTGTTATTCCCTCATCCACCCACACCGGATCCCCTCCCTCCCGTGTTCCACCACGCCGCCGCCTCCCTCCCCACTCCCCATCCTTCCTCGGCTCCTCTGCCTTCTCCCGCCGCCTCGGCCTCCTGCCGCCTCCTCCCGGCCTGCCTCCTCCCCGACGCCTGTCTCCTCCCGCTGCCTCGGCCTCCTCGGCTCCTCCGCCTCTCCGCCTCCTCCCGTCGCCTCCTCCCGTCGCCTCTTCCCGGCCTGGCTCCTCCCCGACGGCCGCCTCCTCCCGCCGCCTCGGCCTCCTCCCGGCCTCCTCGGCTCCGCCGCCTCCTTCCCGACGCCTCCTGCCGCCACCTCCTCCCCGACGCTCGCCTCCTCCCGCCGCCTCCTCCCGGCCAATGCCCACCTCCTCCCGCGCCCGCCTCCTCTCGCCGCCTCTTCCCGCGCCCGCGTCCTCCCGCTGCCTCCTCCCGGTTGCTGCCTCGGCCTCGGTCGCCGCCTTCGCGCCCGGGCGCCTCTCTGGCCTCGGCCGCCTCCTGCGCCGGCAGCCTCCCGGCCGCCACCCCCGTCCTCCGATCCAAATGATGGTGGCCGTACTCGTTGGCGTCGGCCCATCGCACGGTGTCGCTCTCCCCTTGGTACCAGAGGACGGCGCCGATGCCGCCGCCGGTCTCGAGGGCGACCCTTGCGCGGCGGACGAGATCGGCGTATAGGTCGGTGCCGTCGTGGAGCGGCTCGTGGGCCTGCTCCCATCGGAGCTGCGGGGAGAGGCGGAGGATGGAGGGGATGGAGGGATCGGCGTATAGTGTAATTTTTTTTGTTTAGCTTGATTGAACACTTGTAAGTTTATGTGAGACATCTCATTTGTATGGACAAATTAAAATTTATTGTGATTTGGATGTTTGATTTGTAAAGATGATTTATTTGTATCATTTGTGAGCGGGAGGAGGCCACACAAGAGGCTGTCACATTAAATCCGGCTAGAAAGATGGTTAGAATGAGACAAATGATTGGAAAAGTATATTTATTGTCAATCTAACCCTTGTATCCAAACACCACTTTGGCTAGAGTTAGTTTAGGGTTAGTCCTGAGCTAGAAACTAGCTCTAAACTCTAGCCGTGCTACTTGATCCAAACAGGGCCTATGTCTACTACGGCTGTATTGCACTCGAGCCAGTTGGGCTCAGCTCGTTTTAGTTGGTTGGCTCGTTATTCTAGCGAGTTAGAAGTCTGGCTTAGCTCGGCTCGCTAGCCAGCTCGTTTAGCTCGTGAGCCAGAGTGACAAAGTATGGAACAGCCAAGCGGAAGGGATGACGACTGGAGACGGCGAGGTAGAGGCGCCAGATAGTGGGGCCACTAGCTGTAGGCTGGGGCGGTGCCATGAGCTCGTGAGGCCGTGGCCAGGTTGGTGGTGGCGATGGCATCGTGCTTGTGTGCATGGAGGACGTAGTTTAGAGAAAGGGCTAGGAGGGCAACAAGGAGGATGACAGGTACATGACGCCGATGTCGTCGAGGCACCGCGGCTGGTGCCGGATGTGTGCTCGCCGGTGGCGAGGTTGCGACTGGGGCCCATGATGTGGCTTGCAGCGTTGGTGCTGTCGCCGTTGGGCCCACGCGTCAGCGTCGTCACCGTTGGGAGCCTGTGACCCTGCTTGCGCTGGCAGCACGCACGAGAACGATGTGGAAGGAGAGGCCAGAGGGGTAAGGGCCTGAGGGAAGCCAGCAACTGCGTAGGGACTAGGGAGGGGATAGATAGGGTTGGAGAGTTTTAGGGTTAAAAGTACGGCCAAATGGGTTTTGTTGGGTTGACTTGTGCTGCTATGCTGGGCACTGTTGCAAGTTAGGCTCTTGTTGCTGCCTTAGCTCGTTTGGCTCGCACCGAACCAGCCACGAGCCGAGCGAGCTAACAAGAGCTACGAGTTTTTCGTCTACCTCTAGTTGCACTTGAAGTCATGCGCTACTGTGTTCACCAATTCACTTCACGAAGTTTGTTTACGACGACTATCTAGTGCCGAATGCCTCTTATCCCCTAAAAAAATTACAGTTCAGATCCTTAATTCGTGCTGCCAATCTAACCCTAAGTTCCCAACCCCCCATCTTGGCTCTTTTCCAATAACCTTTGACACCGCCCTCCTCTGATCTCACCCCTTGTAGGCTTGTATAGTCCCTCTTCTTTCTTCCTCCATAGATTACGCAAATGAGAAGCCCGCGTGCTACTCAATAGCCCGCGCTTGATTCTTCCCAAATATGCTCATTTTCCTTCTTAAATCATTGACACTAAGTTCTTAGTGTCCCACATTTTAGATATTGCGCATAGCGTATATGGGTGCTATTAGTGTGCCTCTCAACAGCTCGCATTTGATTCTTCCCGAATGTATCGCCTTTGTTCTTAAATTGTAGGGACCGTTCGGAGGGGGTCCAAACGTCCCACAATACACGTAACCGCCCAGGAAGTTCAGTTACGCATAGAATGATACAGAAACAGAACTTCGATTAATTATACAAACCGACAAGATTCTAGTACAACCCAAACTGAACACACGCACATAACGGGCCTATGGCCGTACACGTATGTAACGACCCGCTTTCCTTTTCCCTGTTGTAACTGGTTTTCTGGATCTTAATCTTTTCCTATCCTGTCAGCTGTGCCTCCGTTTTCCCTCTCCCCGGCCAGCCGACTACCTTCTCTCTTGTGCCGAGTAGAGTTGCTACTCAGTCCTTGTATCCTGCCCTTATCCTTGTCTTACTCGGACCACTTTGCTGCCGAGTGAGCACGGTGATGTGGCCGACTACCTTGTTGAGACCTGTTGCTTCTTTGTCCCCCGAGTTGCACCCACCCGTTGGACGCCGACTACCGAAGTAGTAAAGAATCAATCTTCACCTAACCGCAGTATCGCTTGGACCAGTGGTCAGTCCGAAGCCCGGTCAGTGAGATTTCTCCAACCTGTCCTAGCCTTGACCTTAATGTCTCATCGCAGCTACAGTGCCTGCCAACTCCTCTGACCAGTTGGACTCCAAAGTCACTTCCTGTCATATCCCTGTCAGTTCATCTTGACTTCCTTGCTCCACCCGTTGCCCAGCTCCACCGTGCCTCAACCTTGCACGTCGGCTATATATATATGGCCAACCGTGCCCCCTTCTTCCTTTGTTTTGCAAACCGGCCAGCTCCAGCTCTGCTAAGTTTTCATCCTCTCAAGCTTTGGAGCTCTGTCGCCTGGTTCGCAAGCCTGGTTCAGCCGACTGCCCCCTTTTCTGCAGCCGACTACTTCTTGATCCTTTTTCTTGGTGTTTTACTTCTCCTGCTTATCAGTGTTTCTTTCTGCTTGTTCAGAACCTGAACCGGTGGACGATCCCGAAGCCACCTTCGCCGAAGAAGACCCCTCCTTGGAACAAGGCAAGCCTCTTTGATCATATTGTTTCCCATATATGCAAAACTATGTTGTTTGGAAAATATATGCATGCTTTGTTACACCTTTTTAAACTGTTGGCCTCGGTTATGCAAGCGCAACCGATGGACCCGCCCAGTAGTAGCACTTATTTGGTAGGATGTTGTTATATTTCCCCTTGAAGAGCCCCACAAATGGCACGCTAGCATCCTATCTGAGGATACGATGCCGAGTAAAATGGCTTAGCTCTGCAACGTTGTTTGTCGTTGGGAAAAATGATGGGTTTTACTAAACAGTTTGGAAAACCCGATACCTTGTGTATCGGCGCGTTTTGTGAAATAAAGGAAAGATTTGTGAAAATCTTGATGTACAGAGACAGAGCCTGTGTGGCTTGGCTATGTATTATCATTAAGGATCGATTCCCATGGCGTAGATTTGTTTGTCAGTGATTTGTGAAAAGTGTTTGATGGAAAGGGAACCGTGACCTGAGTTTGCCGAGTAAGCAAACGGAAGGCCTGTGTGGCCAGAAACGGATCTGTGTGGTTCGGGGTGTTAAGCACCATAAACAAGTGTATGAAAAGTAAACAGGATGAAGATCATGCTCCCGGGTTGTAGCCAGGGCAGCAAAGTTTAAGCCCCCGGGTTGTAGCCAGGGCGGCAATTCAGTCTTCGGGTTGTAGCCAGAAGACGGTGATGAGCACGCTCCCGGGTTGTAGCCAGGGCAGCAGTGTTCTAGCTAGCTGGTTGTAGCCAGCCTAGCGGGCATTTAGTGCCATGATCATGCTCCCGGGTTGTAGCCAGGGCAGCGATGATGAGCCCCCGGGTTGTAGCCAGGGCGGCCGACTAGCTAGCTGGTTGTAGCCAGTATAGCGGGCATCAAGTGCCACAGCTGAGATTTGGTTGTAGCCGAGTCTCAGGGTCAACGAGTGGTTGTAACTACTCGGGAGATAAAGGACCAACAAATGCAAAGTAAAAGATAATAAGAACATGTATGTTTATGCTTGATTCTTTAAGTGGTGAGTTGTTGAAAAGCAACTTGCGGAATGGATGGAGGCGTGAGCCTCTGTCCGCCAACTAAAATTTGGAACTCACTAGTGTTTGCAAAGAAAAGAGTTTAATAAGGCAGTCTTTCGCAAATGAAACCCTTAGCTCTTCTTGTATAACCAACATGGCATCATTCCCGGCTTGCTGAGTACGAAAGTACTCACCTTGTTCATATATATGTATAGTAGGTTTTGGAGTGGAAGACGAAGATCCGACTGCTGCCGAGTTCCTCCAAGACCAGGCCGACTACGAAGACCTCTGAAGGTTTCGAGCCTAGTTCCCAACCGAGCCTGTGGAGTAGTTTTTGTCCAGCTTCCGCCCTGTTCTGTTGTTTCGCTAGTTTACCAGTTGATTATTTTGCCCATCCCGGGTCTGTCCTGGATGGATCTCTTTGTACGTATATGTAAGTACTCTGTTATGTATTATTGTAACTCTGTGTTGTATCATTGTTGTGCGTACCCGACTACTGATCCTGGGATCGGGTGCCTTATGCACATGGTGGCCTTCCACCTAGTCGGGAGGCGCCACAACGTACAACCAAAAGACGTAACTCTGCACCACAGGAACGGCCTGAGTATAGAGTCGACCTTGAACTCGAAGCCTTCGTCTTCGTCCCAATCCAGCGGATAGATGGCTTCCTCGACTTCACCTGCAACTTCTTCCTGAACGGCTGGAGCCCAAAATATGCAAGACTGAGTACACAAGTACTCCGCAAGCCATGCAGGGAAACATATAGGGATGCAGGATATAACAAAGGAGTGAACTGGTTTAACTCTAAACCTTATTAGTAGTTCACAAACATCCCAATTTATAAACAAATTTAGTTTTAAAGGGTTTAATATTACATGTCGTCATCTCTCAATTTAAACCATTATTACAATTCTACTCATGCCATTACTCTGGATTCACCCATAGACATATCTCCATTAACCGGGAGCACGGTGTATTCGAATACCAAACGACTGCAGCGTCTACCCAGCTTTACCCGCACGATACCTACAGCTAGCCAGGCTGAAGATAACAAAGTGTAGTACTGCCCCAAGCTCATCTCTGTTCTGCCTAGCAGGTTATAGGACAAGGTGCCTGTTGACCTCAACTTGGCCTTCGCGAGGGTGTGTACCAACCCGACGACTCATCCACCCACTATTTCATGACTAGGAGGAACACGCAATCCTCAAAGACCGCAAAGGGCACCGCAGCACCCACACTCATATAATCAAATAATCTTATCACTCAGTGGCCATTACACATGTTAAAGCCTAAAATACCAATACACTGGAAGGCTGCAGAAGTTCAATTCGCTGGAGTAGTACACACTGGGTCCGAATACCTCGATCGTGCGGATGGGCTCTAACTATGTCACTTATACTAGCACAATGGGGTTATGTCCTTAAAACTTTAAATATATCATATACTTCCAAAACTATCACATAAAATAACAATTTCATATAATATTCAACATGTTCATAATAAGCAGGATTAACCTAGAGTTATCAGAGATATATATTAGGCTCAACTCAAGGCATGGCATTACATTTATAACAATATCAAATAAAAGGTGTTATCTATTTCGAAATACTTTAGAAAATTAACTCATGCATCCTATTTAAGTACTTCAAGGTAGTACTTTACCCAAAATATGACCTAGCTCCAGATCGGGTTCAATTATTGTTCAAAGGATGCATGACTTGCCTTCGGGATCGACGTAGTCGTACCAATCGTTTCCTCCTACGATTGCGTAGGCATATACGTCAGCTGTGGACTTGGACTCCTCGATTGGATCTGCTACGGCGGAATCTATCGATACACCAATAAAATAAATAAGCAAATAATTCAAATAAATACCAAAAATTCAAAAAGTGCACAAGATATTAAAAGAGGAATTATGGAAGAAATTTGAGATTTTTCTGAAGTCGCGTCGAGCGGAAACCCTAGAGCCAAAATTAGGGTTTCGTCAATGGATGATTGGATCGTGACAAAACTGGTGCGGATGGATTCGGAATAATTCAAGGAGTCAGGAATAGGTCTCGGAATTTTGTTCTGAGGTCAAAAGGTCACTGAACCAGTCAAACCAGGTAATTAAAGGATTTTTGGAATTATCTTTTAAAATGAAATGGTTGGTTCTTCGGTTTTCTCTGGTTCAAGGAACCCGACGGCGGTTTAGGGTTGCTAACGGCGAGAGAGGCCGAGGAGCAGCGAAGTGGGGCTGGTTCCGGGGTCTAGAGGCCGAGGTGACTCCATTCCCGGGGTCTACTGTGGCTGGGGAGGCGGTGGCAAGGCCGGCGTCGACGGCCAAATCGTGGGCCGGCAGCGATAGACCATGGCGGGGCTCCGGCGAGCTGGCGGCGGCAGACCATGGCGGCGGTGCTCCGGCGAGCTGACGGCGGGGCGAGACAGTATAGAAGCATCAGTGTGCCATGGGGAAGCTGACAGTGGAGATGGCTTGAGCTGGGAATGCCTGGGGCGGCGACGTGCCATGCGGCCAACGGCGGCCAGGAAAGGGACGGCGCGGCGAGGCGGCACTGACGTCATTCCAGCGGCAGAGCGGCGGTGGAAGGAGAGGGGTAAGAGGCTCCTGGACTTGGGGAAGACGATGGATACCTCAATTTTGGGGAACAGGCAACGATGGTATCGAATTTTAAGGATTGAGCGGAGGTGGCCGAAGCTAGCAATCTTCTCTGTTTGACTCCGGTGGCAGTGAAAGGCGTAGCAGGGGCCGGGGCGGCTTCAGGGAGATGGGAGAGGAGGTGGAGGCCATCCCGTTTGCTGTTGGTGTCGACCGATGAGGGAGTTTACAAGGAGAGATAGAGGAGAAGACAGAGACGGCGGCGGTGTTGGCGAGCTTGAGCTGTGCTTGGCTAGTTGAGACCGAGCTCAAGCTGCGGTTGGACACTGGAGAAGCTCTGGAAGGACGAGCAGAGAGACGACGCGTGGATAGAGTGGAGACATGAAGCAGCTGCATGTACAGCGATCGGCAGCGGCGGCCAACGCTCACACGCATGAACACGAAGCAGAGACAGAGAAGACAAAAAAAAGAGGCGGTTGGGGAGTTGGGCCAGCCTGGGCTGGTAGGCCAGAAGAAGAGAGAAAAGAGAAAGAAAGAAAAAGGTGAACCGGGCCGAGGGAAAACGGATCGACGACGAGCGGAAGAAAAATGGGCTGATGACCCAAGAACAACGCAGACTTGTTCGTGAGGATTTAGGATGAATGGATTGATGGATGGATTGCATTTATGAGAAAATAGAAAAGAAAAAGAAAAAGAAAACGAAGAAGCAATTACGACGAACGAAGAACGACATTTTTAAAATTGAACGAAACGATAAACTCGACGTGGATTTTTGAAAATACACAAAAATAAAAACGGTTTTAAAACTTAGTCATTTTTAGGGCTGTTACATAAATCATTGATGGTAAACACCTCCTTGGTATCCTATTACCTCATGCTTACCCTATCCGGCCGCTACTCTTCTATATAAGGACAGATCCAAGACTCAGACACCCTGGTTATAGCCTGAGCATAGAGTCGGAAGTCCATGGGCTTAGATAACTTCTCATCATGATGGATCTAGCTTGAGACAAAATAGTATAGGCTAGCGTCTTAACTTGGAGTTGGGTCACCCCTTGCTTCTATCTCATCTTCGGCAGCTAATGCTACAAAATCAGCCTCCATGTTCATCACCAAGTTTTTGTCAGCCCGGTCATCTCTCTTAGGCAGTGTTCAAAATGGCTTATTAGCCAAGTAGCCGACCGTCTTATCGGATAAGATTTGTCATTAATGTGTGATTAATTAAGTATTAACTATAATAAATTTGAGAAATGGATTTATTTGAATTTTTAAAAAAACTAGCCTGTCCAGATTCGTAGTACTAGGTGGTGTCTAATCTAGTACTAGGCCGCTATATTTAGGAACGGAGGGAGTACCGTTTAGTGGTTTGAAAAACGTGCCCATGATAAGCTAGAAGCTACGAGCCAAAAAAAGGTGCCTTGGAAACCGTCCTTTTGAGCTTATTGGCTTGGCTACTACCTCATTTTCGTGGGCACGTTTCCCAGCTGTTAAACGGTGTATGTTTTGCAAAAGCTTTTTTATATAAGTTTTTTAAAATCAAATAAATTTATTTTTCAAGTTTGTAAAAATTAATACTCAATTAATCGTATGTTAATGACTCACGTCGTCCTACGTGCCGCTAATAAGCTTCAGCTAGACGCTGAAGCAAACACTACCTTAGCCCATATAAAAGCCTCGCCTTCTTTCTCTGCTAGTTCCCGTTCTCGCTATACCTAAGGTAACTATCGACGGATTGGTACCCGACCGCAGTATCCATGTATATACGGTGTATTTCGAGGATGTGGTAAGACTGATATGAAGATGTAAATGAAGATGAAATGAGATAGGGATTTTTATATTGGTTCGGGCCCCTAAGAGGTAATAGCCCTACTCCTATTTGACCGGGAGGCCGGTGTTTTTCACTATATTAATCTCATGAGTACAAAGTATAGAAAGAGAGACCCTAATCTAGTCTGCCAGTACGTTGGCGTAGAGCTTAGGTATGGTGGTCGGCGACTAGCTGTCTTCGGGCTCCTCCAATGTCGACTTAATAAGATTGGGCGTATGCGGCTTGTGTTATTTCTCCTTAGGTTCTCTTGGCTTGTCCCTCCCCCTAGGGGTTCTTGTATTTATACCCTCCGATGTCCCTTTGTCCAAGTAGAACTAGGGAGGCATATTAGAATACGAATCCGAGCAGTTCTGGTAGAGCCCGAGTAGGACTTCGTGTTTATTTTCTTATCAGGAACTCCTTTCTTATCTGCTTTGGACTCTATCCATATATATGGGGTTTGTTTCCGTATAGAAATTGGTATGTTGTACTCTGCGATGTACGTGCATGTCTGTGGGATGTCCCATATGTACACTGACAGTAGCCCTCGAACTCTACTCAAACGAAGATGTCGGCTAGTTCAATTGCTACGAGGAGTCAACCTTATCGGACTAAATAAACGTAGTCGGTGTTCCACCGACTAGGTTAGGTCCGACTTCTTTGATCCTTTCGTCCGAGCAGTTTGTTAATGTAACCGGCTATCAAATTTGAGTAGAGTTTAGAATTTTGTCCGTCTAAGTGTGTGCATAGAATCTCAACAGAGTATCCATTTATTTTGTCTCTTCTTTCTTTCACCTGAGATACTCGAATAATCATGTCGGCATACATTAAAACCCCTGTGCAGTGTCGGGTAGCTCTATATAGGTGTTAAGCATGAGTAAATAAATGCATTTATTAAACACCTAATAATTACTTTGTACCCAAATGCAATTTTTCCATGACTACAAACTCTTACATTTCTTGCTCCGACCAGCATTAGGTTATCTTCCTTACATATCTCATTCCGACCACAAACCCTTCAAGTATTCTGGGTGGTCTTGGATCATATCTCATGGTTATACTTAGTCAGAACAATATATTCGAGATTATGCCCTTTGTCAGTTTAAGAACAAAAAATTTCAAGCTTGTCTAGTACTCGGATAATATGTACATATCCCATAATTTGACATACAGTATGAAAGCCTCCTAACCCTTGACTACTCAAGTAATTTAGAGCGATATCTAATATGTGAGTAGTCAAAAAGCACAAATATAGGAAAAATATATTTGCCAACATAGAGAATAGCAAGATACAATATATAATATATGCAAAAACTAACATATATCTCTCCTTTCTTTGTCAGCTATCCTGTACGCGTCTGGTTAGAGTATTCGGACCACCTTGTAGATACCTTCTTACTTAGGTGAGTGCGTGAGACCGAATTCGTTGTTTGTGATAGAGACGTAGAGCTTGATGGTATCATGTAATGTGAAGCAACACATGTGGTCACCTTGTATGGGTTGTCCGGTGTATACATGTCATGTGATCATATTTTAGAGCTATCATCATGAGTCTCATCTGGTCGGCATAGAATTTCGACAAGTGGACAATTTTCGATTTGACTGTCTTTTTATCCCTTTTTGTACATAATGAGGTTTGAAGTTGCTGATTCGGCACACGTCTAATAGGAATAGAGTTCGACTAGTAGGCTCCATTGGACCAGTATATGCTTTGTAATCGAGTTGTGGAGTTATTGGCCTGAGCTTTAATTGGTCAGGATAGGACATTGACCAATGGAGAGCTTCCGACTAGTCTCCACCTTACTCGGTATGATTATCAGACCAATTGTTCCAATATTTGATTTTTCTAAAATCAATTGCTCAGAACAAATTGTTATATATCAAGCCCCCGAAAAACACTCAGGAGTAGCATAGGGTCTATTTGGTTGCTCAAACGTCCTCACCCTAGCTCGTATGCCTCATCCAGGCTGAGTTTGGCCGGGTTAGTGACATACAATAGGAGGTGTTTGGTTGTATGTACTAGTTGAGCCTAGTTTCTCTGAGATATTGTTTGGTTGGTTGAATACAAAAACTTGTATGCAAGAGATTGTGTTTGGTTGGATGCATGTACTTTGAATCCAATTACCTCTATTTGGATGGTAAGATTACTCCTACCACTTATATACAGAAATATTTTAAGTTTATAATATTTTAAATTGTAACAAAATTTGCAATATCAAATTTAATCAGCTTAACCAAATAAAATTCACCACTTCAAAAAATTTCTGGCACGACATAAATGGAGGTTAATCACTAGCTGAAAAAAAAAAGAAAAAGTGCAAATTATGTGGTACACAATCACCGGCTTATTAATCGGTGAGAAAAAAGAGACAAAAAAAAGAAAAAAAACAAGAAAGGCCTCGAAGCCTTGTCTCCATCGCGACAGAGGCAGTTGCTCGCCGGTCGTTCCCTTCGTGCCCAGCCTTCCCTCCCCGTCGTCCGAGTTCGTGGCCGCCGGATCTAGTGGCCATGACTTGAGGGCTGCCGGATATGGCGCTTTGGAGCCGTGGCCGTCGGATCCGACGAGTTGCAGCTCGTGAAGAAGGAGGCGGCGGCAACCAGCGAGGAAGAAGGCCCCGGTGAGAGCGGGGAGAAGAGGAGGAAGATGATGGTGGCGGCGTCCAGATCCAGGCACCTCCTCAAGCCCTCCTTCCTCCCGCTCTCTTCTTCCTCGCGAATCAAACTGAGCTTGAGCTCGTGGCGACCGCGCGGGGACAGTGAATCGGGTGGGTGAGAGAACAAATGGGACAAGGGGGTTGGCGAGATGCCTCGACCCTTACTCATCGCCTACACCCGCTCATCCCGCGCTTGCACCCGCGTGTGCCCGCAACTGCATGAGCCGGGCCTGGCTAACGAGCTACGACCGATTTGGGCGTTTCCCCTGAGCCTGGCTGAGCGGCCGTTTTTGCACCAGCGGAGCCTGGCTCACACGCCCATGCAGGTAACCAAACACGACGGATTCTGCAGGCGGGATTCAAGCTACCTCTGGTGCAGGCAACCAAACATGCCCATAAACTCAAATCTTGAAATGTTTTTAATAATAAGTAGAATTTATATACTTTCCCCAGCCCCCGACTGTCTTCTCATAAACGTAGTTAATGAGTAGACAGTCCGAGTAGGAAAGAGATACATGAATTACAGATGTACTTTTACTGTCTAAAGTTTTACATCCACAATTTCGGTAGTATAAGCAGCTGCTAGGGCCAAGTTAAACCTTGTGACGAAGAAATAGTTGATTTGGATGGCTAGGGGCTTGACCTAGACTGATTTCTATTAGTGGTAGGACTGCTACGCCTATTGGTCCCACGAATACTAGTGGCGTAGTCGGGCCTCGACCATTTGTCTAGGTGGTAGGACCGCTATGCCTGACTGGTTCTGTGAAAACCAACGGCGTAGTCGGGTCTCAACCACTATCTGGGTGGTAGGACTGCTACGCCTGACTGGTTCCGTGAAACTAATGGCGTAGTCAGGTCCCGACCACTTGCATGGGTACTTAGGCTAGCAACTTGATGCGCATCCCATGTGACCAACACAGTTCGCATTTGTTTTACCAACTTGCAAGTATATTGGAGGACTATGGTTTCTTCAAGCTTCTTGTGGGAAATATATTTCTGATTGTATTGCTTGTCTTCCACGTGTGCCTCCTTTGTCAGACAACGACATGCTATATGTTGTCGTCGTTCGAGATCTCTGCCTGTATCATTGTTCTAGATGTCATGGGCAGCGCCTCAAGCCCTCCATTTACAAGCGGAGCGCCTCCTTCACCCATGGTTAGACTAGTCGGTTTCAACCGATCGAGATGAATGGCATGGACAACGTTTCAACAAACATGCCAGGTGATCAGGCAGGTAACTTTTTTTGAGGTATTGGATGGCATTAGATGGCACTCTAGGTGTCATCACTGTTCGAGGTCTCTACTTGAATCATCATGATAGATGGCATGAGCTGAACCTCAGGCCCTCTGATATCCATGTTCCAACTATGTCCGATCAGGAGTAGTCGGGATGGATGATGGATGAGTAACGGAGTACTCAGATGCTCGGTGTCGAGCAAGTGCTCGAATAATTTCCAGAAAATATGACATCTAGAAGGAAGAAAATATAACAAAGATCTGTCGAGTAGTAACTCGCACGGTTTCTATGGATCTTCTAGTTTTGTTGGGATATAGCCAGGAGATTCAAATCAAATATTGGGTACTATATTTACCATAAGTAAGCATAATTTATATAGAAAGCAGACTAGAGCAAGCCCCCATGGGTTACACCGTAGTCGGCCTGACATGATATGAGTTCGCAAAATAAATATTGTATAAACACGTGGTCTAGGTAAACATAGTAAATTATTGATCTGGAAAAATAAATTACTCCCTCTAGTCGGAGAGTTTGGATATGAAATGATGTACGTAAAGTATTGCGTACCTTTGTAGATATATGCCGGATGTATCTACAAATTAGTAGATTAATTTGTAAAACAAACAATCTACTAAATATCTTGGTTCGCGCGCTTATTAAAGATCCATGTCTGCGAACGTTTCTTGATAGTAGGCTTTGTTCGGCACGTAGCACACCTATTATCTTCGTCGTCACCTTCTCCTCCGCGTTGCCCATCAATGGTCTGGCTGATGGCCTTGACGTCTTGATTGGTGTGAAGTCTTCGGACTCAATGAGCCCAACTTGTCGTAGTACGCTACATGGTGACTGTCGTAATCAAGTGATGCTTGTAGAGACCGGGACGATCGTTATTTTGATGCAGACCCGTATCGTTGTAGAACAACGGTTTGAATGGGCATAAATGCATAGTTGACCAATCTTATCTAGTCGGATTTTTGGTGGTGGTACGTTAGTTAGGGAGTGATTGGCTCAGGCCTTCAATCTGAGGCCTCATGATCGACAATGTCGAACTGTTGTTTTCCGCGGCAATGACATTTTAAAGCCACATTGATCCTCTTGGATGGAACCAGTGAAGATTGAGACGGTAATGGTTCTGATCTAGAGGGGAACATACTTTGGTCGGATCGTATCTCCTGATCCGAAGTCGTTGGAATATCCTAAATCAAAAAATCTGTCTCTTGGTCATCGTGTCTTCGTGAATCCTTTGAATATCTGCGCCCCCTACTTGGTGCGTCAACTGTCGAGGGGTTAGATGCTAACTATAGTATTTGTGGATATAGGGGTCGTCTAGTACCAAGGTGTTCGTTGATATGTGAAAACAATACAGGACAAGAGATTATACTGGTTCAGGGCCCCAGGTTGGGTAATAGCCCTACTCCAGTTTATATGTATTGGATGAGATTCTTATCAAGTACAAGGATCTGTATAAATTGTCTACCAAATCTACCAACTATGGACAATAGGATGTAGTAGTCGGCGACTTGGCTGAAAAGCTTCCTCTGACTTGGTGTTTCTGGATTTGTAAGCTTATAATCCAATGCCCTCCCCTTCTGGGAGGCGTTGTATTTATACCGATAGGTGACCCCTTTTACAAGTAGAACTCGGAGACTCCTGTATAAGATACAAATCCGAGCAGTCCTGGTAGCGCCTGGGTAGGACTATGTGTTTATTTCCTTATCAAGGACTCATTTCTTATCTGTTTCGGACTCTATTCATATATATGGGATTTGTTTTTTATAGAAATTGGTATGTTGTACTCTACCGAGGTATGCGTATGTCTGTGGGATATCCTATATTTAGTACACCAATAGTAACAAATAGTGAATAGCATGCTAGTAGCGGATTAGTGTATGGGTAGTGGATTGCAGATAGCAGGTGCTATTGTGGACACTAAGTTCCAATAGCAGAATTCAAAAAATAACCATAAATTTAGATTATATATCAATAGTAACATAAAGTTTTACTTAAAAATTAGAAGTTTAGACTACATACTTAATTACATATACATTTTATAGCATAAAAATTATAAAGTAACACAAATGAATAAGATATAAAAAAAGGCACGTGACGTTACCTTACCCTATTCATGCATGAAGAACGTTATTTAAGTGCAATAACGGTTCAACACAGCCAATAGCAGACTGTTATACTGGTCGCTCCACACTATAGCAGTCACTAAGTTCTAATATATTATTTTTAGGTCACTATCGTTATAGCGACCGCTACCGACACTATATATTGCCTACCTTAGCTGTACCGTATTGTCTAGTGTAGTGTTGCTGTCAACAGGCCTTAAGAGTAGCTCATCCGAGAGCTGAATACACATGGATCTCATGATAAATTTCATTGTTAGTAAATTCTACTGAACATTTATACATTCCAAGTGACTGAAAAATCTAGCGAATGCTTTGTTATATTTGCCTTCGGCAAATCACGTCACGTGCTTACTACGGTAGTACTGTTTCATATTACATGTTTTCCACCCACGCGCGCTGATCCGGGAATCATCCAAAGCCGTAAGAACCGAGACGGCTGCGTGGGGTGGGCAGTCCGTGTGAAGGGTACCAGCAGAGGGAAGCAGGCAGAGGAACACCCGACGGAAGTGCTCTGGCATCTGGCTGTCTGGAAGCCGAAGTATCGGTGTATGGCGGCAGAATTTTTTTTATCTTTTAAACCTTTTTTATTTTTTAATTTTAAACTAAACCCTCTTGAATCTTATTTTCAAATCTAAATCTTTTAGCCACGTTACCCCACCTAATATGGCCAAATAACATTATCACACCATAAACAATAGATATGGCGGTATTTTTCTGCTACACCAGGCTAGCTGGTGTGACAAAACTCTTCGACAGGCTAGTTTAACTAGCGTGACCAAATAACATTACTACACCACGAGCGCCTACCGTGGCCAAAAGATTCAGATTTAGAAATAAGATTTAAGAGAATTTATTTTTAAAAATAAAAGATAAAAAATTTAAATAATAAGAAATTTTATGCACTGTCCCAATAGTTGTTCAGCATAGACGGCACCAGGCCTGATAAATGAATGGCTATTTCTTCCTGGTTTCCTGGCATGGGTGGTGGAATAGGTTATCGGAGCGAGATCTCTATCCTAAAATTTTAGATTTTTAAGAAAAAAAATAACCTACAACAGTATCCCTAAATATATTAAAAAAATTAGAATCCCCATCTCCTCCTTTCTCGCTCACCACAAGTCGGGAACAACTCTCGCTCTTAATTTCCGTATGGCAGTGGGGGGAGAGTGACACGTGGGGGAGAGGGAAGGATGGCATGTGAAGGACAGAGTGTGACTTGTTTTTGTTTCTACATTAGTTTGGGGGTGGATCGACTTTTTATTATTAGGAGTCAATTTTTAAGTTATCTGTTGGAGTGAGTAATTTATTTATAACTAAAAATCTGATTAGAGAACCAAAAAGAGAATTTTGGGAATAGATTTTTAGGCTTCTGTTGATGATGCTCTTACCTTATTGCCACACCCTGGTGGTAAGCACGGAACCAAACAAAATTTTATCAAAAATTTAAATTATTTTGAAAATTTTGTTTAAATTTGCCAGAGTATAAAATAGGATTTCCACAACCGGTTAGAAATGGTTACCACATGAAGAACGATGCCATCTATAACTAAAGGTATATGGAAATAGAGCACTTCCAAGACAGTCAGCCATCTACAGAAATTTTTTTCATATACCGGTTATCATAAGGATAACCGCTTGTAAAAAAACCTTTTCTCAGACCGCCGATATAACACTCTACCCGTGAAAATGTAAGGCCACATGTGGTAATGAATTAATACATGCGGCTCATGATCGTCCCGGGCTAGGTGCCCCAAAAGACCTGCCACATGTGTAGTAATAGGGGTATTTGTAAAAATTGTTTCTTAAGTAGTGTACTGCACGGTTACGATTACCATACTCCATGGGTAAGACCAATTATCGTGGTAATCGCATGGTATTGGACGATATCGTCAACCCTGCCAAGAAGCGGCCAATACGATAACATGTGAAGAAGCACTACGGCCTGAACACTAGCTGCAGGAATGTAGGTGTTTGCGATGAATGGACGAATAGATGAATACACGCTTTTCGAGCTACTAGACAGCAAGATTTTTTTAATACAATATTATATATGAATTTCTCATGACGCTATTTTAAATCCATTTTGAATTTTATAATATATAATCCATTCATTTGTATTCTCTAATAATTACCACAAACCGTTTCGCTATTGAGTTAATAGGTATAAAAGAACACACCGACACATTCAGCTATTCTGTTCAAAACATGCAATGGTCAAATACTGCTATGGCACTCACCGATACATTAGACCCGCACACTGGATGATCTCAGTATATCTAGAGGTTAGATCCGTAACCCAATATGTCTTCCAGATAAAATTTAGTCAGACCTATCTATACCAAGATTTACATGTTCAACAAGTGGCGTTCAAATATGAATTCTCATCCATTGGGCAGTGGGATATGCATGCATGACATACACCATTTGACGGTCACACGAAAGGATATTTTGGTCCTATTTAGGGAGCTTCTACTAGATATAACTTCTTCTAGAATCACTAGCTCGTAGAAATTCCTACAAACAGTATAGATTCTTTAGCTGATAGAATCTGTAATTGTAAAATTCAAAAAATAAACTAAGAGCCAGAAGATGAGAAACCTAGCTTATTTATATTCTCATCAGTTGCTTCTCAGTATCTTAAGTTTCTTGTTTCCAGTGCTAGAAAACAGGCACCGATGGACTATCGATAACCAAATGTGGAAGAAACGCCATAGAAGATCCAAACGTGATAACGACACTAAGGCACGATATTTGTTAACGAGGTTCAGCCGAAGCATACATCTCAGGCAGTAATTACGGGTGCTCCTCTCTGATCTAGCATAATTTCAGGTGCAAAAGTCCACAGTTTCTTAAAGATCCTGTAAGAGTTCAGATTGTCATTTAGATTCAATTTTTTCAGCCTCACAAGCGGGTCTGCATGCGGTTAAGCTCGTGATGCTTTGGATGAGACTGACTCTATATGCCCGAAAGGACAAATCTGATGGGCGTATCAGGGTATCCATGACAATTGATCAGTATGTCGCTGGCCAGTCGTTTTCTTGCCTATACTAAGCCGCCATACAGTTAGCCTCTCTATTTAAGGGAGAGCCTAGGACACAGTTCGACTCTAACTCTTCCCTATACCTATTACAACTCTAAGCCCTACTTCGTAATCAACTACGTACACATATTCGACACAAACTCTAACAAACTCCACCTTGGCGAATATGCCACGCCAACCTGAATTTGTTCCATGAGCGAACCTCCGTGTACCCAGACTTGAGTCGATTCTCTTTTGCAGCTCACGCCGAGCCAACCGACAATCCTGCACCAGGCTCACCGTCATCAAGAGACTCCGCTAGCCCTACAACTTCTTCCTCCGAACTCCACCTGCAACAATGCTCCACCTTATCTTATATTATCACAGTCGTCTTGCCAAGCGAAATTTGATTTCCTGCTTAGCTGCCACATACCTGACTACCCAAAGACCATATTCACCTTCATCTTTCATCATGACTTTGATTTTATCTACTCTATGGCTAGATAACATGCGTCATCACCAAATAGACAATTTCAAACTCACCAGACCGTTATAAGAGAACACTTTCTTTCTTGATGTCTTATGAACCGAGCTAACAAATCTAACATCCACACTTTTCGCATCGTTAGACTGAGCCTGATACTTGAGAAAGTTCACCGTCGCCTTGAATCACTTGAAGAAATTACCATGAAAACATTTTCTCTTCCACCTCTTTAGTGATGTAGATTTCCATATATCCTCATCATGCCGACCCGCAGATCTTGGATATATCCTGTACTACCAAATAGTCACATTGACTCCATCGACAAAATTGACCCGCTGTTGCCCGGGATCACCGTCGCCTCCTCTCGCGGGAGACGGCCTGTCGAGCACCGCCGCATACACCCGTGTTCTGTAGCTCGCCTGACAACACAGCTCTGACTTTTGATTGACCACTTGTCAATCTAGCTATGAGCCGAAGCCGACGAATCAACATGCCATCTTCCCAGTCGCCAAATGACCCAAGCGCCACGTCTAGCCATCTCCTTGTCGAATGCAACTCACCGAAAGGCCCGGGCCACCTACCCAGAGTGTTCAACTCCACCGACTGAATTGTTGCTCGCCTCCAGCTTTAATCAACCCTGAGCATCACGTCTAACCATCTCCTTGTTGAAAGCAGCTTACCAGAAAGTTCGAGCTATTCCACCGCCAATCAACTCGAGCACCACGTCTTAACGTCTCCTTGTCGATTGCAGCTAATCGAACGGTCTAGGCTGCCGCCCGAAGTATTCGAATCCACCGATCAAATTCCATTGATCACCGCTATGCTCCAGCTCGCGTCAATGTCCCTACCTAGACATTATGTGCAGTAGTCGTGGTGGTGGGCATCCCTCCCTTGGATCTCTTGCAAACTCTAATACCACTTATTAGAAAACCAGCACCGATTGATCATCGATAATCGAACGTGGAAGAACTCTTGCAAACACCATAGAAGATCCAAACGTGATTACGACACTGAGGCATGATATTTGTTAACGAGGTTCAGCCGAAGCCTACATCCCGGGGAACAGATAATGGACACTCCTCCCCTATCCAGCATAATTACAGCGTATCAACCTATCAGGGTATCTACGACCATCGATCAGTACGCTATCGGCCAATCGTTCTCTCTCCTATACTAAGCCACCATGAGGTTATAACAGGCTTGTCTCTCTATTTAAGAGAGAGTATAGGATAGAGTTCGACTCTCACTATACCCTATACCTATTACAACTCCAAGCTCTACTTTGTAACCGATTATATACACATATTCGACACAAACTTTAACACCCAGCTTCTCTAGATTGTCACAAGTTGTCTTCTCACCAGCTGCTTAAGCTCCCTTATCAGCTGCTTCTTAAAATGTTAAACTGCCCACGTAGGGTCTTTCATAGCCTACATGCCCACATCCGAGATCCATATGCTAAGAAGCTGTCACGATATCATGAATCAGGAATAACTGAGTAGGACGTCTCTCGCATATCTGGTGAAAAATCATAGTTTTTTTTTTGCATTGACTTTGTTAGTTTGGGCAGCATATCAACATGCAAAACTCCATAAAAGAAATGGAGAAATGGTCTTTAGATTATTGCAGAAATGGTACTCGCTTAAATCTTTTTTTTTCCTCTCGTTTCTAACATATTCTTCTTTTCTTCTATGTTTTATTTAACATTCTTGGGTTTTTTGTTTATTTTATCTGCAATTTGAATATTTATTGTGAGGAATTTGTCATGCAACTTCGGTTTCTTTATAACCTAATATCAATTCTACTCCAAATCACAAATAAAGACCAAACCATATCGTTAACTTTTGGTTTCTACTACGTATTGATAATAAAGTTGGATAAATGATACTACGAAAATGTTACTTACATTTAAATCAATTATTCATAGAGATAATGATAGGCATAAGCTCAAAGTTTGATTATACATTTCACTAAATGTTGCTTATCCTTTTGCATGTATATATTGTTAGAATTATTATGTGAGATAAGACCCATATGCAGAATAATTCCTAAGAAAATCTCAAAAGTCCACCAGGTATGCATGTGAACTTTAATACTGCTCTACTTATTATAGAAAAGGGAGACCATCTTAAAAGGACGAGTGCTTTCTTAACCACTTGAGCAATGTGCGTGGGAGAGAACTAGAGAAACACGGGCATGCTCGCCTCGCCAGCCTTCGGCACGGGCATGGGTCAGGGGATGCGTGCCGTCAAAATTGGCTCCTCATGCTTGCGTAGACGGGGTTGCCTTTTGCAGTTTTTGTTTTGCTGTATTCAACGGATTATCTAGTGTTTGTTTTTGGAACTCACTAGATTGTCTGGTGCATTGGAGTAGTGTGGAGTCCGGATAGATTACGCTTGATTATTTGGTTCGATTATGTATTATAGAGATCGTGTAGGCGCCCTGATCACGCATCTTGATATCTCTATAAATACCGAGCCGCCACCCCCACGGAATACACATGAAAACAATGTAGGGTTTGCCTCCTCTCTGTATTGCACCATCGTCGTAGTCTACTCCATCGGGCCGTTAAAAACTATTTTATAAAACCCTAATTTCTAAAACTCGACTTTTGTGTGTGTACTTAAGGACTAAAGTGCTTCGGATCTCAATTTAATCCCCTCCTTGAAACTCCGAAATTTCTCTCAAATTCCCTAATCAAAATCCTGATCCCAAAATTCAAATCTCGAATTCAAATTTTGCAATTCGAATTACCCCTTCAAAAACCTCTAGCCAGATTCCAACAAAAATTTCTTGCTCAATTTCCCATCTAAAAAATTTCCTTCCAAAACCCTGCTCAATATCCCAAAAAAATTGAATTTTGAATTCCCCTAGAATTCCTTTCTCTTCCTCCCTCAAAAGCCCTTCTAAAAATTCCAAACTCATATTTAATTATATATGTATACACCAAGACCCTACCCATGAAGCCCCTTCTTCAATTTATATAAGACCAAATACCAAATTTGGATTCAAAAATGAATTCAAATTCCTTTGAAAATATCCCTAAAAATTCCTGCAAAAAAAGAGAAAATCCACTGTTCCAGCTGGTCCGCTCTCCTCTCTCCTCAGCCCAGCAGCCGCTCGGCCTTCCATCCCCTCACCCGCACCCTGACAGCCAGGGCCCGCGCATCAGTGGCCCATCCCTCGGCCTCCCTCCCCGCATCCGACTGACAACCGGGCCCCGCAGCACTGCACGCGCGCCACGCGCCCCGCGCCACGCCCGCGCCTGACAGCCCAGGCCGGGCCCACGCGTCAGGATCGTCATCTTCCTCCTCCGTTTCTCTCCCACGCATGTCACCTGCTCGACGAAATCCCCAAGCCCAAAAAAATATCCCTGCCGAGCTCCCAAAGCCGTGTCCGACCACGGCTCTCCGCTGCCCGACCACTCGGCCTCCTGGCCGTCAACGGCCGCCCAAGGCCCCGTCTACCTCGCGTCGCACGCCGCCGCGCCATGCCTGCCCACCGTGCTTCGCGCCACCGCCATCGCCGCTGCTTCGAAGACCGAGCACCACCTCTGTCCCTTCCCTATAAAACCTGGCCGAGCCCCTTCCCTTTTTTTCCCACCGCCGCCGCATCCTCCCTCGCGCCGCTGCGCTCGGCCCGAGCCCGAGCCCGAGCCGAGCTCTGTATCGCCGCCGCCGCCGCCGCGATTTTCCTCCCTTTTTCCCCTTTGGTGAGCTCCTCCTCCCCTTTCTTTCATTGCAACACCCCGTGCCCCAAAACCCCCATAGCCAAGCACCCGCCGCCGACGCCGGCGTTCCACTGCCGCCGTACCCCCATCTTCTCCCTCTTGCCGCCCTCCGGTCGCCGTCGCCAGCTGCCATCGCGCCCCTATCCAGTGATCTGAGCCACTCCTTAGACTCCATGCTGCCTCCGCTCTCCTCCACGGTGGCCAGCCGCTGCTGGCTTGCCGTCGCTCGACGGCGCTGCTCGGGGTGCCGTCGGCCGTCGATCTCCCCGGCTGCCCCCTGTCTTCTCTCTCTCTCTCCCTCTCCCTCTCTCTCTGTCTCTCGCTCTCTCTCATTTTCTCTCTGCCCGGTGGCTCTCGCATGACATGTCGATCCCACTAACGCGTAGGCCCCGCACACTCCTCACACTCCCACCCCGAGCCGCTTACATGTGGGTCCCACTAACAAGTGGTCCCACTCCCTCTCTCTCATTGACTTGTGGGCTCAACCCCTTTTACCTTTCTTCCTCCACTGACATATGGACTCCCCTTATCACCCTCTCTCTTTTCCCCCACTCACATATGGTACCCACTCCCTTTCTCTCTCTGCTACGTGGGCTAGCCCTACATCTCAACTTCTCTCTCTGACTAAGGGTCCCACCTGTCAGCTAAGGGAATATTCTCTTGGTATATTCCTTTTCAACTAATTAATCCTTTTTAATTCTAGAAATTTTTTTTAAAACTTTAAAAATTCATATCTTTTCAACCGTAACTCCGATCGACTCCGTTCAAGTCTCAAAATTTTTCTAAAATTGAGATCTATCTTATGGCACTATTAGTTATTAATAGTAGTACTTTATTTCTAAGGTTTTTGTGTGTTTTTCTCTCGTTACACGTAATTGATGATGATGGAAATTATTTCAGACGCGGATTCTCTAGGATTTTGAACACGAAGACTGAGGCATTTCACTCGTTGAACATATTGCTTCCAGTTTATAAAATATTTTTGTTTGCCAAACTACATTTTAGTGCGCATGTTAAATTGATTCGGCCTCGATTCGCGCGACGAACCGACCTAGTAGTTGCAATATCCGGTAGGTTTGAAAAATTTTATCCCTTGTTGCTCCACCTCAGTGTTACCTTGGATCCGTGCTCCATAAACACGGGTATCGACGGTTTCACCCAAATCACCTATGTTGTCGAAATGGGAAAACCAGGGTTTATAAAATATTTTAACCCGACTCGCGCAGTCGGTATGTTTGCGAAATAAGGAATGTTTACAAAAACCCCGCGATGCAAAGTGATCACCTTGGTGGAGATGCCTTGTATTCGCATATAAGGACCAATTCCTTGGGGAATTGCACTGATCATAGTACAGTGCAATCACATGGGTGCAATAGGACACCCCTGGCCAAGTAATTAGTAGACCCAGGGTTGGCCTGATTGTCTTTGGACGTGGAGTCGCCGGGGTAGCAATATGAGATGCACCTACAGGATCCTGAGTACGAGGAGTCTGGGACTCGCTCAATACTTGGTCTGGGACCTTTCCAGTTGCCTTCAGGCAATCCTAGAGACGCTTCGAAAAGGCCTTATAGTAAATCTTCCCTGCTTGGCCAGTAAGGGAGTAAGCTCGCGTCGTGTAGGGAAAGCGTACACCTCTGCAGAGCTCTGAACTGTTCAAACAGCCATGCCCACGGTCAAGGGCGATGTGAAGTCATTCCTCTAGCGTAGCTTTGTTTTTATAAAAGATTTGCGAAGCATGTTTGTGGTTGGGAACCGTTACCAGAATCGGCGAAGTCAGCTGATGGATGACCATTATGTGGTCTGAAATGGTCCTGTATGGATCGGGATGATAGATGGCATCATAGTGAGGCTTCCCGAGTGGAAGCAGTGTAAGTTTGAGATAGAGTTTATGGATGGCTCTGGGAGCCGAAGCTGAGCAGATGAGATGAATGATGTTCTAAATCGGGCGAAAGTGAAAGAAAATAATAGAGGAA
Source organism: Oryza meyeriana var. granulata (assembly GCA_003991445.1). Taxonomy (NCBI): domain Eukaryota; kingdom Viridiplantae; phylum Streptophyta; class Magnoliopsida; order Poales; family Poaceae; genus Oryza; species Oryza meyeriana. Next base: position 211,452 of record RYFJ01000745.1, read on the forward strand.
AAAGGAGTTGATGTCCTAGAAAGGACGAAAGTGAAAATAAACTAATAGATAGTATACACAGAACCGCTGTCGTGGTCCGACAGGCAGTAGACTGGAAACTTTAATCAGTTAAAAATTTGTTCATCCGCTTGAGTTGTTGCAAAGCAATTCGCGAACAGGATCGAGGCGAGACCCTCTTTCCAGTTACACATGGATCAACCCACACCTAGGGTTTTGGAAAATGTTTTAAAATAAAATGTTTATGAAATGAACTCCAGCCTTCCTTGATGGCCTGCATATTCACACTTTTCTCGTAACTTGCTGAGTACATATGTACTCAATCCATTATCTTTTTCCCCTTCAGAAAGAGTGAAGTTGAAGTCAAGATTAGGGTTTCTTTCCTAATCCTAAGCTATTGCTTGTGGATTGTGTTCTCGCTGTGCTGTCGATCCACTGCTGCTGTTCTGTGTGAAGGTTGCTGCTCAGGGCTTGCCCGAAGTCGCAACTTGTAAAGGTATAATATTTATATATATACACACACATACACACTTTATTTAGCTGCTATGATATATTTTGGTTGACCACGGGTACCAGTAAGGTTTTCTGGGACTGGTACTGGCAATGTGGTTTCGTGGGAGTCGGTTCACACCGATCTCCTGCAGCGCTCCCTCTCTGGTGTCATGGTAGGTGGTGCCAGGGCGTGGATGTTACACATCGCCTCCAACGTCCTACATGGGAGAGGGCGAATAAGGTTTTTGAAAATGTGCCGCGCGATTGCTCGTTGTTCGTTCACCACGGTTCGTCTTCCTCTATGTTTGGGTGCTGTGTGTCAATGTCAACATTCTGTACCACATGTCGTACGTGCGGTGCATGCTATTACTCCAAACCCTCCTGATCAGAACCGTCGATATGTATCCATCATGTTTCATGTATTCGATCTATCCATGTGTAGTTTCATCGTATATATATGTAAATCATAAGAGATGATTCTGTTAATTTACATGTTTAATGTAATGATTTATTTATGGAGTAAATTAAATTCATATGTGCTTATGTTTCCAAGCTATGAAAATATAACATCATAAATGTATTTATAACGGCAAATTAACTTGTCATAGTTTTTCATTGAAAATATTATTATAATGTTTTTAAACGATTTTAATTAGTTTTATACTACTATAAGGGTCCGTTTGAATATATGGCTTAGGGGTGAAAATCGCTCGTTTCCCATGAGCACACTTACTAAACTGCTAAACGGTGTGTTTTTTATAAAAATTTTCTATCTAAAAGTTGCTTTAAAAACATATTAATCTATTTTCTAAGTTTGCAATAGCTAATACTTAATTAATCATACACTAATGACTCACCTTATTTTACGTGATTTTCTTTTTCCTCACCTTTAAAGTTAGCCTAAGTCAATCTATGTGATTTAAAAAATGGAGTCGATATGCTTAGGACACCAAACAAGAAAAAGATTGCCGCAACACTAATTTCGCCGAGTTTCCCGACAATGATACGCTTTGGCCGCTTGCAGATGCCGGTTGCCGCAGTCATACAGAACACAACAACCATTGACCAGAGAGGGCCTCAATTGCTCAATGAAAAAATATATATAAATCAAGAATGGACCAAGTCAATTTACCACAATTGGATATGAATGATTAGTATTTCCTAGACTTCCCCAACAGAAAAAACAACTTTTATACTTTTTTGGTAAAGCTTTGAAACGAAATGGAATTGACGCCGCCTCTTCCCTGCGATGAACGGAACGTGTCATCCAGTTGGCGTGCGCTTCCACGCTAACGTCGGATAACGCGTCGCCCCGCCTCGCCTTTTCACACGGCCACATCACTTTCGCCCTTTCTTCGCCTCAGTTTTGTGCTAGTACGTCGCTAGTACTGGTACTGGTTGTTCTTCTTTCGGATCCACCAACAAGGTTAGGCTTCTTCTTGAAGAAGCGATTCGCGTAGTTTGCTCGCTTCTTGATTCGTTCTTGGCGACAAATTCGGTATTCTGTTTCCTTTCTCCTTGGATTCCTGCTTAATCCGCTTCGCATTTAAGGGTCCTGAATGCGAACCACGCGGTTCTGTTCTTGAATCGCTCAAGGGTGGAGAAAGACCGGAAGGAGAGGATTTTTAGTGCAGTTTATTGGAGGAAGGACGCGAGGTCAGAGGGCTTTGGTGCTTAGTTCTTCCGGGCTGTGTTCTTGTGAAGTTTCTCAGGCATGGGGACTGGTCGGAGGAGAAACCCTGTGATATGCTTGTTGTTGTGGTTCTTGATGGCGTTTGAGTTTTCTGCATCTCTGAATCATGAAGGTACTAGATTGCAGTAGGTAGTCTCTGTGTACGAGTTCTTTCTTATCCAACGTTTGCTTAACGCGGTTTAGGGATTTCATTGCTGAATTGCAGGTGTTGCTCTTCTGAGGTTTAAAGAGATGATGGATGCTGACCCATTTGATTCTCTGTTGGATTGGGATGAAGGGAACGCCAGCCCCTGTTCTTGGTTCGGTGTGGAGTGCTCCAGCGATGGACGAGTTGTTTCCCTGTAAGTTACTCCCTTTTGTACAGCAAAACACAAGGAGACAACTCCAATTTACGTATACTCGTTCAGAAAAAATGAATTTGCTGGACTTAGCTGCGACAAGAAAAGGATATTACCTTAAACTTACTTGTTTAGATTGAATAATCAATGTCTCTGTTATATTTTTGTTGTATAATTTCCATCAGTAGCATTGCAGTAGTTTTTTCCCCTTTTGGCATCGTGGGAATGATAATTGATATTTTCTGTGTACTGGGATCATCTGAGGTACAAATTTTTCAGTCACCTATTAAGGATAGTTCTTCGTAAGTTCATCTGTAGAGCATCATCAGCTTAACTGTCTCTATGTACATTTTTTTTCGTCCACAGGCACACACATAGGTGGGCATTTATTTAGAATCATCTGTGCATCTTATGCAGCTTAAATGTTTTTTTATTGAGTTAATAATATTGCGCAAGCTATATGCTTTGTTTTACGTTGCATCGTTATGTGATTTAACAACTCGTTGTAGATAGTCTATGGATTCTTTTTTTTTTCTGGGATAAAGTAGCAGTATGTGTTCTTTTGTCATGCTTGATATTCACAGTATATCTATGTTATCAGTGAGCATGTGTTTGCTGTTGTCTTCCCCTCAAATTGTGTGCGCAATTCTTGTAGGAAATTACCAAATCTTGGTCTGGTGGGTATGATACCTCAGGAGATTGGAACACTTAGCCATATGCGTTCTCTGTAAGCATATTCAGTACTTTCTTCAGTGAAACACTTTGACTAGGTTGCTTCAAAATGGTATTCCACCTGCGTACTGTTCTAATTTTAATTTATTTATCACAGAATCCTGCACAACAACTCTTTCTATGGAATCGTCCCCACAGAGATGAAGTATTTACATGAGTTAAAGGTGTTGGACCTAAGATACAATAATTTCAACGGGCCATTTCCATCAGAGCTCATAAACATTTTATCCCTAAAACTTCTGTATGTGAGAAATTTCTGTACTACATTTTTATCTGAATATAGCCTTACTACTTGCTCTTAACATTAGTACTTGGTTGCAGCCTTCTCAAAGGCAACAGACTTTCTGGTGGCTTGCCTGTTGAATTACACGAGCTCACCTGGATGGATCAGACTTTGTCAAAGAGCTTATATACTGCAAGGTGTGTCTGAGCAGTTTCTGCTGACATATCTGCTTTTTTTAGGGCAAGTGGCATATCCGCATCATACTTGTGATTTATGCAATTTTTGAAACTTCGAATCCAAGTTCATCTAACAAAGAAAATTAAATTGGATTGGTACTTCTGTGGTTTTGTCGTTGCATTGATGATGCGATCGATATCTTAGTTTTTGTTTTATTATCCTACCTCTTTCCAGTACTGGCAACTGAAAATAGCCAAATTACGCATAAAACTGAAAAGTAGTAACGGTAATTGTGTTTCTTGTCAATGATCATTTATTTTTTGATGGAACCTGTGGTGATCTTAGAATAATTCTATTTCTTTCTAACAGTCACTTATTCTTTTAGGAATGAGGAGAATGCCACAATCAGAAGACTTCTAGCAAGCAAAGAAAAGCATTCCCAAAAGAACTCGATGCTTGGTTTTGGAACTTACGCATCACCACTAAAAGGCAAGAACCTTATGACATTGCTGCCAAATGAGCTGCACAATTCAGCACTGGCACCTTACTTCAGAGGTTCTCGACCAAGTCCTCCAAATCCCACACCCTCTTATGAGCCCATACCCTCTCCTGCCCCTGCTGTAGCTCCCACTACAGAACAAGTAGCAAGACAAGGGGACAAGAGCAAGGCTAGAAGTTTGTCAACAATATATGCATCGATTGGAGTTGTTGCTTTTGTCACTATAGCCTTATTAGCTGGATTCTTCCTTTGCTACCGCAGCAGGAAGACCAGCACTGTGGTACCGTTTTCTCCAACTGCAAGTGGGCAATTGCAGACCGGCACTGTGGGAGGTTGGTTGCTATGCTGGTGGATTTATACATATCTTGGTTTAATTATATTCAGTTTTACATATTGAATTGTGTTTTGATTAGTTTGGCATGTTCCTGAGTTGGTGCTATATTGCATTCTTCTTTGGATGCACACAGCGGCATCTAGAATTAACGTCTAACTGCTGTTTTGCAGGCATAACTAAATTCAAACGCTCAGAGCTTGAAACAGCTTGTGAAAGTTTCAGCAACATAATTGACACACTACCTGGATTCACATTGTATAAAGGAACTCTCCCGTGTGGAGCAGAAATAGCTGTCGTGTCTACGTTGGTAACTTACGCATGTGGGTGGACCACTATAGCTGAAGCACAATTCAAGGATAGGGTATGTAATGGTTTTTTCTTTTTTTTCCCCACGGTTAAGATGTTTAACATGGATATGCTATGGTGTTCTAGGTTGAAGTCTTGTCAAAAGTAAGCCATAAGAATTTTATGGGCCTTGTGGGTTACTGTGAAGATGATGAAACGTTCACACGGATGATGGTGTTTGAGTATGTTTCAAATGGAACACTATTTGAGCACTTGCATGGTAAAAACTTCATATTTAGTTTGTTATTCTTCACACCAAGATGAGTCGTGCTATTAGCAGCTATTCATGATCACCATTAAACACATTGTTGTTGCAGTTAAAGAAGCAGACCAATTAAACTGGCAGTCACGCTTACGGATAGCAATGGGAGTGATATACTGTCTGAACTACATGCAACAGCAGAACCCTCCTGTACTGCTGAGAGATCTAAGCACTTCATGCATATGCTTGACTGAAGACAATGCTGCAAAGGTTTCTGACATCAGTTTTTGGAGTGATAGAAAAGAAGATGAAAAATCCGATGCTTCTGATGAGCACAGCACAGTTTATAAGTTTGCTTTGCTTCTGCTTGAGACAATCTCTGGAAGGCGTCCATATTCTGATGACTACGGCCTCCTTATTCTTTGGGCACGCAGATACCTCACTGGGGACAAACCCTTGATGGACATGGTTGACCCAACACTCAAATCAGTCCCTGAGGAGCATGTCAGAACACTCACAGAACTGGTGAAATTATGCTTAAGTGATGATCTCAGTGAGAGGCCAACGGTGGCAGAGGTAACCTCACGCATGCAAGAGATCACTGGGATTTCTGAAGAACAGGCGATCCCACGAAATAGTCCGTTGTGGTGGGCTGAACTTGAGATCATCACATCATAATTCATAAAGCCAGTTCATTGTGCAATATTATTGCAGCGGCAATAGTGTCCTTTCTTGCCTAGATCACAGAAAATTGTACAGTCGTTTAGGACCCTTTTAGGCAGGCAATAAATTTGTACAGATATGCCTGCACACCATTCTTTCATTCTTTGGTTCATGAAACATGGATGAATCTCTGAAGTCCACTAACAATTGTGACAAAAGTGAATATAAATTTACACACTCTACACATAGTTCCTCCACTGAACAGATTTGTTTGAACAGTTTAGATACAAATATGGCTTTCATTTGTTTTATTCACAGAAGAATGGCAAATGGGACACTGAAGAAGGAAAACCAAAACATTCGTATATGTATGTGCAGTGCTGGCCCTCATGCTGATCACAAAATATCATCATCTTCTGTTACGCACATTGCTGTTCCCGCGCGCGTGACAGAGCCAGGACTCGGACGGCGGCTTCAGCGGCGGCATCTCTCCGGACGTCGAGCGCAGCGGCGAGGCCGCCGCCGCCGGCTTGCCGCTCCTCCTCGCCCTGCTAACCGCCGGGCTGCCACGGCCGTCCGTCGCTGAACGAGCCAGCCTGCTCAGCGCCTTCCTCGCGTCGGCGCAGTACCGCTTGCTGGTGCCGAGAATCGCCGTGCCCCATCCTGGACTCGACCACTCCCTGCCGCTGCCGCTCTTCTCGTCGGACCAGCGCGACGGGTCGCTGCTGCGTAGCTTGCTCTCCTTCTCTTTCTCCTTCTCCAGGACGTTGCCTAGGGTGACGCTGGGGCGAGGAGGGGAGGACGCGGCGGTGGACACGTCGGCGCGCGGCGTCCGGCTACGCGCCGGGCTCCGCGCGAACCCGCAGAGCACCGGCTTGACGCTCCAGGGGAGGAACAGCATGAACCCGCACGCCCTCGGAGACATCTCGTCGCTTTGCGCCTCCTCGTCGATATCCTTGTTCTGTCGCGGCGGCGGCGGCAGCGTCGGCTCACTCTCCTCGCGTTGGAGGACGTGGCGAGGGGGTTGCGCCTTCGGTTGCTCGCGGGCGGAAGCGCGGCGCAGCGACTGCGCGCGACGTCTGGCCGCGGCCGTCGCCTCGTCGTCGTGCTTGGAGCAGCGGGCGGTGCGGCACGGAGTTTTCTTCGGGTGCTTGTCCGCGGACGTGGTGGCGATGGCGTTGGCGGCCGGGAGGAAGCGGTCCATAATGAAGCTCGGCAAGCGAAGCGACCCGGCGCCGTCGATGGAACTCAGCCGGGCAGAGAACGCCGCGAACCGGTCGGACGCCGAAATCCTGTCGAGCGCGTCGGAGAACGTGTCGTCCGCGTCGTCGTCGTCGCTGCTCGTCGTCTCGGTGGTGTTCCCGAAGTAGGCCCTAGCGTGGGCGTGCGCCGGGGTGCCGCCGCCACCCCGCCCCGGCGGCGGCCTCGGTGGCAGCACCTCCCGCACCTTCCCGCCGCACGCGTCCTTGGGTACGCCGGGGGAGCTCTCCCACGAGAACGGCACGTGCGTGCGCTGCGGCGACGACGGCGCGTCCCCACCGGGCGAACCGCACCGCACGACGCTGCGTGGCGTGCCCGCCGCCGACGACGACCCGCAGCAGGACCGCCGCGGCGTCGGGAGCGGCGAATCGAGCAGCTGCGCGACCACGTGCCCGTCGCTCACCTTGCGCTGCCGCCGCCTCTTGCTGTCCTCCTCGTACCCGCTCCTCCTCGCCGTCACGATCTCCATGCCCCCGCCGCCGCGCCCGCGCCACCCGGGTAGCTCGATCGGCGGGCAGGCAGCTGGTGGCGCACGTACTGGTGCAGCGACGCATGCACCGGCATGGGAGGCGTATAAAACAACCGCGTGATGACGAGGTGGTTGGTGGTGCCGGGCGCGCGGGCATTGGCGCGAGGGAAACGGCAAATCCGCAAAGGAGGACGCGAGTGGTTGGGTGTTGGGTCAGGCCGTCGGCGGGCGGGGCGCTCGAACTCTCGTGACGGTGTTTATAGGCCTCAAAAGGATGGCAAGCTTGGGTCTTTGGGCTAAAATTCATGCGTTTCAATTTTCAAAGGATATCTTAGAGTTCTAAAATAACACATACTACTCCACTTCATCATAGATATTTAATGTCTAGCGCAATATTTGGTAAACATTTTAAAATTTTGATCATTAATTCTATAGTAGAACAGTAGGTCATCAAATCTTTAATAAATTTATGGTATTATAATAATACTCATTGCGTCTAAGCCAGGAACTCTTGTATTTATAAACGGAGGGAGTATTTCAAGAAAAATCTATGTTTATTTTTTTTTTGTTTTTAACTAAGTATCTGAGAAGTTGTGGATTATCAAAGTTTTAAAATTCTAATAAACGTTAAATATTTATGTGGCAGAAGTAGTTTGTTTTAACGGTCGACACACACAGTAAACAATAGCCTCTTCGTGCACATTGTTTAGTTGCTGGTTGGAAATTTTGAGTTAGAAGCTCTAGAAGTCTCAGTTCCAAAGTTGAGTTGATATATGGCGACTGCAACTTCCTCCTCAAATTTGACTATTTTTCATAGATTTTAACAAATTTATTGTTTTCCGTAGATATTGGTTTTATTACCAGAGACGTATCATATGCATATAAGGTTCGTGCACGTATCATATATATCAGATAATAAATATCACCAAAATTTAAATTTAAACATAAGATTTTACATATAGGTGTAATAGGTAATCAAATAGCAAATATCACCAAAATTTAAATTTAAACATAAGATTTTATATATAGATGTAATACGTATATGTATAATTTTTTTTAAATATTCAATTACATTTCTTAGTTGGCGTGTATGGTGCATGCACCCAACTTTCTTCTCTTTATTACAAGTGTAACTAAACAAAACAAAAAGCCTAAAGACTCTCGAGAATTTCAATCTGCAGAATTTAAAACCCTACGGTACCTCACGTGGTGCTTAAGACTCCTACCAATTTTCGAAGTCAGATATGTGGTACCTAGCAGTACCTAGCCGGCAAGCCATTCTCTCTTCTTTGGCACCCGCAAATTTCATGAGCTGCACATGCCCCAACTCTCATGGCCTATTCGGTAGCAAGTCTTCTTTTGAAGCTGAATTCGGTAGTAAAAGTCAAGTGGCTGACAGTGACTATCCTTGATCTGCATTCTGCCCTGGTCGAGACGATGGGCAACTCAGCAGTAGTACTCTGTACTTTCCAAGTGTTGATTCCCAGGGAGGTGGTGTTAATTGCTTCTGCTAGTACCAGAGGCATTTTTCGGAAGCACCATTCTGCAGAAGATTAGCAGCAGAGTACACCATTATATTAGGCTTCAGACTGAATTTCGGCTGCCTGATCATGTTTTCCCCTGGTCGATCTGGCTGCGGGGAACTGTGCGAGCGTTGAATAAACCAGTTCAGCGAAATAATGGTTGGAGAATAGTATCTGAATCTGATGCTATGCCGGTGCTTCTCCCTGACACCACCATCTGACCTCGGGTTCTTTTTGGATCTTATCACATCTGTGCAGCGTTTTTGTCGTGGGTTTGCGACTCGAGCGATGGCTCGCACCTCGAAGAATGTAAGGTTTTTTAAAATAGATTATTAGACGGGCTATTGATATAGATTATCTAATTAATTATAAAAATAAATTAAATATTTTTAAAAATAAACTTAAAAAATTGATTAAAACAAATGATTTAAGCAATGAAGCAGAAAAAAGTTTTTTGAGAAAAACTATTTTTTGAAACGTAGAGCAAATAATCCATGGAATAATTTGGAAAGAACGGGCCGTAAGTCCAAGTCTAATACGACGAAATTCTAATAACATGTGCAACACCATGGTTAAATTCATCGATAAAAATGTAGAATACGTGTATTATGGAGTATAATACTACTTCATATAGTTTTTTTTTGAGACAACTACTTCATATATAGTTAGCCAGACACACATGCAATTCGTTTTTAAGCAGGCCGTATTTTTTGGGCCTTGTGTAGTGGTCGCAAATGAGGCCCATTAAAGCCTAGTGGGCCACCCTCTAGCATTTTCTGCTCCCGGCTAAGTGGGCTCATAAACTCAATACAGCCTGTTCAGCTTGCTAAGCACGAAACGCCGCCCCTCTTCTCAAGTCCTCATTCCTTCCCCTTCCTCTCGGAAACTGTCCAAACCCCAACCATGGCGACCGCCGCCGACCAAAACCCTAACGACGCCGAGCCCCGCAAGCCCGCGGCGGAAGCCAATGCGGAGGAGGTCGCGGAGGAGGAGTACGAGGAGGAGGACGAGGATGAGGAGGAGGAGCTTGACGGGCCGGCGGCCGTGGCGGCGGAGCGGGAGAAGGTGCAGGCCGTGTTCAAGCGGCTGTCGTCGAACCCCGTGGGCATCCGCGTCCACGACGTGATCATCAAGGGCAACACCAAGACGAAGGAGGAGCTCATCGAGGCGGAGGTCGCCGAGCTCCTCCGCGCCGCCCCCACCGTGCAGGACCTGCTGCGCAACGCCAGCATCGCCAGCGCGCGCCTGCGCCAGCTCGACGTGTTCGACTCCGTCAATATCACGCTCGACGCCGGCCCACCCGAGCTGCCCGGCACCACCAACATCGTCATCGAGGTCGTCGAGGCCGTCAACCCTATCACGGGAAATGCAGGAATATACTCTAAGCCTGAGGTGATATCTACTATTGGTTCGATTGTTCGGTGATTGCATTATATGTCCAAATTTCCTTTTAGTTAAAAAACTTAAGCAATCGTTGATTGTATTGTGAGGTCTGGATTGGGATGTAGATTCGTATTTGGCCGTTCTTATTACATGTTTCAGGGCTTGTGATTTATGACACATGCTTGGTAGTGATTTATTCGTGTTATTGTTTCCTAAATGGCTTAGTATGTTTATAATGAGTTTGGACTTTCTGCTAGTTGAATGCATAGCACTAACGGATGTTTAAGCCTCCCTAAGGTTATCTGTTTTCTGAGTAAGTATGCAAGCAAAGTTGCTGAATAGGTAAACTTCCGAGAGGCATGAATAGAATACGTTATTAGCTTTGCACTTAGTTTCTAGTTGCCTAGATCAATTAGTTAGTGAAACCAGCCTGCTGAACTGATTGGATCATCCTGATTGATTTATGATGTTTCCATTTAGATAAACACTAATCAAGGAGTCATATTTTTAAATACATGTTAGATTTAGATTTGCATGCTGTGTTCTTTATGGAAGAAAACACGAGAAGCGTTCAAAGTGTTATATCCTCATAGCAATGCTTGGAAGGTATCTATATCATGCTATGACTATGACCAATATTGAGCATGAGAATAGAAGTTCATTTTGATCCCCTATCAAATACACGGCCAGACAGTAATATTTGCAGCTTATGTGAGTTCAGTAAATCTAGTTATCTGTTACAAATTAGCCTCTCCCACCTTTCCTGGTTTTTACTGGGCATATCACAAACCTTCAAGGCTTTAACAACTTCACATGAATAGAAAAATTTGTGAGCATTGAAGCTGTGCACTCATTTTCTATATTTGGATCCAAACATAAGCTCCACTTGAAAATTACTTATTCATACCACTAGATGTTTGTACCTGGTAGGTTAGGAGCCTTCTAAGTTGGTGCACAAAATTTAGCTACTAGAAACTGATTTGATCATTCGTGAGCAGTTATGAGTGTTCACCCTACTAATAGCTTGCAACACATTACCCATCAAATTGTTCTACTGCAATCAACACTACTAGTCAACTAAATTCTGATTAGCTGATAGAGATACGGAGAGTATGTTTAACCGTTTTGTAGGGAATTCAGTCTTGTTAAGTCTCTACATTTTGGTCTATATTTGAACTGAGCAAATTTTACAAATGACACTATAAAGATCAGAGTTGAAAAATGGCGTATTAACATTGACGTGTCACTAACATGTGGCATCTGGTCCCTCCACTGATGTCATCTTCCAGTTTGTTCATGTTACCTAGCAAATTTCCCCTAACCCAAATAGGCTAGTACGAAAGAGTAGTGCAGAGGAAGCTTTATCTGATTGAGATTTGAGAGGGAAAATTTCTGCCTAGTCAAGCTGTGGGTTCACTTGTTGGAGGCCTGATATAGAAGTGTTTTAATTGAGTATTGATTAATTGATTTGTAAAGTGTATTCGCAAATATTGGTATGTTCTGCTTGTTTGTCCAGCATATTCTTCTAGCATGACTAGTTTCAGTACGCAAAAAGACTGCAATTGCAATATCAACCATAGATTTCACTGTGCTTCGATTGGAATAAAAAAGGTTATAAGATGCATTGTCTGATGGTCAAGCAACTTACAGCATTGTGTATTTTGTTAAATAAAATTATTGTTCTGTCCAAGATGCAACTAATTCTTTTGAAGTACTTAATCTTTATTCTGTACCAAATATAATACTTTAGTATGGCTACAAATTTGCAGGTACTGATGCTTACTAGATTTCTTGTATTGGTAGAATAGGAGTAAAGAAATGTTATAACATTTAATTACTGTATGATGCATTCCAGTGAGCTCTGCTATTTCAGCACCTGATGCATGATAGCATGACTCTATGCACACTACTTCTGTAGGCAAGATCTTGGTCACTTGAAGGCTCACTTAAGTTGAAGAACCTGTTTGGCTATGGTGACATCTGGGATGCTTCAGGTGAATACGGTTGGGATCAGACATCTGAGGTTGGTATTGGAGTGTCCCTGCCAAGATTTAAATCAATACCAACACCCTTGATGGCTCGGGCGTCATTGTCATCCCAAGATTGGCTGAAGTTCTCATCTTACAAGGAGCGTCTGCTTGGCCTTTCATTTGGTTTGCTTTCAACCATGCAACATGATCTGTCCTATAACTTGACATGGCGTACCCTAACTGATCCATCACAAGTCTCATCGAAGTCCATAAGGAGGCAATTAGGACACAATCTTCTCTCCGCTTTGAAATATACATACAAGATTGATCAAAGGAATTCGCATCTCAGGCCAACAAAAGGATATGCATTTCTCTCAACTTCTCAAGTTGGCGGTCTATGGGATAGCAAAGGGTTGAGATTTTTCCGCCAGGTTCTTTTCCAGCTCCCTGTCCATTTTTATAATTTTGATTGGGTTACATTGATCATTCTATTGCTTTTGTCCCCATCTTTTGTTTTGTTCCTACAATCCATGTATGATGAAACTGCTGAGAAATACAATTACCGTATCTTCTCACAAATATGGCTTGTCCTCTTTATTTCAGGAGTTTAATGTCCGTGGTGCTGTACCTTTGGGATTCTACAATACTGCTCTCAATGTTGGCCTTGGAGTGGGTGCCATTATTCCACTAGGAAGAGGGTTCATGAATCTATCTTCATCTGTGCCTGATAGATTTTACCTCGGAGGTCATTCTTCTCCAGTTTGCAGCTTGAGCAGACTGTCATCCTTATTGGGTTTCAGAACAAGAGGAATTGGCCCGACAGAACCACGAAGGCTTGTCCCTAGTGAATCTGATGATGGATCTGCTGCCTCACCAGGGAGGGATTACTTGGGTGGTGATCTTGCTGTCTCTGCCTTTGCCGACCTTTCGTTTGATTTGCCTCTAAAGTTATTTAGAGATGCTGGAATACATGGCCATGCATTTCTAACTGCTGGGAACCTTGCAAAACTGTCGGGGGGCGAGTATAAAAAGTTCTCACTTTCTGAATTTGGGCGCACATTTAGGAGCTCGGCAGGTGTTGGCATTATTTTGCCTACTAAGCTTTTCCGTGTGGAGGTACCTTTCTGCTTCATTTTCTGAGACTTGTGTTTTCAAACTATACATTTTAAATGCCAACTAACTGCATCAAAACTGATATCTTTTATTATTTTTATTTATCCAGGTGAACTACTGTTACATTTTGAAGCAGGCTGAGCATGACTCTGGCAAAACAGGAATACAGTTCAGCTTCTCCTCGCCCCTGTAGTGACCTGAAATACTTTGCAGCCGAAGTAGCTTCTCCTGTAGAATGCTATTGCTACCCCTTCTATTCTTTCCTGCTTAATCAACTACCCAACAAGCATATTTGCATTCCATTGACTTCACGTGTGGCACTCTTTTATCGGCATGAAGAGCCTGGAGTATCTCATACTATTCGGCGTTTTGCCCTTCTCAGAAGTGTTCCTCTTTTTTTTGTACGCAGTGATGTCAAAGACATGGTTTGTATGACTGGAATACAGATGCTGCAATTGGTGGAGGCAATAAAGTTTTCGGGAAAGTGTTTACACCAAAGAAACTTTGAATCGTCCATTCATATATCTTGCATGGTACTAGGCACCAGGCCTTCATTCATTTGAACCATTTGGATTCTGACGCTAGCTGCTGCTTAAAGATTAGCCTGGTGCACGGGTCAAAATTTGCCTAATTGTACGTTCCACACGGCGATCCTTTCTGAATACTTTGCATACGTGCAGGTCATCTTCGAACATTATGCCTTCCTAGTATCTGATATCACCGTAGATTGCATAGCTCCGGTGCTTGCTGTCCACAGTGGGCCGTGGGCGTCCTCTTGAACCTTTTTGGTATCATTGGGCAAGTACACGTGTTCACGAACGAACGAGGCATGCGTCACTCGTCAGCGCTCGACGGGGCCGTCCATCTGGCCGCAGCTCGGTGTCATTGTTACTTCCATTTCGCACATGCGTGGCACCAAGATAGGAGTATCGTTTTGGATTCAGTCGATCATTTCGGTCTAAGGTGACAAAATATCTGGGGTTGGACAACTCAGATGTTATTGTTCACGCTGCAGTCAGAATTGAACGGGGAACTAGAGTCTGGACGAGTGGATGGATGTCGTTATGCTGCGAAGTTTGATTCGAACTTCGCCAAGAAAATTTTGATTGCTGGAGTATGTCACTGGCAAACTCGCCCAACAAAAATCAAAACCATCTCCGAGCCCCAAAAGAGAATCAGACAGAAGAGCGGTGCTACACAAACGATAACTTCAGAGTACAATTCAGCGGAGTAACCAAAGCTTCGTGCCAAGAACATAGTGCAGAGCCAAGACGATACGCCAGTACGCTACAGCAGTTACAGCCTTATTACAGGCTCACAGCCTAGATGGCACAGATAGTGCAGCACCACCAAACAGACACTATCCTGCACAGCTGAATGCGCGGGTAGTTCGGCACCGGCAAGACCGGCAGTAAGTTTGGTGGCGCTGCCTGGCTGAGCCTGGCGGCCTCCGCCGGTAGCGCCGCGCCCCCATGATCTCTTGTCGAAGCAGGAAGATCCAGCAGCAGGTGGAGGCAAAAGCAGGCAGCTCGCAACAGAAAGGCGACGGGTGACAGATCGCGGACGATCTGTCTGGGCAACAGTTGGGACGGTTGGTGGCCATGTCATTTCAGGTGTCTCGCCAAACAACAGCGAGAAGAATGGTTTTGTACATGTCGCGTGACTAGATCACTAGACTAAAGGGAAAGGGAGAAGAATGGTTTACAACGGAGCCCGGTGCGACTCCAACATCAGTATGCTCATATTCCTAATCAGATGACATGAAGTAGTATAGAGCTTATACAGGATCTATCAAAGCCTCGAAGGACTAACCTTTGAAGGTTCATTGTACGACTAGACTCACCCAAGGACAGATATTTTGCTCCCCTTTGTGGATACTTTGCCGAATGCCGACTATTCAACAGAGCAGAATGATCAACTTCATCAGGGTATCAGGCTTGAATATTATGTGCACATGAATAGCAAGTTAGTGGTTTTGTCCAGCAGTTGTATTTCAGTCTTAACTACTTGCAGAATGTGCAGCAATGACCGCATGTTGTATTATCATCAGTGGTAAAGTCTTGCTAATTCTGGGTTGTAAAGACTGGTCTACCATGCGCCATCTAAGGCAATGCATAACAAATAGGAAACATCAAAGAGTGGAAATAGTGTTATATCATGGATGAAGTCTGCTTGCTCAACATTCATTTGTATCAATTTGACACCATACAAGCTCAGTTTTATGTATTCAATCAGATCAGAATCTACCCACAAATGAGATTTGGGTGTCAATGTATTATTTATGACCTCAAGATCAATTCCATTTAATACATTTGCACAGGCAATTTACAATCAAGTAAATTCTTCTGTTGACAACCCCTCAGTTTCCTCAGTATACATGCCTTAGGGAAAAGCATATAAATTAAACAGGTCGGAACTAGGGAGGAACTAAATTTGCAATGAACTTAGCAGCACCTAGTAAACAAGTAGAAGAGAACTTTATATCACACCCAGAAGATACATCGCCAAAGAGAGAAAGGGCTAGCTGAGAACAGCAAACCAAGAAAATTAGACGAATGCTGCAACCTGAGATCCTCAGTTTAGCCGCCTTCTCTTGTTCCGATGTAAACCCCCACCATCTACATCCAAAGAACCTAAGGCATCATTTCTTCCCCTTCTCCTCAGGGATCTTGAAGACCCTGCATTACTTGGTTCCCCTGTGCTTTCAGTAAAAGCAGCATCCTCCTGAATTACAGCCATGGTGCTTGAATTAGAAGCTTGGTCTGCAGCTAGCGCTACAGCAACATGATTTCCATCAATTGGCGGCTCGGGATTTGGCGGATTTGATGAAGTTGATGCTCCATATTGGCTTGGCCTAACTATTCTTCTAAGGTCACTCACAGCGGTTGCCAATCTTTCTGTGCTTGCAAGGTCAACAAAGTGTTGCAATAAATCAATTCTTTCCGAGGAAAATGGACTTGAGCTACGCCTGGGAAGATCTGACGTGCTGTTTCCGGGCAGCACACTCCCCGCAGCAGAAGCAGCAACAAATGTAGAATTTTCTGCATCCCTCTGCAACCTCCTTGCCCTCATTCTAGTAGTAATTCGGCCTAAACGGCTAGCATGATGAGCATGATCAATCATTTCCTGGACGGTTGATTCAGGAGGCCCTTCAAACCTACTCACACTATTCATAATCTGCTGATCAAGAATGCGCCTCCAAGAAGACAATATCCCATGTGCCTCGCCAAGCCTTCTAGATATCGGGCGCAAATGGTGGAATTTCTGCCGGAAGCTCTCGAGCCGATTGCCATGTGGCCTTGGTGGGATTGTCGGGCCTGATACATTTCCATCGTCTGCAACCTTCTTCTCCACATCAGAACTCGAATTCCCTCTCCCATAAATAGGGGTGATGTTCCCTTCAGTAACCTCACCTTTGCAGACAGGGCACTCCTTGTGAGTTGAGTGGACATGCAACCATTGGTACAAACAAGGCCAGCAGAAGAGATGCCCGCAGGAAGTGACCACAGGCTCAGATGCCATCTCGAAGCAGATGTTGCACTCAAACATTGCAACGCTCTTGCCACGTTCGGCTGGCTCCTCCTCTGAGGCACCCACCATAGCACCATCGGCGACCACCTTGTTCTCTTCCACAGTATCATGCATAGGCTCTTGCGGTGGTTGTGCTACAGCGTCGTTCTCAAGGGCAGGGACCTCCGAGCCGAGAGGCGGAAGGTCCGACCTGAACCGTCTTGGACGGAGGCAGCGACTCTGGCGGCCATTCAGGCAGATCATGGGATGGTAGCGCTCGACACGCTCCGGGCGGAAGGAAGACGAGGCCGTCGACGACGATGGCCGGTCTACCCACCCAAGCAGCTCGCTGGGCCGCAGCGGAAGCAGCGGCGGGTGGGAAAAACCGAAGTCAAGGTCGTCAGCGTGCTCAGGTATTGCCTCCGGGGCCGGCACGGGAGGCGGCACGTAGGGTGGGTGCGCCACGGGAGCCGTCGGGTCGTACGGCTCGGGCAGAGGGGTCGGCGGGCGCACCAGCTCGGCGCGGGACGGTGAGTACGACGGGTGGAGCGGCTCCGGCTCCAGCGGAGGGGCGTCGGCCGAGGCGGCCGACGAGGAAGGCGACGAGGAGAGCATCGGAGTGCCGAGCGCGAGGTCGGAGCCGAGATCGGGGCGGCGCGGGCGCGGGGCGCGTGGGAGGCCGAGGTAGAGGTTCAGATCCATCCTTCTGCTGCTCCGCGCGGCATCATCCGCGGCCATCCGGCGGGCCACGCGCCTAACCACACCGCGCCACGCCTCCTCCTTCCCCTCCCCCTTACCACCCCCAGCTCGCCGCGAAGCTCGCCCCCTCCCACCTCACCACCATGCCCCGCCACGGGGCGCGGCGTGGGCGAGCGCTGCGCAGTACAGCATCGGGAGGGGCATGAGGCGGCGGCCTCCACCGATACCGCAGCGCACGAGGCGGTCGCGGTCGGAGTCAGCGGTTGCGGCGGCGGCGGCGGCGAGGAGGAGGAGGAGGGTGGGGAATAAGGAATGAAGGCGAAGGAGGAGGAAGAACGAATAGGCAGAATTAATTCGGGAAGCGGCCGGACGGAGAGAAAGGCCTGAAGGGAACGGGAAGCACGCGGCGAGGTTTTGTCGCTGCGGGAAGACAGCGCGCCACGTCAGCGCGCACCCGCCCGGCCGCCCCACGCCGGAAACGGTAAAAAGTCTGTCCCGATGCAGCGACGACTCAATAACTACCGGCCGCCTACTCTACAGGAAGGAGTTCGGCGTAATAACATCGTAATACACCGTATTTACAGTTCACTCTCGGTAGAAGAATTTTTTATTTTTATATATTTTTTAAAAATATTTAAAAAATATATTTTCGTTTTAAAATTTTACAAAAATATACCCCCAACGCCCTCTGGGAGGACGTTTTTTTTATAAAATCGTCCTCCCAGAGAACGATTTGATGATGGCTGATGGCCATCGGCCGCATCAGCACTTTTGCAGGCGGGGCCGGCTTTTTGCAGGCGGCCCCCTTGCCGCCCTCCTAGAGGGCGGTTTTTAGGCGGCCAGGAGGCCGCTTGCAAAATGGCCACTTCTTTTATTCTTTTTTTCGCTCTTTTTTGTTTTTTTTGACACTTTTTGTGTTTTTTTTGCAACTAGGAACTCAGGAACAACAAAACTTTAGGAATGTGCAGCTCAAACCGATGTAAGATATGGTCTGTAGAAATTTATGAGCGTACTTTAAAACCCGTGCTGAAAATTTGGACCTTGAAAACTCAATCTTCTCGGGCGAATTTCGCAAAAAATTTTTGGACAAACCCGGCGAAGCCAAAGAGAACCTTTTGGAAAATTTTCTGTAGATGTCCGCAGAGTACTTATTTGCCCGATTCCGAGACCGTATGTGAAAGTTATGCCTGTTTTAAGTTGGTCTGGGAAATTTACAAAAGTCCGAGTGGAAGAACCTTAACACGCGCTAACTACCTTAAAACAGACATAACTTTCACATACGGTCTCGGAATCGGGCAAATAAGTACTCTGCGAACATCTACAAAAAATTTCCCAGAAGATTCTCCCTGACTTTGCCGGGTTTGTCCGAAAAATTTTTGCGAAATTCGGCCGGAAAGATTGAGTTTTCGAGGTCTGAAGTTTCAGCACAGGTTTTAAAGTACGCTTATAAATTTCTACAGGCCACATCTTACATCGGTTTGAGTTGCACCTTCCTAAAGTTTTGCTGCTCTTGAGTTTCTAGTTACAGAAAAACACAAAAGGTGCCAAAAAAAAGAGCAGAAAAAAACAAAAGAAGTGGCCATTTTACAGACGGCCCCCTGGCCACCTGCAGAAGTGCTGACGGCCGTCGGCCGCCCGGTCTACGGCCGTCAGCCACGTCATCAAATCGCTCTCTGGAAGGGTGATTTTATAAAAAATATCCTTCCAGACAGCGTTGGGGGTATATTTTTATAAAATTTTGAAAATAAATATACTTTTGTAAATATTTTATTAAATAAATATAAAAATAAAAAAATTCCTCGGTAGAATCTTCGTGAGCCGCGCTACCATCTCATCTGACGGTCCAACTGATCCACCCATGGCGAGCTCTCCGCCCTACCACCGAGGGAGGCAAATTTTGATGATCTGGCACTCATTTGATTGCCACGTGCCATCCCTTGACAATAATACATAAAACCATCTACTTCCTTCCTCCCCTTTTATAAAAGATCTTTTCTTTTTTTAAAAAAGAATTAAGGTTAAGGAGAAAAGAATAGCATGACTCTTATTAAATAAGTAATGGTATGAGTGAGATGGTAGGTAAGGAATAAGATAGAAATAAATTTGAATAAAAAGTAGTTGATGGGACAACTAACACTATAAAATCTCTTATATTAGAAAATAAGTTAAAATCTCAAAATCCCTCGTAGAAGGAGACGGAGCGAGTAAGTCAATGACGTGTAGGTTATGATGACAAATCATAAAATCTCTATCGAAGAATGACAAATTATCAAATTTTTCGAGGTAGGCGTTATATCTACTGGATTTCTTGGTGTAGCTGATCACCGTGAGGCTGCCAGTTTGCACATGTGGAAGCAGGCAGCCCAACAAACAAACGACAGGCATGTGCGTAAAATCATGCCAATCAGAGCTGGTGAACATGCCGATCACTCCTTCCAGCTCTCAACTGCCATACCAAACTGTATATGTGACATATATGTCAATTATAGCATATAGGAGGTAATAAGCTCAATTTGTTGACTAATCAATCGTATTTGCATGTATATGGCAATGAATTCAGATTGGGTCGTCTCTGCCACAAGGCATGACAGATGATAAAATCACATCTTTGTGTACATATGATTTCAAGGTGGTTTGCAGTGTTTTCCAATAAATAAGAAGTGTCACATAAATAGAACTTAATTCGTTTAACTCGCCAGCGGTTTTGAGCCTTCCCATATCTTCTTTTGGATCAGAAGCACAGTTGACACCATCAGCATATAATGGACCTTGGCAGCTTTAACATGTCATGCCTATCAAAGATGTTGCTTAAGAAAACAAATAGCAGTTGCTTCTCTCATAACAATGTAGATAGAACAAAGCATCCTGCATTAGTTGCTGATGAAGACATCTCAAAACTTTTAACAGTCGGCACCACAGGCACAAGGAATGTCTGAACAATGTTTGGAAACACAAAATTAGCAAAGTTGGTGCTTTCTAGCATTAACAAATACCCTTGACACATATATCCTTAACAATCCTCACCTTTTAGCTTCAGAATATACTTTCTTTTCAGAGATTGCTTCAGAATATCAGCAGATTTTTCTTATTATCATTCACAAGCTACAACTCCGGATATATACCGAGATCATTGCAAAATGCAAAAGCTACATTGGAAGAATAAGCTTACATCACTAGAACAACCGTAACCAAAGGAATTCTCATCTAACAATGTGGTTGTAGCCCTTATATCGTTCCAATTTTTACTTTCGTATAGAAGGTAGAGAGACACTACTTTATAACCATTGCATTAATGGTTAGTGAAAAGGATACAAGGTGCATGTGAAGGCAAAACAACCAAAAAAGAAAAAAAGAAGAGGAAGAGAATAAAAAAGAAACGGAAGAGAAAGAAAAAAAAATATCATTCCAATTCACCAAAGGAATATCGTATCCAGTGCTATCACTACTTTAGATGCTTCCCTACTCATGTACTCTGGTTGCTGCACTCTATATGACGACCCTGAACAAAACGAGGAAGAGAAGCAACAACACTCAGAGGCATCAATTACTATATAACCCTGATGCAGGTAACGTTCTTCAAGTAAGCAAAATAGTGTGCAATTTCATACCATCAGTCACTATACCACATCTCAACTCACAGCCTCACACAATCACACTAGTGTTACTTCCGGCAGGACAAAGGCAAGGTCTCTATATCTCTAAAGGTAAGTTATTTGTTACTTTCTGGCTGTAACTTGTTGCTGGCAGCATGATTTAACTGTTGTTTTTTTCTAAGCGTATACACCATGATATGATATGTTGCTACTGACTTCTTTTACAGTTAGCAGAAGGGAAATCTAGCAGGCTAATCCAGCATTTGAAGGGCCAGCAGACACATCCGTCTCCTTCACCATCTTCTCCATTAGAGGGGGATGCTCATCTCCACTACCATCGGCGCCGCGGCTCATCCTTCCTCTTTCTCTTACGGGAGAACTAGTTATCCCCTTCAATATCCAGGGCGAGCTTGAGGCGGAAGAGGATATTCTCCGTTACAGTTGGACAAGCATCGATATCATCTGTTCTATCCCTCTTTAAATGTGTATCGATCATGGTGAGGGGCTTATGCCTAAAGAGCCTATGGCATGCAAAACATCTAAGCCTGAAGCTGAACCCTCACGCCAAGCGAATTCCTACAATTCGTGGGGTTTTCTCCCAAAATTTCTCTTCCGAATATCAGGCCTACATATCAATTCATTTAAGAATGCACAAGTATATATATAATAAGGGAGACACATACTTCTTTAATACAGAATGGGGCGCTTTAGGTGACAAAATGGATGGCAATCACTATGCTATATTAAGCAGGATGGTTAGAGCATCTTTAATAGCTAATCCATTTAAATAGCTAAGCCAAAATTTAGTTATTTTGGTAAAAAACATTCTTCAATAAATTACTTATCCAAATTTTCATCTAAATTAAATTACCAAATCATCTCACAAGATAGTTACATATGGTCATTCAAACCCACTGTTCAAAAAGTGAGACCCACGTTAAAATATTGTTTTTTTCCCTCGGATTGCAGCCCTCTCGGCTTTGCTACTCGTCCTCGCCTGACGCAACCTCGCCTACTGCCGCTGTTCCCGCCACCGCCGCTGTCCCACTGCAGCTCGCCGCGCAGCCACTCGCGGCCTCCTCGTCTCTGCTACTACTCCTCGCGATCTCCCCGGCCCTTCTGCTCCTCCTCGCCTGCCGCCGCCGTCTACGCTACTCCTCCTCGCGGCCTCCCCGGCTCCACGGCAACCCCGACGGCGGCGGCAATGACTTCGATTCGTCGATTCGTTGCCACCACTGCCCACATCCCCGCCGATTCATAGCTATAGAGGTTTGGTTGTGTACAAAGGAGACTTGGGCGTACGTTTGGTTGCTTCACATTCCTTTACTTTTACTTTTAGCTATAGAGGTTCTGATCAGGTTTAACCACACATTGTGCAACTACGACCCACTGACATTTCTTAGAAGTGCTTGCTCAGTGGCTCTGTGCAAATGTTCTTCTCTTGTCAGACCTCCTTGGTGGCCTATTTTTGTGAAATCGTGTTTGGTTTCGTAGAGTTTGTTTTATTTCTTGATTCATACTAGTCCGTATTGTACGTCTTGGTTTAGTGGTGCAAAGATGTATGCTCGATGTATTCACCAATCACCTAATAAGTGTGTTTTTGTTTTGTTTGTCCCCTTAATCTGTGGCCATGAAATCTGTTTGACCAAGCAGCAGAACTGCGACAATGTGTTTTGCTGGAGGAATTGTCATTGGAACATAATAAGCTCGTACGCCCATTATTGGATTTCAGGTTATTCAATTGTCTTACAGAGGCTCTTTTTATTGTTTCTTCTTGTTGGGGTCATTAAGCTAATTATTTATTCTTGGTTCCCAACACGTCAATGCCTAAGTTGCGTGTATTGCGCTTGTTTGGCAATCCTCTAGAGTTTCTCCTAGAAATTTTGCCACTGCATAACCTTAGGCATCTCACACTTGAATATTAGAATCGAAGCACTAGAAAGTGTAATGCTTCGTTTTCAGTGAGATGTTTAAACTATATTTTACTAAAATTTATCTGTGAAAATTTTAATCTTTGTGTGCTGTGTCGTAAGTCGTGCCTAGATCTCGGTTTGACTTCTCGTCCTTAATCTCGAAATCCGTCCTCTCAAAACCTCCGTTCCAAAATAATCTCCTCAAGTTCGAATCATTGTATCCGAGTTTGCTCCAAAACCCTGACGACAAAAACCCCCTCTACCCTTTTCTCAAAAATCCCCGCTTCGACATCCTTTCCGAAGATCCAAATCAGAATCCTAAAAATATCCCCTTGCTTCCCCCTCCATAAATCCCCTAGTTTTCTCCCTCTCTAGACTCCCTGCCAGTTTCCATGAAATGCCAGTTTCCATGAAATCAACTCTCGAATCGGGAACTCAAATCCCAATTTTGAGTTTAACTCATTCCCCTCCCTTGGAATCCCAAAATACCAAAATCCCCTTTGGACTCCTTCCTTGTTCGTTGAATTTTTCCTAGACTCAATATCAAACTTGAGTTTAAATCTCAATTCAATTCCTCAAAATTTACCCAATACAAGTCCCTAGAAAATTGTGAAAAGCCACTGGACAAATCTCCTCCAAAAAAATATTTGAGTTATCTTTTGGTTTTCACCTCCCTTGGCTCCTTGATTGATTCCTGAGTTCAAATAAGTGATTTGAATTCAAAATCTCAAAGCAAATCCTCAAATTTCTATCAAAACAATCCGTGGAAAAATAAGAGGGAGCACTGTTGCTCACGGGCCGTGTCCCCCTCTTTCTCCTGCCCAGCCAAGCGGCCCACGGGCTAGCAACACTCCCCGCTCGGGCGCCCTTAGATGCTCGCAACATGGCCTCCCGCTCCTACGCCCGCCACCTGATCCCCTTCGCTTGCCCACACGCCGCGCGGATCACCGCCCGCCGTAAATGGTTGCCATGTACCCCCAAGCTTTGTGCCAGCCGTCAATCTCTGTTCCACTTTCCCGCGCGTGAGCCGGGCAGAGCCACCAGAAGTGCGCCGTGTGTCCCGACTCCCAGCTCCGTGCCGTCTGATCCCACTTAACAGATGCGCGTGCCCGCCACCGTTCGGATCGCACCGCGTGTCCCGAGCCACGCGCCGCTGTTCGATTCTCTTTCGCATAGTGTTTCTTCCTCCTCCGTCCATCCCGTTTCCCCTCTCCGCGCCCGCTAGGTGCTCGATCTATGTTCCGAGAGGATGCCCGACGCCACGCTGGTCCCCGCCCGACCCCGCCATGGTTGCCGCTAGCTGCCAAACGTTGGGCAGCCATGGCCACCACCACCGCTCCCTTTTTCCCCGCCTTCCCTTGCCTCTGCCCCGACCGAGCCAGTCAAAAGGGCGTCCGCCGCCTACATCACCCAGGCCCCGCCTCTGCCATCGCCCCTGGACCACACCAGCTGTTCTCCCGCGCGCAGATTTCGAACCACGGCCACCCGATACACCGACAATCACCCCCATTACATCCGCGCTGTCGAACCAATTTCATCCCAAGGAGAAATCCCACGCCACGGCGCCTCCTTTCTCTCTCCTCCATGATTGGAGACCGCCCGAATAGACCTAGCGGTCTCCCTCACCGCTGCTAGCCTATAAAAACCCTTCCCGAGCTCCAATCCCTCTCTTCTTGCTTTAGGTTCCTAGGGAAAAACGAACGCATTACCACCGTTGTCTTCAACTCCGACTGCGCCAACCGCGTCTGCCCCGCACAGCAGAGCGCACCGGTCCCAGAGCCGAATGCCTCGGCACTGCCCCTCGCCGGTCCTCTCCTCTCGGCTTCACCACCGTAACGCCGACGTCGGGCTCGCTCTCGTCAGTGAGCCTCCCCGTCCTCCTGTGTTTCCCTTCACCACCGCCGCGGGCAGCCGCACGCCGCCATCCGTCTCTCTCGGTGGATCTCCAGGCTGTTGGCCTCTCTCTTCCTTCCCCCGTGTCCACTGGATCCCCTCCGCTTCTTCCCAGCCGTCGCCAACGACCACGGCCCGTCGCGCCGTCATGGATGCCGAGCTTGCTCTCCTCTCTCTTCACCGTTCTCGGGTTCCTGTTGCCAGCCACCACCGCCCTTTGAATCCCAGATCCGAGCCGTTGAAACCCTTCGCCGTGATCCCCTCCTCCCGTCGGCGCTACCAATTGCCGCTGACCGCCGCCGCTCGCCGGAATCGCCCTCGTTGCCATGAGCCATCCGATCCATCCTCTTCCCCGCCCCTGTGATGTGAGTACCGGAGACGATGGCCACTTAGGTGCCAGCTCGGCCCTACTCGGGCCAGCGCGCGCCGAGTCAGCAGCTTGCCCCCCCATGCATGCGTTCGGTCCACCACTCCTGAGACGCCGACATATAGGCCCAATCGCTTTAATTCACTGTGGACCGAGCCCGTGCACCCAACCCTTTCTCCCACATCCCCCATCGGTCCACACCCCAGTTCCCTCTCCCTACCCACTGACGCGTGGGCCCATCTTGTCAGATCCACTGCCAGCCCGTGGTGTGAACCTCTCCCAGTGTGACTGGTAGCTGGGCCCCACCCCCATTTCTCTCCTTAGGACACAGCAGCCACCCTCTGTTCTTTCCCCCACTGGCCTGTGGGCCGTAGCTGATAGTGGGCCCCTACTGTCAGTGACTCTAAGAAATATTCCCTCAGATATTCCTTTATGGAAAACCAAATAAATCATTCCTCCTTTATCCAAAATTCCAATTAAACTTCGGAAATTCATATCTTTGGTTCTGTAACTCCGATTGACTCCGTTCCAACTCCAGTAATTTTCTAAAATTGAGATCCATCTGATGGCACTATTAGTAGCAATAAATAGGGTCTTTTTCTTGGTCTCGGTGTAGATTTTAATTGTTGGTCATCGGAATATCATTTCGGAGCGGATTTCGCCGAGATTTCTCGAAAACACATGAAGACCTAGAGCAAGACAAGTCACCTTTGATCAATCAAGCCTATAATTGAAATTAAATTATTTTAATTGTGAAAATTGTATCGATAGACGTGCACTGATCTGTGTAGTCCCATCTGCGAGTTAGATCGATGAACTTTCTCAAACTTGCTGCATTTAAATACTTCCTTGATGATTGCAATATCCTGTTCCCTTGTAACCACCACTGCCGCGTCTCGGTATTCTTGCACTATTGTGCGAGTACTGACGGTCACCCTTTTAAACTCAAAATTTGAGAAACCTCTTGAGTAAAATATGGTTTTACAAAATGCTTAGAAAACCTGACACTTGAGTCGGTGCCTTGTGAAAGCAAAATGAGTTTTAAAAATGGAGATTCATGACACAAGTCCGGTCCGGTGTGTGAATCTTGTGTGGTCGCCCTAAAGACCGATTCCTTCAGAATTTCATTCGAACATATGACAGTACAACCACATAGGTGAATGGGAAGCCCCTGGCTGAGTAACTAGTCGATCAGGGATGCCCTGCATATCATTGGATTGTGGATCGCTAGGAGGGCAGTGGGGTTGCCTCCTGGGTTTCTAACACAGTATGTTCTTGAACCTACCTAGTTGTTGGTATCGGACCCCTCTAGTTGGCATGGGGAAAACCTAGGATGCTTGGGAAATGCCTTGTCACGAACGTCTGGTGCCGACGGGTATTCGGTGTCAGTTTCATGTCGTGTGGGTAAAGTGTATCCCCTCTACAGAAGTCTAAACTGTTTGAATAGCTGTGCCCATGGTCATGGGTGGATGTGAGGTGATTCCTTAGCGTAGTTTTACCCTGTTTGTAAATGTGTGTGTGGTTTTGGGAACGGTGAGAAGGATGTGCCGTCAAGGACACGGGTCGTCCGATAATGTCGGCTTGACTGTCGAGGACAGCAGGACTCGGGATGTCCGGAGAAATGTTTTGGCTCGGGGAGCCGGTTTGATGTGGATTCTTGAAATTGCGAAAACTGGAGAAATAAAGATTGATACATTTTCACTCCGATCGGGCGAGATTCCACCTCGCCCTATTTGTTGAGAAGCACACGCTTAGCAGATTCAAAAGAATTTAAATAAAACAAATTACAAAATATCCAGCCTCCCTTTGAAGCCTGCAACAACCACCTAAGTTCCCCTGACTTGCTGAGTACGTAAGTACTCACCCTTGCTCTCTATATATAGTTCCCTACCTGAAGCTAGAGCTGGAGTTGCAGTGAAGTGAAGACTAGGGTTTCGTCTTGATTCCTAGCCGCTGTATGTGTGTTGGGACTTAGTCCGCTGTTCCGTTGCTATCGCTGCCTCTGTGCTGTTCGTTGCTGTCTCCGGCTTGCTTCGAAGCTGCAACATAAGTTAATGTATATGTCTATATATTTATTTAAGGTTTGCGACGATGCATATCTGATTTTCGTGGATATCAGCGCTACATCCTGGGACTGGTATCGGTATTGCGGTTCCGCGGGGAAGTAGTTCGCGCTGTTTTCTTGCGGCACGCCCTATTTGGTGCCGTTGTACGGCGGTACTAGATCGGGGTGGGACAGAAAGTCTTAAATCTATCACTGTCTAAATTGAGGTGATAAACTATTCTACATTCTTATCCTGTTAACTAGGTTGTTTCACTACTAGCAACCCTTTTGATAAGTATGTATTTTGGATAGTGGAACTAGCCGTTAGGATTTGGAGACTAGCAAATGGCCATTCTATTGGAGTAGACAAAGATTTTGACTACCTTTTTTTACTAGCTACCCAAATAAAGATTTGGATAGTCAAAAATAGATTAGTTATTAGAGATGCTCTTACAGTTTACTCTCTGTTCATTAAAAGTATGAATCCCTTCATTGCGCAAAAAATATCATGCCATTGACAGCACTGCCAGTCAGCCACCACGTTGCCTAAACTACGATGCTTCCATCACCCAAATTCTAGCACAATTAGCATTCCGTGTGTGTTCCTAGAATGTGTCATGCTCAAAACTGATATTAGGACTGTTGATTTCGTGTGCATTGTGCCAATTTAGTGTGCGGATGCATTTCATTAGCAATCTTTAATGTCGAACTGCGTATAATGCATTACTGTAAACTAAAAAAAAACTATAGAAGTTCAAGTATTTGAGAAGGTTATCTTGTGTGGCTCTCAAGAAAAAAAAAGGTATGGTTGATCACACATCAACTCAACAGCTTTAGTTGCATTAGCTCCTAAAGGGTCATGAGCCCATGACATTCCCAATTTATCTATAGTTCATCTCTTTTAATCACTGGAGAAGCAACAGTGTACAAAATTCACTAAATGGTCTTAATAGTTAATCTTGGAAAAAAGTCTAATTTATATATGTAAGTACATCGGGCATGCGATAATGTTCAAAACAAAATGCCACAACAGTTTAAGAGTTACCAAGCAAGAGGCAAAAAGATTAAACAAATTGTTGATCCCTTTGCACAATCTAAGGGCTCCTTAGGAACATAGGATTATAAAAACGTAGGAATAAAAAAAATATGAATGTATGTGTAAAACAGAGGATTGAAAAACATAGGAATTTTTTTAAGATAGGATTGAAAAACATGTGTTCGAATAGGACAAAGGAAAAATGTAGGAAATGAAACAAAGAGATCGGAGTGGATGAAAATTTTCGTTTGTTTCTCAGTAGAATCCATAGGAAAGGAATTTTTCCTTTGTTTTTCCCTAGGATCAATTCATGTGAACCAAACGGTGCTACAGTCACCAAATCCTTAGGAATCTAAATCCTCCATTTTTCCTCTGATTTTCCTCCTATCCGAATGAGCCCTAATATTTAGGAATGTATACCTGAAAAAAGAATAGTAAAGGTAAATGTAGTCATTGATAGCCGTGCCAGTATCAACATCATTATTCCTAAAACGTTAGCACCAGAGAAATTTACAGTTAGATGCTTTGGTGTATAATACTGAAAATATAAGAAGGATCCAAATTTTGGATGACATGGGTCTCGGGTACCCTTACAAGAGACAAATACGGCCACCCAGATAGAAGGTGGGCCAGTCTATGTAATTAGAGATAGAGTAGAACTTGGCATCATGCTATCTTGTATGACAAGAAAAGAGATAAAATTCTGGTTAAATACTCTATGTACAAATAACGAAACCCTAGACCATATCTGGCTAGGTTTTCTACTTTTAACCCTCGCCCCTCGATCTATAAAAGGTGGGTAGGGAGCTCTCTCGGGGAATAACTCATACACAAGCGAAAGCAATCCACTAAATAGGAGTAGTGTATTACCTCTCACCGATGACCTAAACTTGTCTAAATCTTTTTGTCTTTCGAATCCATCCAGCTTTAGGTCCAATATATAGCCCCTACATCTTTATTGTCGATATATAATATCTACATGAATATACTCACACTGTTGTTGTTCTTTTGCTGATAAGATCTTTGAGATCTGATGATGCAGGGCGCACTCTTTCACTTCTACACTTCTCCAGTATAGCGAGGTTCTCATTATAATAGTCACTATCCTCATCATGTTTTCCTTCCACAAGCAGATCATAAACATGTTGCCGCCTTGGCAGTAAAGCAAGCTTGGGGTGTGCTTGATTAATTTCATCCAATGGTACACCAGAAATGGCAGAATTTCTCTCAAAATATTTTCAGGATCAATCTTCATGAGGTACTCATCAACCTTGGGCCAATCATTTCTCCGAACGAGTGATTCAAGTGTTTCCTTAACAGACTTAACAAAAGCAAGGAAATTGTTGTTCAAGGCAATCATTGTGTATTATAACAAAAGAAATAACACAAAATTTTGGAAGTGTTTCATTTGTTCATGATTCTATATAGTATGTACCACAACATACTGCACATAAAAGGGTTTGAGTATTTGATGCGATGAGGTAGCCAAACTAGTTGTTGCATAGCCAGGAATGAAGTGTTCTTTGGATATACAAATTGTACAAAATCCAGACAATCCTTTTCAATCTAGTGTTGTACTAGTTAGTTGTAGTCCTAGTTGCCAAGGTACTCATAGAAAAGCTACTGATAAGAGGGCAACACAAGAGCTGAACTACAACAAGACATTACAGTATAAATAGAAGTGCCTGTGATTTGATTTTCATAGGGTTGTGCCTTTATTTGATAAAAGCTAGATCCCACCAAAAAAAACTCCAATGTATATTACTTACTAGAAATTCAAGGCATGAGCGGCAAGAGATATGGATCAAATGGTGCAGAATAAGATATGTGCAAGGAGTAATGGTCCACCCTCATCACATGTTTCACATTGGTCCACATTTAATCACTCCAGTATTTCATTATAGCATTATATGCAAGACATGCTTAAGAAGAGATTAATAAAGCCCATCTCAATCTTTTGGTGTCCCTCAGGATGATCTAGGTCCAATGGCTATTGTCATTCTTACCTCATTCTTAAGTAGATGGTACCTATTTACAAAATATCAAAACTAATATGGGTGTGTGTTTTTTTGTTATCACTCATTTCATTTATATAACACAACTTAAAAAACACGATATAACCAAGCCATGCTCACCTCTCATCAGTACATAGTGGTTCTTCACTGGTTACAAAAGAGGCTAGGATTATCCTAGTATGAGAAACACTGACAAATATTAATCAGGAAACCAAACAGAGTTACAAAGAACTTAGGAAACAACAAGAACTGTGCTAACGTCTTCAGCATCCAGACTTCTTTCAGGTTGTGGAGAATAAGAATATAGAGAAGAGGGACAAAGAGTCATATTTTGTTGTTCGTCAATGCTGGGTTGTGCCCTAATATGATAACCAAGAAACAGTAATCATTATAAAACCAAATAGTGGTACTGAGAAGAAGCAACCAAACTACAATCACCTTTCTTCAGTATTCAGGGGATCTAATGTTCCTTCAGGATTTTGTTCCTTAACTCTGTTTAATGCAACCAAGAACCAATAGTCATCAGTAAACTAAACAATGATACTGAAGAAATAGATATCATATCGTTGGCATCCATGAGGACTTGAACAATTGGGCAGCAGCAACTAACATTCTAAAGCAACATAAATAATTTATCACTTATGAGGACCGTCATATAGTGTAACGCCCTGGTTTCCGAGCCGTTAAAAACTATTTTAATAAAAACTCTAATTTCAAAAAATTTTGGCTCTTTGTGTGTGATTAAGGACTAAGTGTCGTAGATCTCAGTTTAAACCCTCCTTGAGACCCTAAAACCTCGATTCCAAATTCTCTCCAAAATTCTGAACTCGAGGGTCTCTCTTTAAACCTATCCAAAATCCGGAGATCGAATTTCATAATTCAAATTTCCTTTGAAACCCTTCCTAATTTCTCAAACAAAAATTTCTATCAAATATCGAGATTCGAATTTCGTAAATCGCCTCTGAAGCCTTTCATTAAAATATCCTTGTGTTGCTCCCCCCAAAAATTCAGGTTCTCATCGAGAACTCTCTTACAAAATGTCCATACTTTTCTAACCCTCAAATCCCAATAATTAAATTCAAATTCAAAATCTCCTTCGAAACTCTTTGAAGCCTCCATTAAAGATTGTCCCCATTTCTGATCCCTCTTGAAGATTACAATTCTAGCAAAAATTCCCTTCAGAAGATTTCTCAAATTCCTAGGGCAAACATCCTAAATTTGAATTCAAATTCAAATTTAACTTCTCAAAATCTCCTTTCCAAACCCTCCAAAAACAATTCCTCAAATAAAACCCCAGATCGAGTTCCAAATATTTGAAATTTTCTTTTGAAAACCCTTCCCTTACCTCCTGTTAAATTTCCACCAATAGTCCCTCCCCTAAGTCCCCCTTATTTTCCAAATTTCAAATATTCGAATTAAAATCCAAACCCCTTGGAATTCCTTATCTTTTTCCCTCCAAAATCCACATCCAATTTCTTCCATATATATATATATATAATGTCCCAACCATGGTAATAAAGCCCTTCTCAAAAATCTTAGGAATTTTGTGGGCCCAAATATCAAGTTTTGAATTAAAACCCTATTTGAAATCCTCAAAATCCCTTCAAAATAAATCTCTAGAAAGTATTAAGGGGCACTATTCCTCTGGGCCGCGGCATCTCCTTTTCCCCCTCGGCCCAGCTGCTGCGCCCTAGTCCATCCCTCCTGCGGGCAGCCACCGGCCTGTAAAGCCCACCTCTCTCTCCCCCAATGACGCGCTGACAATCGGGCCACCTGCGTCAGTCTCTCTGGCCGAGAAGCCGCGGACATCGACACGCGGGCCCCGCATGTCGGACTCATCTTCCTCCTCCGCCCTTCTCTCCCATGCGCCCCACATGCTCGATAAAATGCCGCCTAGAAAAATCCTTTCCCCCGCAAAAATATCTTCTCCTCTCGACACGCGGCCATGCCTCGAGGTCAACTCGTCGTCCCATCACCCCGGCCGCACCCATCTCTCTCTTTTCCCCCCTCTTGCTGACAGCCCCCATGCCTCCCGTCATCGTGTCACATCCCAACCTCGCCGCTCCAGAGAAATGCCCCCATCTCCATGAAAATCTGCACGAATTCCACCACCTATCTTCCTCGTCGTCTTCCACTATCCCCCGCCTATAAATTGGCCCTAGAACCCCACCCCGAGCTACGTTCTCATTGAGCTTTCTCTCTCCATCACCGCCAACCGCCATTGCCGTGCCTCTGATCCTCACTGCTGGTGGAGGTAATGGCTGCCTCTTTCCTTTCTTTTCTTCCTGTCCATAAGCCACGCCCAACCACCACCAACCTGAACAGGGATAGCTGCGCAAATGGTCGCCACCGATGACCTTGCACCGCTGCCGTCCAGAGCCGCTCTGCCCCTCGGTGCCAGCCATTTCCGGTGACCCAAGCTTCCATCCAACCCATCCAACAAATTCCTCGTCTCTTCCACTCCACGCCGCCTACTTCCCTTCCTCCGGCAAGCCGCCGTTCCCCTTATTCCCTCCGGCCACTGTGCGCCGTCGATCTCTACCACCGAGCAGCAATGCCCCCTTTCTCCCCGAGCCATTACCACTGACAGTGGACCCCTATGCCCATAGGCACTGACATGTGGGCCGATAATTAAAACCACCTCACCCTCTCACTTACATGTGGGTCCGACATGGGTTAAAATCCTAATAATACCTCATTTCAAAATATGAGTCACTTACATGCAGGCCCC
This sequence comes from Oryza meyeriana var. granulata, assembly GCA_003991445.1. Classification (NCBI taxonomy): domain Eukaryota; kingdom Viridiplantae; phylum Streptophyta; class Magnoliopsida; order Poales; family Poaceae; genus Oryza; species Oryza meyeriana. The sequence continues at coordinate 244,666 of RYFJ01000745.1, forward strand.
ACCTCTTTACTCCACCTAGTGCCAATAAAAAGTGGGTCCTCCTGGTCAGGCTCCCTCTCTCTTTCTCAGTCCACTAACATGTGGACCCTCCCTGTCATCCAGTTCTCTCTCCCCCAATGACATGTGGGCCCATTTAATCTCTCTACTCGTTTGACACATGGCCCCTCCCTTTTTCTCTCTCAGTCAAGTAGGCCACAACCCTCAGTCCCTCTCCCGGTCACTGACAATAGGGCCTCACCTATCAGCCAAAGAATATTCTAGGGGAATATTCCTTTCCAAAATCGAATTAAATTCTTTTCCTATATTCCAAAAAATATTTAAACTTCTAAAATCCATATCTTTTTATCCGTAACTCCGATTGAGCCCGTTCAAGTCTCCAAATTTTTCTAAAAATGAGATCTACCTTATGGCACTATTAGTTATTAATAATGGTGCTTTATTTTTAGGGTTTTATGTGTTTTTCTCCTATTTTGTGCATAGTCGACAATTCGGAAGTCGTTGTACGTCGGATTTTCTCAAGGATTTGAAGACGAGGATTGAGGCAAGTCACTCCTTGACGATGTTGCCCCTAAATTGAAAAATGTTTTATTTGTAAAATTGCATCTTAGTGTGTGCACCATAATTTGACTGGCCTCGGTTTGAGTGACGGACCTACTCAGTAGTTGCATGAGACCTGTAGGCCTTGATAACCCTATTCCTTGGTAGGTCCACACCTCGGTACTTCGGTATTCATGTTCTTTGAGTGTGGGTATTGACGATACCGCTTCAACCACAATTGCTTGTCGACATGGGAAAATTGGGTTTATAAATCTTTGGAAAGCCCAACACGTGGTGTCAGTGAGTTTTGCGAAATAAAAGTGATCTGCGAAAACCCGCGATGCAAAGTGATCGCCTGGTAGGGATGCTTTTTATTTGCCTATAAGGATCGATTCCTTGAGGAATTATACTGATCATAGTGTAGTGCGACCACACGGGTGGTATGGGACACCCCTGGCTCAGTATTTAGCTAGAACATGGTTACTTCACATGCTAGTAGATGTGGAACGCTGAGATAAGGTGTTTGGGGATATCTCGGTGTAACGCCCCTCTCCTGTTAACCCGTACAGGTTAACAGAGGAGGAACGCCATTATCTATAATACCTGTACCAGTTTCAGGAGACCAGCTGGTACATAGAGGACATCGGTGGATCATTGTCAAATCTGCTTTATTTAATATACATAGTCCTTACATAAGTTGTAGCCTCGGACAAAACCCGAGACATACAATGATACACTACAAAAGTAGGCAACGGAAAAACACGGGTAGACCTATTACCCACAAGCAAAGCTTGGGACCTAGATCGAAACCCTAAAACTCTTTGTACTCAACTTGGTCCTGATAATACTGGTTGAGAGTGGGGTCTTCATCTTCATAGATTTCTGAGAGAAAGTAAGCAAGGGTGAGTACACGAGGTACTCAGCAAGTCACGGAAATTAGGTGGCATGCAAGGGTTAGCAAGGAAGGTTAGGGTTACTTTGCAAAAGTGGTATTCAAAGATTTTGTGGTTTAAAAAAATCTAAGTGTGCTCTTTGAGTTATCGGAAGGAAGCTCACGCTTCAATCCATTCCATGAGTTGCTTTGCAACAGCTCACCTCAGTTAAGTTAGTCGGAAAGAGACTCGCGTCTCAACCCATTCCACAAGTCTGAGACTTGCCACAAATTTCGATTCGGAGTGTACCATCCTCCAGTACCTCCATTTAGGTGGATTCTTTGTTTTAAAACTTGTCACTTAACTCAGACCACTCAACTACGGTGTCATCCAACACCCCGGGTCACACAGGCCCGTTTCAGGCCACACAGGCCAGCCATCAGTCACACAGACCGATTCTGGTAACGGTTCCCAACCCGCAAAACAATTGCACAGATATTTATAAAATAAAATCTACACTAGAGGAATCACTTTACATTCGCCCGTAATTGTGGGCACGGCTGTTTGAACAGTTTATAGACCTTTGCAAAGGGTGCACGCTTTTCCCACACGACGTGAGCTTACTCCCTCACTGGCCAAGCGGGGAGGTTCGCGACAAGGCCTTTCTAGAGCCTTCTCAGGATGGCATGTTACCCTATAGATAGGTTTTCTCAACCAAGTACCAGGAACTCATTTCCTGTACTCAGGGACGGGGGTATATCGCCCTCTTGGCACCCAAATGCTCCCACATTTATTAGCAACCGAAAACGATCCTGGGAACACTAGTTACTCGGCCAGGGGCGTCCCATTCCACTTGTGTGGTCGTACTGTAATATGCTCAGTTCAATTCCTCAAGGAAATGGTCCTTAAATGTCACATGAAGTCGGAGCCACACAGGCAGCGACGACTCATGACCAAGTTTTGTAAGACTATTTTATTTCACAAAAACTCGACCAAGAGTACCGAGGTTTAAAATCATTTTATTTAAACCCTGGTTTTCCCATCGTCATATTTTTAATTTAGATAAAATGGATCATCAATATTCGTACTCATGTACGAATACCAGGATGACAAGGTTACAAAGGATAGGGCAACAATTTATTCAAGGAGGGTAATATGTAGCAAATAGGTTAGGCCTGACGGATTCGATTACGAATCGCAGCCGATAACAGTCGTGTTCCTAATTATGCATGTTTTAGGAATTAAAATAAAATTTTAAATCATGGGTCCAATATGGTCAAGGGTGACTTGCCTTGCTCTTGGTCCTGCGAGTCTTCGACAAAATCTTCCTTCGGTGACTCCTCGGGAACGGTTTCTATGCGTCGCAAAAAGAAAATAGGCAAAAACACCAAGAATCAGAACCTATCTCATACAACTAATAGTGCTAGTGTGTAGATCTTATTTTTAGAAAAATTTTGAGAGTTGAATGGGCTCAAACGGAGTGACGGTTTAAAGGCTATGATTTTTCAAAGTTTGAGTCAATTTCTTGGAGATAAAAAGGATTAAAATTGTTTAAGAAAAAAAGGAATAAAATAAAAGAAAATTGCTTAGAGACTGATAAGTGGGGTCCTTGGGTCAGAGAGAGAGAGAAAGGTGCTGAGGCTGACATGTGGGGCCGGTAAAATAGTGAGGAGAGAGGAGATAGAGAGGCTGACAGGTGGGACCAATTCAACAGTGAGGAAGAGAGAGAATGGGGGACTGACGAGTGGGGCCGTGGGATGGGTGCTGACGTGTGGGCATGACGTGTCAGCGCTAGGGGGAGAGATGGGGACGCTGACGGGTGGGGTCGGCTTGTCAGTGTCTGGGGAAGGGGGACCGAGGGCCATGGAGGTGGGCCACGCCAGCTGACGCGGCACGCCGTGTGGCATGCCACGTCGGCATGGACCGATGGGGCTGACCACGGCGAGAGATCGATGACCGACGGTCGCCGGAGTTGATCTCGCCGGCGGTGGCCAACCACGGCGAGCGACCGACATTGGCGGAGAGCGGCGGGAACAAGGAACCTAGTGAACGGCTCGGATTAGGTGGCTGGGTGGCGGAGAAGGGCTGGCGGCGATGTCCAAAATCGGTGGCGGCGGCGATGGTCATTTGGTCGCTGCCGGTGACCATTCGGACGGCAGAAGGGCTCGGGGTAGGGTGGTTTGAGTGCGGCATCTCGCGAGGAAGGAAAAGGAGGGGGTTAATTATACTCTACCTTCGTTGTTGGGGGGAATCAAAGCGGCGGAAATGGCGGACAGCGGTGGAGGGATTTGGGCATTTTTGATTTATGGGCTAATCGGCGGAGGCGAGGGGCGGGGGGGGGGGGAGAGCTTCGTGGTGGCTCAAGGAACTCAGCGGCGGCGGTGGCTTGGTCTGTGGTGGTTTGGAATGGTGGCGATGCTAGGGTCAGAGAGTGATGGAGAGAGGTTCTCGGCGGCGAGCTAGCTCGGCTGGGCTTCTCTGTCATCGGAGGAGGGTGGTGATGAGGTACGGGGTTCCCAATCTTCCGTCAGATAGATAGCTTTCGTTTTTGGTGGAACGCGACACACCGATCCGGCTTCAGATCAGAAGATCCGATTCCTGCAACCTTAGCACCACGATTCCTCTGGTTATCAACCGTGTCACAAATCCGGTAGACCTCGCCAAGAAGGCTAATCCCTGCCTGCGAAACGAAGAACACAAGCAAGAACCCGAAAGTACGCAACTCAATTAAAGTGACAATTGCAGATGAATGATTAAGCACTCGAAGTTGGGGTTTCACAACCGATGACGGCGACTGTTCTAATACAGATTGATCTAAAGCAAAACCCAAAACCTAACGTGGGCGGCGGCTACTGAATATATAGTGTAAGGGTCGTCACACCTCCTGGACGCGCCCTCTAACAGGCTCTAAGACGATACACGGCCCAACGGGCCAAAAGATGGTACCCTGGCAGATTCTGGACGCTGACTTGTTTCGATGATTTCTGTTGACTCCGGTGGAATTTGGACGTCAAACCAAAGCCATTGGTTAGCTTATAAAATTATCTTTCCATGCATATGTGGATCGTCGAAAACGGAGTCCGTATGCGTCCTGGGCGTCCGTTTTACTGCAGGCTGTTCCTGAAGTCCGAGGCAGACTCGAACTCGAGTTGGACTGGGCCTCCGGCTTGTCTTGGATGTCCTTGCTGGTCTTCTCCGCCTCCACACCTCTCTCCAAGTGCTTCATGATCCTCTCCAATGTTCCTAAGCAAAATAACATCATTAGGTAGAAATCTATTCTCAAAACTATGAAAAGGATCGCTTAAGAACGAGCTCACCTCTAGATTTAATTGTCGCATTCGAGCTCGGGTCATTGGACCTTGCATAATGGTTGGAGGATCAGTGGGTGCATCCAAAGGAGTGATGTCCTCATCAGGTGGGGTGCTGCTCTACTTATAGACGAGCTCAGGCGCAAGCTGACGGCGGTGAATGGCGCTGGCAATAGGGCAGAGGAGCTTGAGCTCATCGACGCGACACAACAATGGCGCGGTGCACTGTGGTGTGCGTCATGGGCTATAGAGGGGAAAAATAGGGAAGGGAGGTGATGGCGAAGCGACGGGACGAGGTGCTTGCGCGTGCGAAACGACTTTGGGGCTCGGTGTCGAGGAAAAAGCTGTGGCGGCCATGTCTTCTTTGACCTCGGTGCTTGGGATGAGATGATGGCATGGATTTCTCACCGAGTGACGGGACGGCGGAGGTTGACAAAGGCGTTCCATGCATTTTAAGAGGTCGACCGGACAGTATGGGCACGCACAGTAGGAGAACAGAGAGAGCTCGAGAGAAGAGAGAGAGAAAGCGAGCAGCAGCAGGAGGAAGACGACGAAACTGTGTCATTGTCGGCTGACAAGTGGGGCCGAGTGGTAGAGATGATCATTGTAATGATCGCATTTTTATCTTTGTGCAAAACTATTTTAATAAAAAGCTAAATTCAAAAATATGGCTCTTTATTCGATTTTTGGATTTTTGTGCCATGTGTGATCTCAAGAAAATTCTCAAAATTATTTAAAACAGCCCTAGAGCCTCTGTAGAAGTCACCCAAATTTTTGCAAAATTTCTAAACCCTATTTAAATCAAATTTCAAAACTCAAATCTCTAAAAATCCATTCAAAACAATCTCTAGAAAATTATTAAAGAGCACTGTGCTCGTCGGACCGCCTCCTCTCTTTCTCGGCCCATGCTTGTTCCTCCCTCGTACGGCTTGCTCGGCCCAATCGCAGCGCGCACATGGGATTTAATTCCTGCAGGCCCCGCGTGTCAGTGTCCCCGCCCTCGCTCTCCTCTCGGCCGTCCGATGCACACGCGTGGACGGTTGAGATCGACTCTGCCCGGCGGACCCGCATGTCAGTCCCGTCATCGTCATCGTCGTCTTCGTCCTCCTCCAGCCGCTCGTGCTCTCTCTCTCTTCTCTCGATCTCTCTCGAGCCCTCTCTCTCTGTTCTCTCCCTGTGCACGCCCATGCCGCCCGGTCGGCATTTTAAACGCGCGGACATCATCATCAACCCCGCCGCCTCGCTGCCCAGCGTGAGACCCGCTCTGCCGTCGCCGCCTTGAGCTCCGGGATCAAAAAGGCTAGCCGTCGTAGCTTTTACTCCTCAACGCCGAGCCTCGGAAGTGATGCGCACGGACGGGCGCCTCGTCCCATCGCTTTGCCATCATTCCCTTGCCCCATTTCTTGCCTCTGCTGTGCATGACGCAAACCACAGTGAGCTCCACCATTGATGCACCTCGTCGGCCGAGCTCGAGCTTATCCTCGGCCTCCACCGCCTCTGTCCTCCGTCGTCTAGCGTCTGAGCTCCCCTACAAATAGGGCGACACTCTCCTTCCTTCGGTCACCAAGAAGCAAGCCCAAGCTAGCCAATCACCGAGATTCTCTCTCCACCGCCGCCATTAGAGCACTGACCCGAGCTCCCATCGCCGCTACAGGCCACCTCTGACCAAACCACCGCCACCGCCGAGTTCCCTGAGCCACTCCGAAGCACCTCCGCCCCCCACCGTCGCCAATTAGCTCTTAAATTGCAAGCGCCCAAATCTGCCTGTCGCCGTCCGTCGTTGCTGTTGTTCTATATCTCGTCGTAGACGAAGCTAAAGCCAAATTAACTGCCTCTCAGTTCTTCCTCGTGTAGTCCTGAACCCGGACTGACCCATCTCGAGTCATTCCGCCGCCCGAATGGTCGCCGACGACGAGCTTTTCTCCCCGCCGTCGCTGCCGGCTCTGGACCATCGTCGCCGACCATCTTTTGATGCCCGCCAAGCCAATCCGAGCCGTTCATCCGAGCTCCCCGTAGCCGTAGGTCGCTCGCCGAGCCTCGCCGTCACCGGCGAGATCGCCTCCGGTGATCGTCGGCCGTCGATCCTCCGCCGTGTCGGCCCCGTCGGGCTGGCCGACGTGGCCTTGCCGCGTCAGTCGGGTGGCCTGCCTCCTGTACCCCGGCCCTGCTTTTCGGCGCCCCATCCCGCACTGACCCACCGGGCCCACCTGTCAGTGCCTCAGTCTCTCTCCGCCGCTGACAAGCCGGTCCCACTCGCCAGTCTCTGTCTCCCTCTCTCTTCCTCACTGTTACCGGACCCCACATGTCAGCCTCAGTGCTCTCTCTCTCTCCTGACCCGAGGGCCCCACCTGTTAGCCTCTGATTTCCTTTTTCCTTTATTTTATTTTATTCCTTTTCTTTCCTAAAAATGATTTTTAATCCTTTTTATTTTCAGAAATTTACCCAAACTTTGAAAATTCATAACTTTTAAATCGTAACTCCGTTTGAGCCCACTCAACTCTCAAAATTTTTCTAAAAATGAGATCTACGCATTGGCACTATTAGTTGTATAAAATAGGTCATGATTCTTAGTTTTTTGCATGTTTTCTTTTGCGACGTGTAGAGGCCGTTTCCGAGGTGTCACCGCAGGAAGATTTTGTCGAAGATCCACAGGACCTCGAGTAAGGCAAGTCACCCTTGACCATATTGAACCCATGATTTAAAATTTATTTTTATTTTAAAAAAAACTTGCATAAATAGGAACACGACTATTTTCAGCCACGGTTCGTAATCGAATCTGTTTGGCCTAACCTATTTGCTGCATTTTTACCCGCGTTGAATAAATTGTTACCCGGACCCGTGTAGCCCTGTCATCTTGATATTCGTACTTTTGTATGGATGTCGATGACCCCCTTTTTCCTAAACTAAAAATACGACGATGGGAAAAACTAGGGTTTCAAATAAAATGGTTTTAAAATCCCCGACACCCTTGGTTGAGTGTTTGCGAAATAAAATAGTTTTACAAAACTTGCTCGTGGGACGTCGCGGCCTGTGTGGCTCCGGCCCCGCGTGATTTTTAAGGATCGTTTCCTTAAGGAATTGCACTGAGCATACAATAGTGCGACCACATGGGTGGAATGGGACGTCCCTGGCCAACTAACTAGTATTCCCAGGATGGTTTTCGGTTGCTAATAAATGTGGAAGCGGTTGGGTGCCAAGAGGGCAATATACCCCCGTCCCTGATTACAGGAAATAAGTTCCTGGTAATTGGTTGAGAGAACCCATTTATAGGGCAACGTGCTATCCTGGGAAGGCTTTGGAAAGGCCTTGTCACGAACCTCCCCACTTGGCCAGTGTGGTAGTAAGCTCGCGTCGTGTGGGAAAAGCGTACACCCTTTGCAAAGGTCTTCATGAACGGTTACGGGCAATGTGAAGTGATTCATCTAGCGTAGATTTTATTTTACAAATGTCTGTGCAATTATTTTGCGGGTTGGGAATCGTTACCAGAATCGGTCTGTATGACTGATGGATGGCCTGTGTGGCCTGAAACGGGCCTGTGTGACCCGGGGTGCCGGATGACACTGGAGTTGAGTTGCTTGAGTTAAATGACAAGTTTTGAGAAAAAGAGAATCCCCAAAAATGGAGGTACCAGAGGAGGGTACGCTCTGAATCGGAATTTGTGACAAGTCTCTGACTTGTGGAATGGGTCGAGACGTGAGTCTCTTCCCGACTAACTTAATTGTGGTGAGTTGTTCCAAAGCAACTCACGGAATGGATTGAAGCGTGAGCTTCTTTCCGACAACTTAAAGAGCACATTTAGAGTTTTAAAACAACAAAATCTTTGAAAACCACTTTGCGAAAATAACCCTAACCTTTCTTGCTGAGCCTTGGATGCCACATAATTTCCGTGACTTGCTGAGTACCTCGTGTACTCACCCTTGCTTATCTACTCTCAGAAGCCTATGAAGATGAAGACCCTACCCTCAGCCAGTTCTACCAAGATCAAGTCGAGTACGAGGAGTTTTAGGGTTTCGGTCTAGGTCCCCAAGCCGTTGCTTGTGGGTATAGGTCCACCTGTGTATTTTCCGCCACATACTTTTGTAATGTATCGTTGCATGTCTCGGGTCCTGTCCGAGGCTACAACTTATGTACAGACTATGTATAATAAATAAAGCAGGTTTGGCTGTGATCCACCAATGTCCTGTATGTACCAGCTGGTCTCTTGGGACTGGTACAGGTATTACAGGTAATAATGTTCCTCCTTTGCTGACCTGTACAGGTTAGCGTGAGAGGGGTGTTATAGAGGTGGTATCAAAGCCTAGGTTTGGCCCGCAGGAACGAAACCCCACATTAGGAAGGCCCTAAGGACGATACGTTCTGAAAACTAATTGCGAAAACTTAAGACTTTCTTACTTCTTCCCTTCCTTAGCAAATTTTTGAAAATTTTACTAACTTCTTTTCTTGTTTTCAACTTGTAGATGGCCGCTAGCAACACTCACCTCTCCTACGGAGAAGGTCAGGGAGGCTTCGTCGAGATTCTTCGAGACTTGGCACACTACCTTGGATACTCCACTCCTCAGTTCGCCGGTTTCACCGTCGCCACCGTACCTCCCCATTGCCGCCTTACCCTCTGCCTCTACCCCCTCCGTCCCGAGTTACGCCGTCACTGTTTTGTGATGGTGAGGCCTACACTCCAGCTTGCCTACCAGGACGTGGCCTTCGCGGCTATTCGTCGTATCTGTGACCAGTATTACCCTCTTCTTGACTCGTCCCGTTTTCGCCTTCTTCCCCACCGAGTTAGTTGGTCATCCACTAGCATCTATCCTTGCACCTGCCGTGAGTCATCTCCTTCTTTGACTCGTTTTGTCGAGATGACCACCGTCTTGGACCACCAGTACCGCCGACTCTTAGAGGCATATCACAGCCTCGAGAGGCACTACCACTCCCTCTGCGACTGCATCCCTCCATCCCCACACACCCTGACTTCTGCCCGCACCTCTGACTTCACTGACCCCACTGAGGGACATGCTCCCAGTTCCCAGAGTCCTCCCCGACTCCACCTTCTTCACCTCGTCGCCGACGCCGCCTGACTGCGCGCGAGTACCTTGTGCAGTTTACTCCTCGCCCAGCTGCTACTCCAGCTGACACCCCCGCACCAGCTCCAGCACCGATCCTAGCCGTTCCACTGTCAGTTGCTCCCGTCCCTCCGTCCTCTCACCTTCCTGTTCCGTCCGAGGAGGAGGATCCTTCTGAGCGTGTGATGATTGAGAGCGAGGAGCAGGAGTAGAGCAGCAGTCGGATACAGCAGCAGGATGTACATAGCAGTTGTCAGACCTTTTGTATCGTTGCCAACTCACTAGGAGTCGTGGCGAGTAGTGCGTGTGCGTGTGCGTGTTATGTATGGTAGTCCACATCTTGTATGGTGTGCGTCCAGTCTATGCGACTTGGCCACCCCTCTTGTATATAAATAAAGTACCTATGTTTTAAAAATCAGTTTGTGCTTGTGTGCCTCTTTCCTTCTTCCTTTACTCCTTCCCTCATCCTTTCTCCTCCCCTTCTTCTCTATAGATGGCTCGCTGCAACCAACGTCAAAGACGTACCCCAGCCCGGTATGGATACGAGGATGACCAAATGCCAATTCTGAACCAAGGGAATAACCCATAGGATCAGGAACAAGGGTCTGAAAACAACACGCCCCCGCACCCCGACCTAGTCCAACCAGACCTACCACCACCCCCACCGCTAAACATCGACCCACAACAAATCTTAGCCATACAAACACAGATTCTATATGGCATAGCTCAGAGCATAGCCATGCTCCAACAAAATCCTCAGCAAGCCCCACAAGCTCCATAGAATGGAAGGGCTAAACTCACGGAGTTCCTTCGATCCCACCCTCCGGAATTTTCCCAAACTGTATAGAAGCCGATGATTGGCTTAAGGATGTAGAACGGAAGCTCAACTTGATCTAGTGCACCCCCATCGAGAAGAGACTATTCGCGGCACATCAACTAAGGGGACCCACCACGGATTGGTGGGATAATTACTGCACCGCCCATGAGGATTCCTCGACAATCACATGGGATGAGTTCGCAACCGCCTTTCAGGCAACCCACATGCCTGAAAGCATTATCGATATGAAGAGAGTTGAGTTCAAGCAACTCAAGCAAGGAGCCTCAAGCATAAATGAGTACTTGAGCCATTTCAATAAGTTGGCTTGGTACGCCACCGAAGAAGTAAACACGGATAAGAAGAAAATCCGACACTTCCTCAAGGGAATGAACGTGGGCATACGGATTCAACTTATAAGTCACGACTTCCCCACGTTCCAGCAAATGATTAATAAGGACTTAATGGTGGAAGACACCCGTAAGGAAGTCGAGGACTACCGAAAGAGAAAGATGACTCATTCCGGGTTTAACCCTCGTGGTGGGCAACGACCAAGAATGGCTCCATCGACCCAGTATCATCCAGCTGTCCCTAGTACAGTCGACCCATTGGAAGCACGTTCCGCCCACTAATGCCACAACAACCTCGACCGAGTGGTTTCACCTTAGGCTCCAGGGGAAGTAAGCCTGCCCCAACAAGTACCCAGCCTAGAAACCCATCTAATCTTACTGGAATAAGATGCTACGCCTGTCATGACTACGGGCATTTCGCCAAGGACTGCCCTAAGAACAAGGAGGCTACCGCACCAACTTGATCCAACATCAGCACTGCTAGAGGTCTGGCACCCGTGCCAGGAAGGACTAATCCACAAGCAAGCGGGCAAGCTTCTCGCACAACTCTAGCCTTTGGAAGAGGCCGAGTAAACCACATCCAAGCGGATACAGCTTAGGAAGCCCCAGACGTGGTTATGGGTACGTTTCTCCTTAACTCCGTACCCGCAGTTGTTTTGTTTGATTCGGGGGCTTCCCATTCATTCATCTCTCGAACTTTGGTGAACAAACATGGTTGGGAAACCCGGGACTTGAGGGTACTAATGATCGTACACTCCCCAGGAAGGGAGATGAGGTCGGATCTATCGTGCCGAAAAGTAACCTTGTAAATCGAAGGGGTTCAATTCCTAGCCAGCCCCATCATCCTAGAATCCCAAGAACTAGACTTAATCCTAGGAATGGACTGGTTGGCTGAACATCAAGGGCAAATAGACTGTGCCGATAAGACCATAACCCTTCAAGGCCCTAATGGGCAAGAAGTGAAGTTCACCCCTTTAGGAACCCAAAAGACCCGACAAATTCTGACTAGCCTTCAGGCTACCAGCTTGGAAAATGTGCCTGTCGTAAGTGAGTACCCCGATGTGTTTCCCAAAGAACTCCCTAGGATGCCACCAGATCGGGAAATAGAGTTCTCCATTGAATTGGCACCAGGAACCGCCCCCATATCTAAGCGACCATACCGAATGGCCGCAAATGAACTGGCCGAAGTTAAGAGACAAATAGAAGAATTAGAGGCTAAAGGTTTCGTCAGACCCAGCACATCCCCATGGGGAGCCCCAGTGCTCCTGGTTAAGAAAAAGGATGGAACTCAACGGATGTGCGTGGACTATCGAGCCTTGAACGAGGTAACCATAAAGAACAAATACCCGTTACCTCGGATCGACGACCTGTTCGATTAGCTCAAAGGAGCTGCCGTGTTCTCTAAGATAGATTTGAGAACCGGATACCATCAATTGAAGATTAGGCCACAAGACATACCTAAAACTACCTTCTCCACAAGATATGGCCTATATGAGTATACGGTAATGTCATTCGGACTTACCAATGCCTCGGCATACTTCATGAACCTAATGAATAAGATATTCATGGAGGACCTCGACAAGTTCGTCGTGGTGTTTATAGATGACATCCTCATCTACTCCAAAGACAAGCAAGAACATGCTGAGCACCTAAGACTGGTCCTAGGGAAATTAAGAGAACACCAGTTATACGCCAAATTCTCGAAGTGCGAGTTTTGGCTGAATCGAGTGGCTTTTTTAGGACACGTCATCTCAGCCCCAAGGAGTAGAAGTAGACCCAATTAAGATCGAAACCGTCCTTGCTTGGAAATCCCCGGCCTCGGTCACCGAAATCAGAAGCTTTTTAGGCCTAGCTGGATATTACCGAAGATTTATCGAAGGATTCTCTAAGATAGCAAGGCCTATGACCGAGTTACTAAAGAAGGAAAAGAAGTTTGAATGGACAGAAGCTTGGGAGAAAAGCTTCCAAGAATTAAAAAAAGATTGACCACCGCCCCTGTCCTAACCTTGCCTGATATCCGAAAGAATTTCGAAATATATTGTGATGCCTCTCGGCAAGGGCTCAGATGCGTATTAATGCAAGAAGGAAAGGTAGTAGCCTATGCCTCTAGACAATTACGGCCGCACGAGATGAACTACCCGACTCACGACTTGGAACTTGCCGCCGTAATACATGCCCTAAAGATATAGAGACACTACCTGATCGGCAATCGGTGTGAAGTATACACTGATCATAAAAGTCTGAAATACATATTCACCCAGACTGAGCTCAACCTAAGACAAAGAAGATGGTTGGAATTATTGAAGGATTACGACCTTGGAATACACTATCACCCCGGAAAGGCCAATGTAGTGGCTGATGCCCAAAGTCGGAAGAGCTATTGCAATCCCGCCTTGGCGCTACCGCCTTGGCCTGAATTATGCCACGAGCTCTGGAAATTCCGAATGACCATGGTAAACAAAGGAACACTCGCCACTCTGGTAGTCCAACCTACCTTAGAGAGTCTGATTCGAGAAGCCTAGAAGGGAGATAAAGAAATCAAGATCATTAAGGAGAAAATTTCCAAAGACAAGGACCCTGGATTCTCGATAGATGAACAAGGAACCCTATGGAGTAAAAAGAGAATATGTGTGCCCAACAACAAGGAATTAAGGAACCTTATCCTCAAGGAAGCCCATGAATCCGCATACTCCATACATCCTGGAAGTACAAAGATGTACCAAGATCATAAAAAACACTATTGGTGGTTTAGGATGAAACGAGATGTCGCCGAATATGTCGCCATGTGCGATATCTGCCAAAGGGTTAAAGCGGAACATCAGAAACCCGCAGGACTATTGCAACCCTTGAAAATTCCCGAATGGAAGTGGGAAGAAATCGGAATGGATTTTATAACAGGCTTACCAAGGACGCCCAACGGGTACGACTCGATTTGGGTGGTCGTAGATCGACTCACTAAGGTAGCCCACTTCATACCCGTTAAGACCACCTACACAGGAAAGAAACTAGCAGAATTGTATATGGCCAGAATAGTATGCCAGCACGGAGTTCCCAAAAAGATCGTGTTAGATCGAGGTACCCAGTTTACCTCAAGGTTTTGGGAACAACTACATGAAGCCCTGGGAACCCATCTTAACTTCAGTACAGCATACCACCCTCAAACAAACGGTCAAACAGAAAGAGTAAACTAGATTCTGGAAGACATGTTGAGAGCATGCGCCCTAGACTTTGTAGGGACATGGGACCTTTGCCTACCTTACGCTGAGTTCTCTTATAATAATAGCTACCAAGCCAGCATCAAGATGGCCCCAAACGAGGTACTATATGGATGCAAGTGCCGTACCCCACTCTGTTGGACCGATGTGGGTGAGAGACAAATATTTGGACCTGATCTCCTAAAGGACGCAGAAGAAAAAGTAAAAGTAATAAGAGAACATCTGAAGGTCGCCCAATCCCGATAGAAGAGTTACGCCAACAACCAACGCCACGACCTAGAGTTTGAAATCGGAGACCACGTATACCTGACGGTATCCCCGTTGCGTGGTATGAAGAGGTTCGGCATGGCAGGCAAGTTAGCTCCAAGATTCATTGGACCCTACCCCGTCATCGCCTGACGAGGAGAAGTTGCCTACCAGATACGGTTGCCCCCTGAACTTGCAGACGTACACAACGTATTCCACGTCTCTCAGCTGAAGAAGTGCCTTCGCGTACTCGAAAAACAAGTTCTCCTTGATGGAATCGAGCTAAACAAGAACCTGACATATGAAGAACGACCAATCCAGATCCTAGAAGAAGCCGAGAGACGTACGCGAAGAACCTTGACCAAGTTTTACAAGGTCCAATGGAGCAATCACTCAGAGGAAGAAGCTACTTGGGAACGAGAAGACCACCTTTGCGTAGAATGCCCTGAGTTGTTCGCTTAGCTTCGGAATCTCGGGTCGAGATTCTCTTTAGGGGGGTAGGTTTGTAATGATCTCATTTTTATCTTTGTGCAAAACTATTTTAATAAAAAGCTAAATTCAAAAATATGGCTCTTTATTTGATTTTTGGATTTTTGTGCCATGTGTGATCTCAACAAAATTCTCAAATTATTTAAAACAGCCCTAGAGCCTCTGTAGAAGTCACGCAAATTTTTGCAAAATTTCTAAACCCCATTTAAATCAAGTTTCAAAACTCAAATCTCCAAAAATCCATTCAAAACAATCTCTGGAAAATTATTAAAGAGCACTGTGCTCGTCGGACCGCCTCCTCTCTTTCTCAGCCCATCCTTGTTCCTTCCCCGCACGGCCTGCTCGGCCCAATCGTGGCGCGCGCATGGGATTTAATTCCTGCAGGCCCCGCGTGTCAGTGACCCCGCCCTCGCTCTCCTCTCGGCCATCCGATGCACACACGTGGACGATTGAGATCGACTCTGCCCGGCGGCCCCGCATGTCAGTCCCGTCGTCGTCATCGTCTTCTTCCTCCTCCGGCCGCTCGTGCTCTCTCTCTCTCTTCTCTCGATCTCTCTTGAGCCCTCTCTCTCTGTTCTCTCCCTGTGCACGCCCATGCCGCTCGGTCGGCATTTTAAACGCGCGGACATCATCATCAACCCCGCCGCCCCGCCGCCCAGCGTGAGACCCGCTCCGCCATTGCCGCCTCGAGGTTCGGGATCAAAAAGGCTAGCCGCCATAGCTTTTTCTCCTCAGCGCCGAGCCTCGAAAGTGATGCGCACGCACGGGCGCCTCGTCCCATCGCTTCGCCATCATTCACTCACCCCATTTTTGCCTCTGCCGCGCATGACGCAAACCACAGTGAGCTCCGCCATTGATGCACCTTGTCGGCCGAGCTTGAGCTTATCCTCGGCCTCCACCGCCTCTGTCCTCCGTCGTCTAGCGTTTGAGCTCCCCTATAAATAGGGCGACACTCTCCTTCCTTCGGTCACCAAGAAGCAAGCCCAAGCTAGCCGATCACCGAGATCCTCTCTCCACCACCGCCATTAGAGCACTGACCCAAGCTCCCATCGCCGCTACAGGCCACCTCTAACCAAACCACTGCCACCGCCGAGTTCCCTGAGCCACCTCGAAGCACCTCCATCCCTCACCGTCGCCAATTAGCTCTTAAATCGGAAACGCCCAAATCCGCCCGCCACCATCCGCCGTCGCCGCTATTCTATATCTCGTCTAGACGAAGGTAAAGCCAAATTAACTGCCTCTCACTTCTTCCTCGTGTAGTGCCGAACCCGGACCGACCCATCTCGAGTCATTCAGCCGCTCGAATGGTCGCCGGCGACGAGTTTTTCTCTCCGCCACCGCCGCCGGCTCTGGACCACTGTCGCCGACCATCTTCTGGTGCCCGCCAAGCCAATACGAGCTGTTCATCTGATTTGCCATCATCCCCGCTCCCCGTAGCCGTAGGTCGCTCCCCGAGCCTCGCCGTCCCCGGCGAGATCGCCTCCGGCAATCGTCGGCCGTCGATCCTCCGCCGTGTCAGCCCCGTCAGGCCGGCCGACATGGCCTTTCCGCGTTAGTCGGGTGGCCTGCCTCCTGTACCCCGGCCCTGCTTGTCGGCGCCCCATCCCGCACCGACCCACCGGGCCACCTGTCAGCGCCTTACTCTCTCTCCTCCGCTGACAAGCCGATCCCACTCGCCAGTCTCTGTCTCCCTCTCTCTTCCTCACTGTTATCGGACCCCACATGTCAACCTCAGTGCTCTCTCTCTCTCCTGACCTGAGGGCCCCACCTATTAGCCTCTGATTTCCTTTTTCCTTTATTTTCTTTTATTCCTTTTCTTTCCTAAAAATGATTTTTAATCCTTTTTATTTTTATAAATTTACCCAAACTTTGAAAATTCGTAACTTTTAAACCATAACTCCGTTTGAGCCCATTCAACTCTCAAAATTTTTCTAAAATGAGATCTATGCATTCGAACTATTAGTTGTATAAAGTAGGTCCTGATTCTTGGTGTTTTTGTGTGTTTTCTTTTGCGACGCGTAGAGGCCGTTTCCGAGGAGTCGCCGCAGGAAGATTTTGTCGAAGATCCGCAGGACCTCGAGCAAGGCAAGCCACCCTTGTCCATATTGAACCCATGATTTAAAATCTAATTTTATTTTAAAAAGAACTTGCATAAATAGGAACACAACTATTTTTGGCCATGGTTCGTAACCGAATCTGTTCGGCCTAACATATTTGCTGCATTTTTACCCGCCTTGAATAAATTGTTACCCTGACCCTTGTAGCCCTGTCATCTTGATATTCGTACTTGTATATGGATGTCGATGACCCCCTTTTTCCTAAACTAAAAATATGACGATGGGAAAAACTAGGGTTTCAAATAAAATGGTTTTAAAACCCTCGACACCCTTGGTCGAGTGTTTGCGAAATAAAATAGTTTTACAAAACTTGGTCGTGGGACGTCGCTGCCTGTGTGGCTCTGGCTCCGCGTGATTTTTAAGGACCGTTTCCTTAAGAAATTGCACTGAGCATATAACAATGCGACCACATGGGTGGAATGGGACGCCCCTGGCCAAGTAACTAGTATTCCCAGGATGGTTTTTGGTTGCTAATAAATGTGGGAGCGATTGGGTGCCAAGAGGGCGATATACCCCCGTCCCTGAGTACAGGAAATGAGTTCCTGGTACTTGGTTGAGAGAACCCATTTATAGGGCAACGTGCTATCCTAGGAAGGCTTTGGAAAGGCCTTGTCGCGAACCTCCCCACTTGGCCAGTGTGGGAGTAAGCTCGCGTCGTGTGGGAAAAGCGTACAGCCTTTGCAAAGGTCTTTATGAACTGTTCGAGCAGCCATGCCCACGGTTACGGGCAATGTGAAGTGATTTCTCTAGCGTAGATTTTATTTTACAAATGTCTGGGCAATTATTTTGCGGGTTGGGAATCGTTACCAGAATCAGTCTGTGTGACTGATGGATGGCCTGTGTGGCCTGAAACGGGCCTGTGTGACCCAGGGTGTCGGATGACACCGGAGTTGAGTTGCTTGAGTTAAATGACAAGTTTTGAGAAAAAGAGAATCCCCCTAAATGGAGGTACCAAAGGAGGGTACGCTTCGAATCGAAATTTGTGACAAGTCTATGACTTGTGGAATGGGTCGAGACGCGAGTCTTTTCCCGACTAACTTAATTGTGGTGAGTTGTTGTAAAGCAACTCACGGAATGGATTGAAGCGTGAGCTTCTTTCCGACAACTTAAAGAGCACACTTAGAGTTTTTAAAACCACAAAATCTTTGAAAACCACTTTGCGAAAATAACCCTAACCTTCCTTGTTGAGCCTTGCATGCCACATAATTTTCGTGACTTGCTGAGTACCTCATGTACTCACCCTTGCTTATCTACTCTCAGAAGCCTATGAAGATGAAGACCCTACCCTCAGCCAGTTCTACCAAGATCAAGTCGAGTATGAGGAGTTTTAGGGTTTCGGTCTAGGTCCCCAAGCCGTTGCTTGTGGGTATAGGTCCACCCTTGTATTTTTCGCTGCATACTTTTGTAATGTATCGTTGCATGTCTCGGGTCCTGTCCGAGGCTGCAACTTATGTACAGACTATGTATAATAAATAAAGTAGGTTTGGCTGTGATCCACCAATGTCCTGTATGTACCAGCTGGTCTCTTGGGACTGGTACAGGTATTACAAGTAACAATATTCTTCCTCTGCTGACCTGTACGGGTTAGCAGGAGAGGGCCATTACAATCACGACAGTCCACGCGCGTGCATTGGGTAGCCGTGAGGAGAGCTGGGCCGGGGTCGCCAACATGCGGGGCTTGTGGAGATTTATAATCCCGCGCGCGCCGTGGCTGCTGGGCTGAGCGGGCCACGAGGAAGAGAGAGAGAGCAGGCCGAGAACGAGGGAAGGCGGCCCAGCTTGCACAGTGACATTTAATTTTTTTTCAGGGATTGTTTTAATTGGTTTTTGAGGATTTAAATTCTGGAAATTTGATTTTGAATAGGGTTTTAATTTCAGGAAAAAAAATTAGGGGATTTGTAGGGGTTCTAGGGGCTGATTTTTGGAGAAATTCATTGAGACCACACATGGCACAAAATTCCAAACTCAAGTAAAGAGCCATTTTTGAAAATAGATTTTTATTTAAAATAGTTTAGCACAAAATAAACTTGCAACCATTACACTCGGGTTCTTGAGTAGAGAAAGGAATGGAAGCTTGCCAAGTACTCGGTCAAGGTGTTTGGGGTATTTGATTAAAGCGAGATGCTTAATTGAGATTTGGTTTGACCCGTCTATCGGGCATGCGGTACCCTGGGATGACTCCTGAAAGGCCTTGTCGTGAATCTTCCCCACTGACGAGTGCGGGAAGTAAGCCCGCGTCGTGTGGGTAAAGCCTACACCTCTATAGAGATTTAATTGTTCGAACAGCCATGACCATGGTCATGGGCGATGTGAAGTGATTCATCTAGCGTAGAGTTGGTTCTAAATGTTTGCAAAAATGGTTTGTGGGATTGGGAACCGTTACCAGAATTGGCCAGGACGGCTGATGGTTGACCATTATGTGGTCTGAAACGGGCCTATGTGGATCGGGATGTCGAATGACATCATAGATTAGGCTTCCTGAGTAAAGCGGTGTGTGCTGAGGTTAAAACTATGGATGGCTCGAGGAGCCACTTGGGATGAGATAATGTTCTAAATAGGACAGAAGTGAAAAGAAAATAATAGAGGAAAAATGAGATGAAGTCCTAGGAAGGACGAAAGTGAAAATAAACTAATAGATGATAAGGGTATGAAAAGCTGCCTAAGGACAGACCCACTGAGCCGCTGTCATGATCCGACAGTCGGTCTGAGAGTAGATTTAACCAGAAACCTTTAATCAATTAAAATCTATTTTGTCCGCTTGAGTTGTTGCAAAGCAATTCGCGGACAGGATCGAGAGGAAAGCCTCTTTCCAGCTATACCTAGATCAACCCATACTTAGAGTTTTGGGAAATGTTTCCAAAATAAAATATTTGTGAAATAAACCCCATCCTTTCTTTGATTACCTGCATAACTCACTTTTTCTGTGACTTGCTGAGTACGTATGTACTCAATCTATTTCTTTTCTCCTCTCATTCACGAAGAGTGTAGTTGAAGTGAAGTTAGGGTTTCTTTCCTAATCCCAAGCCGTTGCTTGTAGATTGGGTTCTCGTTGTGCTGTCATTCCGCTACTGCTGTTTTGTTTGAAGGTTGCTGCTCAGGGTTTACCCGAAGTTGTAACTTATAAAGGTATAATATAAATATATTTTATTTCTAGCCGCTATGGTATATCTCGGTCGACTGTGGATACTAGCAAGGTTTCCTAGGACTGGTACTAGCAACGTGGTTCCATGGAAGTTGGTTCACGCCAATCTCCTACAGCGTTTTCTCTCTGGTGTCACTGTAGGTGGTGCCAAGATGGGGGCGTTACACATAGACATAGGAAACAACAAAACAATGCTCACATTTCTTTGGTATCCAGAGTTCCTTTAAGTTGTTGTTCCTCAGTGCTAGCTGGTGCCCTAATATGAGAACCAAGCAACGGTAATAATTAGAAAATCAAACAGAGGTACTGAAGAAACAACCAAACTATAGTGACCTTTCTTCAATATGTTGAGGATCTGTTGTTCCTTCAAGCCTTTGTTCCCCGAGTTTGGTTAATGCAACCAAGGACCAATAATCATCAGAAAACCAAACAATTGTTCAGAGGAAATAAATACCATATCGTTAGCATCCATGTGTGTATTTGAACAATTGGGTGGTAGGAACTTACATTCCAAACCAACCTGAACACAATGAATAAGGGGGATACGATTCTTTGATCTATATAGCAGAGTAGCATACTGTTGTTGTGCTTCATTTACGAAAACATGAAACACGGCTGGGTTTGCCCGGGATTGGGCCGAAATCCTCCGGGGACAACCCAGCCGAGGGCTTTTTCCCATTGTGGCCCGTGGAGGTGTTCGGCTGGGCTGGGGTGGGGGGATTTCTCCGCCCAACCCACGCCAACCCACGGGGGAGAGAAAAATCTCCATCGAGACGATTTTTTTCTCCCCCGCAGCTGCTGCGTCTCGCTCTCCTCAACCCGCTAGGGCAGCGAGCTCCATCGCCCGCCGCCTGCGCCGTCATGCAGATCTCCATCGCTGCGAGCAGCTAGTGTCGGCGTCCTGTTGCTTTCGCTCCCAAGTTGATCTCCTCATCCCCTCGGCCTCGATTCCCGTCTCCTCGCTAGCTCATCCGCCAGCACTGATCTCCATCCATCCCGCGAGCAGAGCAGCGGTGCCGTCGTCCTGCTGCTTCCGCCTCGGTGAGCACCCGTGCCGATGCATATCCTCTTCTTTTCTCATCCTCCTAGTTCTACCCACACCTTTTCTCTTTGCCTTAACCTTCTCCTTCTCTCCTCCTAGGGTTTGACCTAATATTTTCTCAGATCTGGTCGAGAGGTAGAAGAAGAGGGAGAGAGTTCTTGTCATCAGCCAAGTCTTGCCGATCAACCTCCACAGTTTGGATTCTTCACTTCTGGAACACGGTGAGATCTAGTTATCCATAGTGCTGACAGCTACTTCTCTGATGCTAAATTATAATTTATGCTAAATATATTAACATGGTTGTATTCAGTTCTGTAATCTGAAATCTTTAGTTACTTGTTGAAAATTTAATTGAATTCAGTTTTGAAATTGAAATTGAATAGTGAAATCTGAAATTGAAGAGTTCCTCCATCTGGAAGCGGTCACACATTCCATCGCCCTAGGTAGTGGCATCGCTGCAATGAAACTTTGGGACTGGCCATGTGACATATATTAAATTTATATCTTCAAATGCCACAAACAATGACACATTAGCTATGCATTTGCCCTACATCATTCATGGATGCCAAATTTTTTTATTCTTTCACTGTTGTGTGCTACATATATTTCCTGCGCATGTATTAAATAATAGCAGTTCTATATTTTTTCTTTGGTGATAAAATCATTTCGAGAATGGCGCACCAAATTAAAAAGAGGAGAGAAGAGGACGATGATATGATGCTTTTTGTTTTGCCTGCTTTGCATATATTGTCTAGTACAACCAAAAGTGAGAAAAGACCTAGACATACCTCAAGACTATCTGGTAAAGAGAGGCTTGAGGAAATCCTTGAAGGACATGAAATGGATTGCAAAGTTGCATTCCGTATGGAGCCTCATGTTTTCAAGACAATTGCAAATTATCTTAGAGAGAAGAAGTTGTTAAAAGATAGTAGAGGTGTGAGGATCGAGGAGAAACTTGGAATGTTCATGTTCATGCTCTCGCACAATGGAAGCTTTCAAGATCTGCAGTAAGAATTCAAGCATAGCGGGGACACAATTCATCGCCATATCAAATCTGTTTTTAAGATAATCCCGGCTCTCACCTATAGATTTCTCAAGCTTCCTCATGTTGACCAAACACATTGGAAGATTAGAACAAATCCTCGCTTCTTTCCTTACTTCAAGGTGAACTTGACACTCAACTAGAAATGAATATCTAGTTCTTGTCCAACTAAATAACTCATGCATATTTTTTCCTTTTTGCTGTAGAATTGCATAGGGGCTATTGATGGCACCCACATTCCTATAACTCTAAATGGAGAGAAGGTAGCTCCTTATAGGAATAGAAAGGGGACTTTGAGCCAAAATGTGATGGTTGCATGCGATTTTGATCTAAATTTCACTTTTATCTCATGTGGTTGGGAGGGGTCTGCAACCGATGCTAGGGTACTTAGATCAGCATTGAACAGTGGCTTTCAAATATCAGATGGTAAATTTTTTTTGGTTGATGGTGGTTATGCCAATACACCACAGTTCATTGCTCCTTATCGTGGTGTCCGATACCATCTAAAGGAGTTTGGACGTGGTCATCATCGACCTAGAGACTACAAGGAGTTATTCAATCATCGACATGCCATCTTGAGAAACCATATAGAAAGAGCTTTAGGTGTTCTAAAGAAGCGATTTCCCATCCTCAAAGTTGGCACTTTCCATCGGATAGAGAACCAAGTAAGGATTCCAGCAGCCACTGTGGTGTTTCACAACATGATCCGGATGCTTAATGGTGATGAAGGATGGCTGGACAACCAACCTGATAATATAGAGCCTACTGATTTTTTTGATCTACCGGAAGGTGATAATGAATACCACAATGATGTAGAATCCCTTAACAATCAAATGATCAGTGAGAATAAAATTAGAGATACAATTGCTAAGAAGATGTGGGAAGACTATGTTCATAGCTAGCAAAAATAGCATTTTGGATGATTTGTACAGAGTTTGTTTTTTTCATTCAATAAGTTTATAGTAAAATATTGCAATACAGTGATGATGTTTGGAAGAATATCTCCAAAGTCAAGCCTATTACAGCATAGGCATGCGCAAAAGAAGCCGTCACCAAAAAGCTACAACACACAAAAGGCTGTACAATCTAGAGCTTCATGGAACCCAGGACTAGAAAAGGTTCTAGTTGATTTACTTCATGAACACAATAACCCGCATTACCGATGCCAAAATGGATGGACAAGTGAGGCATGAAATAAGGTAGTCAAAGAATTTCGTGAGAAACATCCCTATGTCACCATGAATAAGCAGCAAATTCAAGACAAGGAGAAAGAATTGAAACGAGATTATAGGTTGCTTAAGGAGGCAAGGAAACAGAGTGGGGCATCTTGGGATCACCAGCGTTGCATGATTATTGCTGATGATGCAGTTTGGCAAAACATAATCAAGGTATGATATTTGGGCAGAGTTGTTTTGTCCTCTTTCAAATCAATATTATTTGTATTCATGTCATAATTATCTATTTTGTGTCTTCTACAGTCAAATGAGAAAGTTAAGAAGTTCAGCAAAAACAAATCCTTTCCTCTCTTTGAATCCTTGGGAGAATTTTATGACGGTAAATTTACCAATGCATTTTTTTCCCAACACATCATGCTCTGTTTTTGTCTATATTAGTGAACTGCTACCTTCTTTTTAGGGCAAACTGCTGAGGGCAACATGAATTTCACTTCTATTGAGCCATCTCAACATGCCATTCTCACACAATTGGATAATGGCGATGAATATGTTGAGACAAGGGACTCTTTCCTTGATGTGAACTATGTTGTTGATGATGATATGAGCACTGAAGTTCAAGATGAAGAACATGCAATAGAGCATGAAACTCAGTCAAGCTACATCCGTACCACCTTAAGAGCTAATGGAGAAAAGATTGTCAAGAAGACCAAATCTACCCCAAGAGAAAGGGTAGAAAAGGCTGTGAAGAGGACTAAGAGAAGTGATGTTGTTGATATGATGGCAAGTTACTTGGAGATGAGAAAAAAACAATCTGAGGAGGAAGCTGCAGCTCTGTCTAGGGAAAGGGAGGAGGCAAAGATGAGAGAGGAGGCAAGCAAAGTAGATGATTGCTCAATAAAAAGTTGCATTTCTGTTGTGGAAGTGATGGAAGAACTCTCAAATGAAGAAAAGGTCAAATCTTTTGGAGTGTTCAAGGATTCCCAGAATAGAGAGATTTTCATGAGTGCAGGGCATGTGACCCGTCTTATGTGGTTAAAGACGATGCTGGTAAGTAGGAATTACTGTTGCTACTAGCATCATCGTAATTTGTGCAATTCTGAGATTCAATTCTTCAATTGTTAGCCCTTAAATAGCATTGTTGCACTTTGTTTATAATTATGATGCAATTGCCTCACAATGCAGACCATGTAGGGGGTAAGTTCTTGCTGACCAACCTCCGGAGTTTGGATTCTTCGCTTCTGGAACCTCCGGAGTTTGTTTATAGTGACTTAAGTTGATGGCAAGTTCTGGTTTTCCTTTAGTTAAGTTAAGATGGCTTGGCAAGTTCTGGTTTTCCTTTAGTTAAGTTAAGATGGCTTGGCAAGTTCAGAATTTTAGTTAAGTTCTAAAATGACTGTTTTTATGCTCTAGTAAAATTCAGAACCAATATATAGTGAAAGTCAGAACCAATCCTTATGTAAATACTTGTTCAGAATTTAATTCTTGTAGAATTGAAATTATTTCTAAAACTCAAATCTGTAGATACATGTACAGATTGCATGAAAACATGGAGTATGTGTTACTTGCATATTCACAAATCAATTACTTCTGAAATCTCAATTCTGAAGTTGTACTAGTGTTTGTTCTGATTTTTACAAGCACATGAATGAACTAACTTTGATTTTGTTTTATAGAAGGATCTGATCAGGATGGGCTTGGAGCTATGGAACATGGTGGTACTAATGGTAAGCCCTCTATTGTCTTATTGCTACAATTCTTACAGTAAAGCTGAAACTCTGGTTTATGAGGAGTAGATGTATCTCCTTGTTTACTTGGTAATCAGGAAGCTCAACATGCAGATTCAACTAATTGTACAATTGTGCCAGAAAAAAGTTGTTCTTGTTAGTAGTTATTAATTTATTATTATCTCATTGCTAGAGCTTAGTCACTGAGCTTGGTTACTTGAGTTATCTGACCATTACTTTTTTGAATAAAGCTTTTGTTTTTTACTGATTTTCTGATGCAATAATCATTTCTATTATTTACCACTTGTTGCTTTGCACATACATGTATGTTGTGGCATTCTGCATGTGAGTAGAAACTGTAGCCTTTTAGGGAGGGAGAGAGAAATCCAGCTAGGCTCAGGTTGGAGCAGTGATTGTTTATGTTTAGATTTAGACCAGATAATTTCTTCGAAAAATTTAGACTGAATTGTTGCATTGCATATTGAGATAGTCAAAGGAATTTTTATTTATTATGTGAGCACTAATTGCATTGGTTGGTTTATGTTCAAGTTTTGAAAATTATGTGAGTCTAAAAGTAGCACTGATGTTTCTATAATATAAAATGTTGTGATCATGCATGCTGTTGCAAGTGTGGCTTGCTGCAATGTATATCGAGTTGTTAAACATTTTGTATACCTGCTGAGATATTGGCTATAATTGGATTGTACCTGCTGTCCACTTCTAGAACTATGGCATTCATCTGTAATTATGATAGAAACTTCAACCTCATGCCATTAAGATGTCTATTATGGCAAATATATGTTTGAACTGTTTTTTATTGATATTCTAATGCTCACATTTGAAACTTTTGATGTTTTGTTTTTTAGTGACTTATCGAGCAGGGGAAAGGACACTGATTGAAGAAAAAGGGGCACCAATTTAAGAAAAGATGTAGAAACCAGATTGACAGTAGCCCATTTTGTTCACCTGAACGATGAAAACACCATTTTGTTTTAGCTGTCAGCTGTGCTTGAGTTGATTTCATTATTACCATGACCTGCAGTTGAAGATATTAGCATGTGGTTATCTAAATGAGTGCTTAGTTTTAATCCTGATCTTAGATATTAGCATGTGGAGTAGCTTTCCATGGAGAGATCAGATTTTTTTAATGGAGTGTAAAGTTTACAGATTCATGGCAAAGTATAAGTATTTTTGTATATCATATATTTGTCAAGACATTCTTTCTTGTAATTCTGAACAATTTGCAGAATGTACCACAAGGAAGGAACTTTTAGATAGCTTTTAGAATTATAATTCTGAACTGCCTGTTCTAGTCCAGATTGCAGAGAATGTACCAACAATTTTCATGGTGAGTACAGTGAACCTCTGAAGATTGTTGTTGCAATTTCACATGTTCTCATTTCTCCAGGTACTTATCATCCCAGAGCATCAATTCTCATCTAATTTTTTTTGATAGTTATACATCCAGGAATTTTAATAGAGCAGTTACTATGTGAGATTTGAACTGAATTATTAGAAATTTACCCATCATTATCTGTTTAGAAGCCTTCTTTTTTCTGAAAACTTTTTTAGAAGCCTTAAACCCCTTGCTGTTGCGTGTTGTCTGCATAGATTAAGATTTTGTTCGAGTATGTTTGCTGCGTCCTGAAACTTGTTTCTAGCACTATCCCGGCTAATCCCTGTAGCCCAGCAAACCCCAAGCAATCCAAACAAACTAGTGGATGGAGGGGGTTTTGATTCCATAGGGGGAGGGGATTTGGTGGAGGGAGGGGGATTAACCGAACCCCCCTTGGATGATTTTACCCCTGTGAAAACAACCTCAGTTGCCGAACAAGGCCTCAAGGTGTTGATTCAACTCGAACCCAATGCACACAACGTGTCAATTAAACAAAACTCATGATCATTCTGTGCGTCTCCATCCACATAAATGAATCTGGAGATGGCTTGGGACTGTGCCCGCGGGCGAGGCAGCGGATTGTTGGCTTCGTGATGAACTCCCGCCTGACCATACTCCATGTACCATGACACTGAATTACCCATGTTAAGCGAACTAATCTCTCAAAGAAACTTGAACTACTAAATAAAAAATTGATTGGGCTAATCATTCTTGCTATGTGCCAAATCAATAGGAGCTTAACTAAGCCAAACATGCTTTCAAGATAAGAAAAACACAAGAATTTGTAGGACGGTGAACTAAAATAAAATCCACAGGAAGTGAAGAATCCAAGCAAACAACATCCATTATTTGATTGGGAATGCCATTCTTGCAAGATGGCAGATTAAGAAGGCTTCAACTCAACCCGAAAATGCTTTCAAGATGAAAAGAACACAAGAACTTGCAGAATTTTTTTTTTCAGATGAGAGCAAATCATACCCAGATTTGATCGGTGATACACGATCTTGTCAGGCTCCAAAACGACGAGGATTTTATCTAAACCATGAACTTCTCTCAAGAACAAAGAACATGAGAACTTCATAAACCAGTCGCACACGACAGCTTGCGGGCTGAAGAGCTCAAACAAAATTCAAAGTGAACATCCAATCAGATGGCGTCGCAAAAAAACATCGTGGTGTGAATTTCCGTGCATTTACTTCGCAAAGATAGGATCTTCCTTACCAACAAGTCCGCACGGCATTGTGTCTCAAAAGAAACAAGAAGAAAGAATAAGAACAATTCAACGAAACCTAAATGATTTCAAGACGAAGAGAACACAACGACACGGAAATATTTTCAGATGAGAAATCGCGGACTTCATAGAACTCAAATAAAATCCATAAGCGGTGAAAATCATCAGATTGTATTTCAGATTTGATCAATGACGCAAGATCTTGCAAGGCACCAAACTAAGAGTGTTTTAGCTAAACACTGAACTGCTCTTAAGAACAAAGAACACAAGAATTTCAGAAACTAGTCATACGCGAGAGCTTGCAGTCTCAAGAGATCAAACAAAAACCAAAGCAAAAATCCAATCAAATGGCGTCGCATAAACTATGTCGTGGAGTCGCGGTAGTGAATTTTCGTGCTTAATCACCTACACAAAGAGCAGAATCTTCCTCACTAACAAGTTCGCACGACATTGATTGAGTGCCAAAAGAAACAAGTAGGACGAAACACATAGGCTTACCCTTTTCCGCCATCATCCTCCTGGTCCGCCATGCTGGTGAAGAAGGTGACGGCGACGAGTCGACTAGGAGGGGAGGTTTCGCTTCTTGCTTGTTGCGTTTGCGAGTAGGGCCCCCTTGATAGCACCCTCCTTTTCCGAAATATATACGCTGTTATTGCCACTCCCTTGGCGCGTGGTTGTTACCAACTGTTCACTTTGCATTACGATTCATGCAAAAGGAGATGCACAGCCAATTTCCTTCTAGTGAAGGCACGGTATGGAGCGTTGGAAGATGGAGGGAGAAGCGCTTCTCATGTATCTTGGGTACTCCAATGACATATGGGCCCCCAAAAATGGCATGTAGGCCAGCGCAGACCCACTAACATTTGGGGTAGGGCGGCGGCTGACCGCCATCCATACCAGCACCGGCGGACCCCAACCTCCGAAGCTCTGCCGCCGCCTAGCGCCATGAACGGGACTTCACCGACTCGCCGTGTGCCCTCGGCCCATGGTGCTTGCGAGCCTCCCGCTACTCCTGCTCCCTGGCCGCTGGCGTGCGGCGACCTGACGACACGAGCCCGAGACCGAGCCATCTGTACCCGCCTCCTGGCCGCCACTCCTCCGCGCCTCTGCCTTCTCTGGCTCTACACCGCCCACCCGCCGATGCCACCGCCGCCGCGCCCCCGCCATTGTTACCCGCGCACTGCGCCGCCTCTCTGTCCTCTGCTCCTCTGCTTGGGGATGGGATCTGCTCGGCCGCTCTGGCCTAGGGAAGCCCGGATGCTATATGGGCTGACTTTCTGCAGTGTTAGGCCCATGTGTTTCGACCTTGTTAATTGCATATGCACTTACCTAAGCGCTACAAGTACTTATTCAGTGGGACTGCACGTTACCCGCGCATTGAGCGAACCTAAAGCAATAAAAATCCTAATTGTGAAAATTAGATTCTTGCTTGTTGTCGTGTGTATGCCAAGGTCTCGATCCTTCCCGTTCTCCTGTGATCAATGCTCCAAATCTTTGTGACCAAAATCCTATCTCCAATCTAATTGCAACTCAAATCCCCTATCTCAATTCAATTCAAATTCAAACATTCCCCTTCAATTAATTCCTCCAAAAATTCCAATACAAAATTCCCCTGGATTGGGCTGTAATTTCCCCTTTCTCTCTCAGCCGGCCCACCCCTTTTCCTTGCTCGGCCTGTCAGCCGCTTTGGCCTAGCAAAGCACCCCGGCAAACTGGCCCGCTTCGGCTTTCCCCCATGCGAGCACGTGCCGAGACCGACGCGAGAGAGGAGAGATTCTCCTCTCTCTCTCTCTCTATTCCTCTTTGTCTCTCTCGCTCCTAATCCTGCTCGTCGTTGCCTATTCAAACTCCCTGCTGCGCCCTTGGTTTTGCCCACTCCCACTTGCGCGCCAATGACCATCATGTCCTCGCTCACCGCCCAACCGCCGGCTGCCTTTTGCCATCACTCCCTGGCGTCACCTCGGCCCACCGCAAGCCGCCAAGCCTTGGAGGTGCTCGCCCGTGAGCTCGCCTGTCTCGCCATCCCAAAAGCAAGCAGAGATGACCTCCTTTTTCCCCTCCCCGTTTCGCTTTTGTGCTCGAGCGACCACCCTTCTTCCCTTTTTCCTCTACTGAGCAGAACTCCCCACTTCCATCCTCTTCACGACCCGCGGTGAGTGCAGACCGGCTGACATCATGGGCTAGCTCGCCATCCTCGCTTGACCGCACTAGCTTGCCGCGCTCATGTCAAATTCCCCCGAGACCCCTAGCCAAACCGACCTCACCACCGACTATAAAATCCCTGCCATTGCCTCGGTTCTCCCCTTCCAAAATCCTTCCCCCAAACCACCTTGGAGCCACGCTGTGTCGAGATCACGCTGCACCAGGGACCGCCGTTGTCGTCGGTCCCTTCTTCTCCGGCTCGCCCATGCTAAGGCACGAACAATCACGTTCGTGCCGGCGGCCGTTCGTCATAGCGCTTTTTGCCTCGGTAGTGCACCACTCCCGTTCTTCTCTCTGTCCTCCTTAGCTCATGTGGATGCCCGCAGTGCCCCTAGAAGCTAGCGACCGCCATAGACACGTGCGTGATCGCCACTCCTTTGCCTTGTTGTGTGCCGTCACCAACCAAGTAGGGACGATCACGGTCGGTCTCTGTCCCGGGGATAGGATCCCAGAACCTATAGGGGTCCCCCAACCACAAGGAATCGGGTCGTAGTGCCCCAATGGCGAAACGCCCAATTCTCCGCCGCCGTCGTATGCCACCGTGATTCCTCACCGTCGTTCCCCGTCCATCGAATCAAAGCCATTGGCCGTCTTCCCCTTGTTCTCAGCTCCCTGCCGACGCCTTGCTGCCTCCCGTCTCCCAGTGAATCTCTTCGGTGAGCCGTGACATCATCGGCCGTCGGAACTCGCTCCTATGCTTCTTCCTCGCCTCGCCATCCAACGTGGCCACCACCTCAACACCACATCCCTGCCATCTGTCCGCCGCGTGGGCACTCCGTTGCCATGCGAGCCAGAAACCGTGACTGCCCCATAGTCCTGTGCGCGCGGTCCACCACAAACCGTTCGACTGCGCATGGGCCCGTCGTCACCTAGTGCTCCGTGAACCGCCACTATGCCTAGACCACCATCTCCTCCATCTCATTCCTCTGTGCGCGAGCCTCACATGGACCAAGAGGCTAACAACGGGCCCTGTATGTCAGATCGGGCCAGCCTGTCAGATCCGCTGTGGCCTCTCTAACGGATGGGCCACGAGGCCATTCGGCCCATTCCCGCCTACCGCACACGCCCGAGCCACGTGGGTCGTCTAGGTCCGCTCGGCCCATGTCCCGCACATAGCCGCCGAGCCCCTGACCACTGGACCCCCTTTGTCCGTGGCCCAGGATGACATTAATTCAAAGAAATCCTTTTCTAATTCCTTTTCCAATAGTCAAAAAAGTCCATAAACCTTCAAAAATTCATATCTTCTCAACCATTCGTCCGATTGACTCTATTCCACTTCCTAAATTCTTTTTAAAATAAGATCTATCCAATAGTATGCTTAAAGGTCACTAATAGGGATTTTAATTTGGTCTTTTCGTTGAGTTGCCTCGTTTCACGTGTAGCTTCGGAGTCGAAGGCGTCTCAGGACACGGATCTCAAAGGAGAAGCTTCAGGCCTTGAGCAAGGCACGTCACCTTTAAACATGTTGTGCCCATAATTGCGGAACTAAGTATTTTAATTGCCAAAAATGCATTACTTAGGCTACACAGTGAAATCCCTCGGTCGCGATTGCGAGACAATCGACTGGCCACCAACCTAACTTGCTGCATTGACTCCTTTGATAAATTGTAATCCCCTGAACACCCTTGTCACCTCCCTTGTTTGATCTCGGTACCTGTGCCAACGGGCATGATACCGGTGATCCCCTATCAAATTTAAAAATGATCACGATGGGTAAAACTTGGGTTTGCAAAACCTTTGGAAAACCAGACACCTAGGCCGGTGTCTTGAAAATAAAATAAGTTTACAAAACTCACGGTGCAGAAATCGTGGCAGCAGGGCGAGTCTTCCGCATCGCAGCTAACAACCGAGTCCTTTGGAATTTCATCCGAACATACAAAGTACAACCACATGGGTGAAATGGGACAACCCCTAGCTGAGTATCTAGCCGCCTAGGGATGCCTTGCATGCAAATGGACTGTGGATCGTGTGGGAGGGCGGTGGGGATGCCTCTTGGGTTCCTAACACAATATGGTCTTAGATCTACCCTGTTGTTGGTCATGGACCCCTTCAGTTGGCATGAGGTAACCTGATGTTGACTCCAGAAAAGCCTTGTCGCAAAAAACCTTAGTCACCAGTCGTGTCCGTTCTGCACGAGCTAGGTGATAGGGTAAGTCGTGTCGTGTCGGTAAAGTGTACCCCCTCTGCAGAGGTCTAAACTATTTGAACAACCGTATCCATGGTCATGGGCGGATGTGAGGTGATTCCTTAGTGTAGTTTTGTCTGACTACTGCTTGTGAAATGATGTTGTGGATTGGGAATCCATTTTCGGAATTTAGTGAAGCTGTCGAGGACAGCAGGGCTGTGGGCCCAGTTTATTGATGGATTAGCTAGTGCAGCTGGATCCCGAAAAGCCAACTCTTAGAGTTGGGCTAAATCAAAGACTGATACAATTCAATCCAACCGAGCGAGACTTCACCTCGCTGGTTGTCGAGAAGCACACACTTAGTATATTCAAAAGAATTCCAAATAAAATTTGATGATAAAATAATCAGCCATTCTTTGAAGCTTGTATTAACAACTTAAGTTCCCATGGCTTATTGAGTACGCTAGTAATCACCCTTGCTCTATATATCTATCCTTCCTTAGTGCTGGAAGAAGAGATGGATCTAACCGATGAGGAGTTCTTCCTGGAGCAGGCTGGCTTCGAGGAGTTTTAGGGTTTCGGCTTAGTTCCCAAGTCACGCTTGTGGCTTTGGGCAAGTTTCTGCTTCCGCTCTTTTGCTAATGTACCGTTGTTAACTCGGGGTATGTCCGCAGTTCCAACCTACTTGCAAGACTATGTCTATTAATAAAGATAGTCGTGCCATGATGGTTCCATCGCCTGTTGTACTAGCACTATATTCCTGGGGCTGATACTATTATACAGGATTGTTCTACGACTTATACTCGTCCTTTCGGAAGGTCAGTTTGGGACGTGACAGTATACATGCGTTGTGGGCTTATGGTGTAAGGTGTGACTGTGTCCGTCATGGTTGTACCCTCTCAAAAATAAAAAGCGCTACAAGATTCTAATCTTTATTCTTCTGCATTTTAGTTTGGAGCATACAAGATTCTAGTTCAATCCAGCAATAGAGTCCACGTGGCACTATGGGCAAGTACAAGTATGATTTCGAACAAAAGGACATCGTCGAGAATTTATGTCGATAAACTGAAATGATAAGGAATGAAGTGAGCTTATGACACTACCATAGGACAACCCATTGGTACCGCCCTATCAGTACCGGTTGGAGAAAACTCGGCACTGGTAGGGGGTTTCCTGCCTACCCACTCCACCCGTATCCTTTGTAGACAAGAACCGGCACTGATGTGTCGGGGTATTAGTGCCAGTTTTTCAGTTAACTGGGATAAAAGTAGAGCCGAGCCGAACGAAGAGGAGCCGAACCGATGTCTCGAGATATTTTATCGATCCTCGGAGAACTCTCTCGATCCCCTCTGTATCTATCTCTCGTCTCTCTCGCTCTCACTTCCCCTCCCTGGAGAACGGCGGCGGAGCCCTCTCCCGGCAAGCAGCGGTGGCGCCCTCCCCATCCCCTTCCCGCCCCCTTCCCCCGTCTCCTTCCCTACCCTTCCTCCCCCCGGCGTTGTCCGGCTCCCTTGCCGCGTGGCGGCTTCCCCGCTCAGGGGCGAGAGGTCGACGAGCGTCGCCATGCGCACGTTGTCACACCCCGATCCGGCACCGCCGTACAACAGCACCAAATAGGGCGTGCTGCAGGAAAACAACACGAACTGCCTTCCCACGGAACCGCGTTACCGATACCAGTCCTAGGACACCACGCTGGTATCCATGGCAATCAGACATGGATCATTGCAATACCTTAAATAAATACATAAATAAGTAGGCATATGCCTTAACTTACGTTGCAGCTTCGGAGCAAGCCAGAGACAGCAACGAACAACCTAGAGGCAGCGGCAGTAGTGGAACAACGAACTAAGTCCCAACACACAGGCAACGGCTGGGAACCAAGATGAAACCCTAATCTTCACTTCACAACAACTCCAGCATCCAGCTCTCGGCGAAGAACTATATATATATAGAGCAAGGGTGAGTACTTACATACTCAGCAAGCCAGTGGAACTTAGGTGGTTGTTGCAGGCCTCAAAGAGTGGTTGGATATTTTGTAATCCGTTTTGTTGAAATCTTTTAAATCTGCTAGTGTGTGCTTCTCAACAATCAGGATGAGGTGAGTCTCGTCCGATCGGAGTGAAAGATGCATCAATCTTTATTTCTCCAGTTTTCGCAACCAAGAATTCACATCAAACAGTTTCCCGAGCCAAAACATTTTCCCGGACTTCCTGAGTCTTGCTGTCCACGACAGCCAAGCCATTTCATCGGACCTCCATCGTCCTTAATGGCACTTCCTTCTCATAGTTCCCAAAACCACACACACATTTGCAAACAAGGTGAAATAAAACTACGCTAAGGAATCACCTCACATCCACCCTTGACCGCGAGCACGGCTGTTCAAATAGTTTAGACCTCTACAGAGGGGGTAAACTTTACCCACACGACGTGACTCACTCTAGCCACCAGCTCACACTGAGCAGGCACAAATGGTGGCCTAGAGGTTTTCGTAGCAAGGCATTTCCCTAGCCCTCTCAGGTTACCCCGTGCCAACTGGAGGGGTCCTCAAGACCAATCACAGGGTAGGTCCATGACCATGCTGTACTAGGAACCCAGGAGGCAACCCCGACGCCCTCTCACACGATCCACAGTCCAATGGCACGCAAGGCGTCCCTGAGAGTCTAGTTACTCAGTCAGGGGCTTCCCAATTCACCCATGTGGTTGCACTATCATATGCTCGGATGAAATTCCGAAGGAATCAGTCCTTACAGCGACCACACAGGCATCTCACACACCAGATCGGCCTTGTGTCGTGAATCTCCATTTTGAAACTCATTTTTCTTTCACAAGGCACCGACCCAGGTGTCTGGATTTCCAAATGTTTCGTAAAACCATATTTTACCCAAGAAGTTTCCAAGTTTTTAAGTTAAAGGGGCGACCGTCAGTACTCGTACAATAGTGCACGAATACCGAGGTACGACAGCGGTGGTTATAAGGGAACAGGGTATTTCAATCATCAAGGGAGGATTTAATGCAACAAGGTTGGGTAGGTCTACCGGTCTGACTCGCAGATGGGACCGAAAGGTTCAGTGCACGCATATCGATGCAGGATTTCACAAATAAAATAATTAAATTTCAATTATAGGCTCGATTGATGAAAGGTGACTTGCCTTGCTCTAGGTTTTCACTGGTCGTCGAGAAATCATCACGAAATCCGCTCCAGAATGCTATTTTCCGACGACCGTTACTGTACGCAAACACACAAAAATCTACACAAGGACCAGTAAAAGATCCTATTTAGTGCTAATAATAGTGCCATTAGATAGATCTCAATTTTAGAAATTACTAGAGTTGGAACGGAGTTAATCGGTGTAACGCCTCCCGCCCTGGCACCATCTACAATGATACCAGAGAGGAAGCGCCGCAGAAGATTGGCGTGAACCAACTCCCACGGAACCGCGATGCCGGTACCAGTCCAGGAAACCTTGCTAGTACCGCGGTCAACAGAGATGTACTCAACAATTAGCTAAATAAATAATTATATATATATTATACCTTTATAAGTTGTGATTTCGAGCAAGCCCTGAGCAGCAACCTACAAACAGAACAGCAGCAGCGGAACAGCAGTGCACTAAGAACCCAATCCACAAGCAACAGCTTGGAATTAGGAAAGAAACCCTAATCTTCACTTCAACTTCACTCTTCCTGAATAAGGGGAGAAAATAAATAGATTGAGTACTTACGTACTCAGCGAGTCACGGAAAATGTGAGTATGTAGGCTATCAAAGATAGGCTAGGGTTTATTTCGCAAATCTTTTTATTTGAAAATATTTTTGAAAACCTAAGTGTGAGTTGTCTCAATGTGACTGGAAGGAGGCTCTCACCTCGATCCTGTCCGCGAATTACTTTTCAACAACTCGAGCGGACAAAACAAATTTTAATTGATTTTAGGTATTCTATTACCGCCTGTCGGATCGCGACAACGGTTCAGTGGATCTACCCACAAGTAGCTTCCCACTGTATCCTCATCTATTACTTTATTTTCAATTTCGTCCACTCCAGGACATAATCTCATGTTTCCTCTATTATTTTCCTTTCACTTTCGTCCTATCTAGGACATCATCTCATCTTATAACTCATCTCAGTGGCTCCTCGAGCCATCCTTAATCTCAACTCAAAACATACACCGCTTCCACTTTGGAAGCCTAAACTACGATGCCATTCGACATCCTAGGTCACACAGTCCTGTTTCAGACCACTCAGGTCATCCATCAGCCACTGAGGCCGATTCTGGTAACGATTCCCATCCCACAAATCATTTTCGTAAAGCACTGGCAAACAAATCTATGCTAGAGTAATCACCTCACATTTGCCCATAACCGTGGGCACGGCTGTTCGAACAGTTGGTAAACCTTTCAAAGGGTGTACGCTTTTCCCACACAACGCGAGCTTACTTCCCATACTCGTCAGTGGGGAAGGTTCGCGACAGGGTCTTTCCAAAGCCTTCCCAGGATAGCATGTTGCCCTATAAATGGATTCTCTCAACCAAGTACCAGGAACTCATTTCCTGTACTCAGGGACGGGGGTATATTGCCCTCTTGGCACCCAGCCGGTCCCACATTTATTAGCAACCGAAAACTATCCTAGGACCACTAGTTACTCGGCCAGGGGTGTCCCATTCCACCCGTGTGGTCGCACTGTGAGATGCTCGGATGAAATTCCCCAAGGAATCGGTCCTTATATGCGAATATGAAGTGCCACCACATAGGCGATCACTTTGCACCGTGGATTTTTGCAAATAAATTTTGTTTTGAAAAACTTGTCGACATCGCATGTGGGGTTTTTAAACCTTTTGAAACCATATTTTCCTAAATTGACAAACAATAGTGATATGGGTGGAACCATCGGAATCCATGCTCAGAGAGCACGGTAACCGAGGTACCACGAGGTGGAGCGACAAGGAATAGGGTTCAATATCCTACCGGATTTATGCACTATTGGGAAGGTCCATCAGTTCGACACGTAAACCGAGGCCGATCAATTTATCGTGCACACTCGCAATGCAATTTTGCAAACAAAACTTTTTAGATTTAGGAACAATATGGTCAAGGAGTGACTTGCCTCAGTCTTTGTCTTCAAACTTCGCGAGAATCCAATGTCCGACGATTTTCCGAAGCGTCGACTATGCGTGAAACAAGAGAAAAATACACAAAACCCTAGAAATAATATACCATTATTAATAACTAATAGTGCCATGAGGTAGATCTCATTTTTAGAAAAATTTAGAGACTTGAACGGGGTCAATCGGAGCTACGGTTGAAAAGATATGAATTTTAGAAGTTTTAGGGATTTTTTGGAATTAAAAGGGATTATTTGAATTTGGAAAGGAATATTCCTTGGAATATTCCTTTGGCTGACAAATGGGACCCAGTGTTAGTGTGAGAGAGGGGCTGAGACGGGGGTGGTCCACATGTCAGGGATACAGAGAGAGAGGATGAGGTCGGGCCCACAAGTGACCAAAAAAAAATGGAGAGAGAGAATCTGATCTGGGGGGGCCACTTGCAAGTGAGAGATTTAAAAGAGAGTTTTACTGTTCATTTATCCGGTGGGGCCCATATGGAAGTGGAAGAGACAGAGGGTGGTCACTGTGCACTTATTGGATGGGACCCGCATGCCATTAAAACATATTTTTAAATGGTGTTTAATTAAGTTTTTAATCGTACCGGGCCCGCGTGTCAGAGGGGTAATTGAGGGGAGGGGTGGGGCCACCTAGCAAAGAGTAATAGAGAGAGAGCGAGAGACAGAGAGAGGGAGAGCTGGCCGAGGTTGAGAATCGACGGCGCACGGCATTAGAGTGGCGCCGGCGATTGGCAGCGAACTAGTGACGGCGGAGCACGGCAATGGGCGGCGGAGGAGGTGAGGAAGACATTGAGTGGCTCGGATTAAGTGAGAAGGTATCAATAGTGGCGGAACGCAACGTCGATTCCTTGCTGAAGAGGGAGAAAGAACGGAGCTTGATGGCGGCGGCCAAAACCGCGATGGCAAGGGTTTGGGATGGCGACAATCGAGGCAGCGGGATGCGAATTAGGGAAAAAGGGGAGGAAAGCGGGCATATACCTTAGGTGGCGGTGGTGAATTGCGAGGATGGCAATGGCGGACGGCGGCGACCCGGTTTGGGGAAATCGGCACTGGTGGCGATCGAGCGTCCGGGTGGGATTGAATATGATCACGAGGAGATGGGGAGTGTGATGGTGGCAATGGCGTGGGGCTTTGGTGGCCGAAGACGGTGGAGCGCAGCGGGCCCGAGGCGGTGGCTATGGTGGCGGAGAGAGAAGCTTGGGCTTGCGGGGCAATGGCGCAGCGGGGCTGGGATTTATAGACGGGCGAAGGCGCGTCGCGACGAGGAAGAAGGTCGGTGCGGCATCAAGGCATGGCGATGGCAGAGGCGACATGGCTGGAGCTCGGGTTGAGCACTGTGGCTGGCATCATGCGTATTGCCGTGCTATCGCCAGGGGGAAAAAGAGGGGTATGGCGCGGCAGGTTGATGCGACGGGACGGGGAGGCGAGGTTGACCTTGGAGGCGCATGGGAGGGAAGATATTTTGCGGGCGGAAGATTTTTTTCTCGGCGCGGCAATGTCTCGAGCATGTGGGGCGCGTACGGGGAAGACGGAGAAAGACGACGACCATGAGGAGCGGCGCGCGCGGGCGCGCGTCGTGCGTCTGATGCGTGGGCCCCGGTGGTTGGCGACGGGGCGCGGGCTATCAAGCGGGCTCGGGAGGTCGGGGAAAATGGCGGACGTCCGTTTGCTGGCTCGTGGGAGGTCACGGCGCGGGCGCTGTGCGAGCCGACTGACCGAGGGGGCCCAGTGTCAGTGGGGGGGGGGGGGAAGCTCGGCTGGGCCGCGTGGGGAAAGAAAGAAAGAGGCCGAGGGGAGAGGGGGTCGGCCCACGGTGAACAGTGGCATTTGAGGATTTCTAGGATTTTGTTTTAAAGGGGTTTTTGAGGATTTTGGGTTAGGGATTGAATTCAAAATTTTGTATTTGAGCCCTACAAATTCTTGAGGCTTTCTTTGGAGGACATTTACTGTCCTGATTGGGGTATATATAAATATATTTTTATATAAATTTGGAAGGGATTTTGGTATGTTGATTTTGGAGGTTAATATAAGGAATTCCGAGGGGTTTTGAATTTTAACTCAGATATTTGAATTTTGGGAAAATCAAGGGGGATTTAGAGGAGGGATTTTTGGGGAGTTTGAAAGGGTATTTTAATTTGGAATTTGGTGTTTAATATTCTCAGGAATTAAATCAAGGGAATTTTTGCAGAGGGACTCTGATATATATATATATATATATATATGAAAGGGAGGTTTAGAGAAAGAGTTTTTAAGAGGATCATCTGGAGATTTAAACTCGGATTTGATTTTAATTTTAAGATTTGAACTCCTAGGACTTTGGAGAATTTTTGAGAGGGGTTTGTGTGGTTGGGATTTGAGCATATAAATATATATTGATATTTGGATGACATTTGGGGAAAGAAAAAGAGGAGATTCAACAGGCGACTTTGAATTGGAACTTTGATTTAAATTTGGGATTTGATTCTCAAGGATATTTTGGAAATTTTTGCAAAGGATTAGAATTGGAGGACCTCAAGGGAATTTTAGAATTTAATTCTTGGGATTTGAGGGTTTTAGAAATATATAAATTGGCAAATTTTGGGAAGGTAGTTTTTTTTATGGAACTTGAACTTTCAGGAGGAGCAAAATAACGAGATTTTACTGGAGTGCTTTGAACTACAAAGTTCGAGGCCGAGTATTTGATAGAGAATTTTTTTGAGAGGTATTTCGGTGTTGAATTTTTCGAGGAATTTTGAGAGAGACAACCGAATTGCAAAGTGCGAGTTTCGAATTTTAGGAGAGAGTTTGGGACCGAGGTTTTTAGGGTTTCAAGGAGGTTTAGACTGAGATCTATGGCAGTTAATTCTTAAGCACACACAAAGAATCAAAAAATTTTGAAATTAGGGTTTTACAAAAATAGTTTTTAACGGCCCGGAAACCAGGAGGTTACAATCGGAGTCACGGATTAAAAGATATGAATTAATGAAGTTTAAAAGGATTTCTGGATAACTGAAAAAGGGTTTATTTAATTTCCCAGAGGAATATTCCTTAGAATCTCTGGTTGGCCCACTGGCAGCCGGGGCCCAACAGCAGCACAGGCCCACAGGTTAGCCACATAGGAATTCCTCCACCGTGGGCCACTGGTAAGACTGGCCCACAGGGTAGGGGGACAGAGGGAGTGGCCGGGGTAGGGGTCAATGACAAAGGAGCCCCATTGCCAGCTCAGGCCCACGGGTCAGTGAAACCAAGGGGTGTACGGTGTGAACTGAAGGAGGGGACCCACGCGTCAGCGGCTGTGGGTGCATGAGCGTGGTCTACCGCGGCCAAGGGGCAGAGGGCCCACACGACAGTGGTAGCAGCCAAGGAGACTGCGTGCACGGCTTGGGGTGTGGCCGTCGTTGTCCAAGCAGGGCCACATGGCAGGGGTGAGGAGGCGAGGCGCGTGGCTAGCCGATCCGACGGCGTGCGGCAGCGGAGAGCAATTTTCGGCGAGCCGCAATGCTCCGGGGCCGGGAATACGTCGGCAGAAGGAGGACGAGAAGGGGAAACTATTGAGTGGTTCGGATTGCGCCGGGGACGAGCAACGGCGGCCAGCAACGGGGATGTCGAGACGGCGGAGAGAGGAAAGGGAAGAACTAGGGCATCCATGGCGGAACAGCGGGCCGGTGTCGTCCGAGGTGATTCCCAAGAGAAGGAGAGGATCAAGGGCATGGAGGAAGGGAGAAAGAGAGGTCGACGGCCTGAGTTCCACCGGGCGGCGTGCGGCCGTGCGCGGCAACAGCGAAGGGAGGACAGAGGAGAGAGGGGAGAGGACGAGGAGCCGGGGTATAGTGAGGCGCGGGAATTCACCCAGAGGGGGATTGATTGCTAGAGTTCGCATGGGGAGCTCACCGTTGAGGGGAAACAGAGCGGCGGTGGTGTTGTGGATCGAGCAGGGAGGCCGATGGTGAGGGGAGCGGTGCGGCGGTGCTTGGCCGAGGAAAACGGAGTGAAGACCGAGACGATGGCGCGCGGTTCTGGTGCGTGGTGATCCAGAGGCAGTGCTTCATCAGAAGCTCGTTGGCAAGGGAGGCAACACCGGCACGGTTGATCGGCGATGGTGGCGGTGGCGGCCGAACTTGGGAGGGCGACTGAGCTTGCGCCGTCCGAGATGCAGAGCGAAGGAGGGAGACTCCGGGAGCACGGGGGTGTTTTTATAGGCGAGGAGCGGCGAGAGAGACCGCTAGGTCGGCCCGGGGCATGCTCGAGATTTCCCTGTGGCCAATAATGGAGGCGAGAAGGGAGAAAAGATGCCGCAGCGGGAATCCCTCGGGGTGGCGAAATTCGATCGGTGTTGAAGATTTGCGAGGCGGTGGATGTCGGTCTATCCGACAGCGGGGTCGCGAGCGGGAGAACAGCGCGGGCGCGGACTCGGTGGGGGCGGCGGTGATGAGCGCGGGCGAAGCCCCTTTTGACCGGCTTGTATCGGGACCGGGGAGGGAAAAAAAGGAGGGAAGGCAGGGACGGCGAAGAGCGGCTATGGCCGTCCTCGGCTTGGCGTCTAGCGGCGACCAACGTGGGGCCGAGCGGGGACCGGTGTGGCGCAAGCATTGGCTTCGGCATTTTGGCGAACGGCATGCACGGTGTGGTCGGGGCGAGGACGGGGACGAAGGAAGATGACAAACAGGGCCGGGCGATCGATGGCTCTCAAGGCGCATGGGGAGAACGCGTGGCGGCCATCCGTGGCATGTGGCGGTCCGCTCGCGGGTGCGTTACGGATATTGAACGGCGGCGCTCGCGGCTCGGGCCACGCGGCAGGCATCGAGTGGCGGCGGCAGGCTCACGCGTCGGGCGAGGGGGCGAAGAGATCGGGCGGTGCAGTGGGCGCGCGGGGGGGGGGGGACACGCGGCAGGCATCGGCATCTCGCGGCGGCCTGCACGGCGCAGTGCAGAGAGAAGGATCGACGGCGGCTACGCGCGTGTGCTAGCTAGGTGGCGCAGATCCGACGGCCGCGGCGGCTTGCACATGTGGCAGCTACGGTTGCTGGGTCGAAATGGAAGAGAGACAGGCCAAGGGGCACAGTGCCGATTTGTATTTTTCTCTGGTATTTTGTGAGGGGTTTTGGAAGGTTTTCAAAGGAATCTGAATTTAGAAAATATCTTTATTTGAACTCACCAAAATTTGGGAAATTCCAGGAAGGGTCCAAGGTATAAATTTTTGGTATTTGTGGGATTAAAGTTTTTCCGAGGATTTTTGCAGGGGATCCAGAGAGAGAAGCTCAAGGAGGAGGTGATGGGGAACGGGGGTTCCCGATCTTCTGTCAGGTAGAGATAACTATC
The DNA here is from genome assembly GCA_003991445.1 of Oryza meyeriana var. granulata. Classification (NCBI taxonomy): domain Eukaryota; kingdom Viridiplantae; phylum Streptophyta; class Magnoliopsida; order Poales; family Poaceae; genus Oryza; species Oryza meyeriana. The sequence continues at coordinate 287,163 of RYFJ01000745.1, forward strand.
ATTTTGGTGGAACGCGACACACCGATCCGGCTTCAGATCAACAGACCCAATCCCTGCAACCTTAGCACCACGACTCCTCTGGTTATCAACCGTGTCACAAATCCGGTTGACCTCGCCATGAAGGCTAATCCCTGCCTGCGAAACGAAGAACACAAGCAAGAGCCCGAAAGTACGCAACTCAATTAAAGTGATAATTGCAGATGAATGATTAAGCACTCGAAGTTGGGGTTTCACAACCGATGACGGCGACTGTTCGAAGATAGATTGATCTAAAGCAAAACCCAAACCCTAATGTGGGCGGCGGCTACTGAATATATAGTCTAAGGGTCGTCATACCCCCTGGACGCACCCTCTAATGGGCTCTAAGACGATACACGGCCCAACGGACCAAAAGACGATGTCGCAGCACCCTGGCAGATTCTGGACGCTGACTTGTTTCGACGATTCCCGTTGACTTCGGTGGAATTTGGACGTCAAACCAAAGCCATTGGTTAGCTTATGAAATTATATTTCCATGCATATGTGGATCGTTGAAAACGGAGTCCATATGCATCCTGGGTGTCCGTTTTACTACAGGCTAGTCCTGAAGGCCGAGGCAGACTCAAACTCGAGTTGGACTGGGCCTCCGGCTTGTCGTGGGTGTCCTTCGGTTCTTCTCCGCCCCCACACCTCTCTCCAAGTACTTCATGATCCTCTCCAATGTTCCTAAGCAAGATAACATCATTAGGTAGCAATCTATTCTCAAAACTATGAAAAGGATCGCTTAAGAACGAGCTCACCTCTAGATTTAATTGTCGCATTCGAGCTCGGGTCATTGGACCTTGCATAACGGTTGGAGGATCAGCGGGTGTGTCGATGCTTTGCACCGGCAATAATACTATGGGGGTACTTGGCGAACTGGAATTCGGTGGATTGCAGAGGAACACGAGGGAATTATACTGGTTCAGGCCCTCAAGGTGAGGTAATACCCTACGTCCAGTTGAGGTGTTATTCCTCTGAGGTGGATTTGTGATCTATGATCTCGGGTTGCCCTCATAGGGCGCCCTGCCTCCCTTTATATACTAGGGGACAGGGGTACATGGTAAGGATCCCAGTCGGATACGACCAAGGGATTTCCTTATTAGAGATAGAATCCTATCCGACTAAGGCTATGTTTCCTTATTGTACAAGGTACAGCCTGCCGGGTGCTATCTTATCTCTAATTACATGATCTGGCCCATCCTCTATCCGAGTGGCCCATGTGCTTGTAGTGAGGTACCCGGGGCCCATGGCTCCCACAGTAACCCCTGAGACCTTCATAGTTGAGTCACAGCTGACGCCGAGTGCTCTTCCTCCACAGTGAAGGTTACCCGAGTGCGATGCTCCCGAGTACTCTTTGTCCGAGTAAGTCTTCCCGAGTCCTGCTTCATGTCAGCTGGCAGCGAGGCTATGAAGGGCTTCATGTAAATATATGAATAGTGTGCGCCGAATAGGCGCACCTATTAGGTGTAGCCCCCGACTTTGTGCTTAATTGTGAAGATAATTAAACATAAAGTCAAAGATCTTTAACCTGGAAGTTTTTCCCGAGTAGATTACTACTGGTATATGAGACCCTTCGGTATCATGTCAACCGGAATATAATTCATAGTCTTGCCGAGTAGGAGGCTACTCGTATATAGGACTCTTCGACTTCATGTCAGTCGGAATGCGTGTTTATAGTCTTGCCGAGTAGGATACTACTCGTATATGGGACTCTTCAGCGTCATGTCAGCTGGAAAGGGAGTGTTTATAGTCTTTCCCGAGTGGCGTCCCACCCAGAAGTTAGACTCATCCGCATCATGTCAGCGGGAATGATAAATTTATAGTCTCTCCCGAGCAGTGCACCACTCGAGAGTTAGACTCTTCAGCGTCATGTCGGCTGGAATAATGTTGCTCATGGCAACTGATAGCCACGCATGTCGGCCGAGTACCACTGTATGAAAAATAAATCCATTACGTGGTTAGGTGTACTCGAGAGAGATACCTGCATCCCCAATTTTAATGAAGACCAGCTTGTGATCCTTGTAAGGATATATCCTCGAGACCTGGTGGATAAGATAGATACCCAAACATATTTGTTTAGCAGTAAGGCTCTCATGAAGCATATCTGTTTACCTCATCAATTCCTGTGAGTAGCACCAGCGCTATTATTTCAACTCAGCTTGCGGGCGGCCCACATGGAGAATGCTACTGTTGGAACTCATATCTTGTCGGCCCAATACCAACTGTGTGGACCTGAGTCCATCTAGTCAGTTCAGGCTATAAAAGGATGGGGAGAGAGAAAAAGATTCCATCGTCTTCCCCAAAGCAACCAATCTCTTCATCTTCCACCTTCGCGCCTAGCTTTTCGCCTCCCGCCCAGCTAGGGTTAGCAGCAGCCGTTCCCCACCCGGACTCGGGCGATTTCAATCCTCTTCGTCCATTCCAAGCCCCCGATTTGCTTTCCCCCAAATCTCAACGCCTCCAGTCATGCCGAAGGTGACGAATCCTGCGGGTGCGCCAGGGAGTTCTTGGCCGATCTCGGATTGCGGCTCGGTGAAGCTGAGACGGCTGGAGAGCGAACTGAAGTTGCCCAGCCAAGAAGTGATCCGTTGGCGGTCGGCGAGGGATGAGTCGAGCCCCAACCCCCGGCCTGGTGAAACGGTAGTTTTCGCCTCTTTCTTTGATCGGGGCTTGTGTCTTCCGTCGTCTGATTTCTTCCGCCGCATCCTTGATTTCTACGGGCTGGAGTTGGTGCATTTAAATCCCAACTCGATTCTTCAGATCTCCATATTCGTTACCCTTTGCGAGTGCTTTCTGGGTGTTGAGCCCCATTTCATCCTCTTCCGACATTTGTTCCATGTCAAGCCCCAGCCTTCCAAGAGTAATATCAGTGTGATTGGGGGGGCTGGTCTTCAACTAAGGAGTGATGGGAAGAAAACATATATCGATTTGCCCTTGAAATCTTCTCTGAAGGGCTGGCACAAGGAGTGGTTTTACTGCGCCAATCTGGCTCCTTCCTTGCCCCCATTTACTGGTATGCCGCCGGTGGTGTTGCCAAGCTGGTCTTCGGAGCCAACCTTTGAAGAACTGGGCCAGGCACACATATTGCTAACGAAGATAGATGACCTCAAGAGGGCCGGCTTGACAGGGCCCTGGGTGGCTCGTCGTTTCCTGACGAGGCGCGTCCAGCCGCTGAAGCTGAGAAGTGCTTTCGGCTGGGCCTTCAGAGGTAAGCACGATCCCGACCGGGTGAGCAGCGAGACAGCGGACAAGGGGGCAGTAACCGATACCTTGTTCGGCTACTTCTCAGAAGGGGTCGTTGCCACCGAAGATGATAACCGCCGAGTTGCTGCCTATAGCTTCATCCGGCCGCGGACCAAGGTAAACTTGTACTTTCTTCTGTGGTGAACGCCTGTGGAACGATGATTGTTCAACCTTGCGTGATGGTATCTTGTCGACTTGCTTGTAGTGGCATGAGGAATTTGATGAAGATTCTCGCCCATTGTCTGCGGTCGCGTCGAAGAAGAGGCCAAGGAGTCCCTCTGATGCCCAACCCGACTCCAAGAGAGCGGGGAAAAAGCCAATTTTATATCGGGGCGAGGGGGCCATGACAGCGCGTGCCGTGAGCGGTAGCTTGAAGATAAAGGACACCGCTGCCACAACGCCTACGCGGTCGAGTCCCAGGCTGAGAGCAGCTGGCTTGGGCTCGACGTTGTCATGCCCAGCAACAGCGCCGCCAAGGGGCCAACCAGAGCGGAGGCCGATTGGGGCGAAGGAACCCGAACCAACCGTACCAGAGTCGAGGCCGACTCAGGCCGATATGCCTCTGCCGTCGGCGACACCGTCCGGGGCGAGCGCCGATGCCAGCGCTTCGCCGGGGAGCGGGCACACTAGCAGGAAGCTGAAGTTTTCCAAGAGGTGCGCTACTCCGAGCATTCTGTAGTCGTCGTATGTTGAAATACAGTCTTGATGTCTTGCTTCGTTGTGCAGGAAGCGAGCCGATATCGACCTCAAAAAGGTCGGCCCATCTGCCCCGCTTGATGAATCCATCCCAGCCGAGTCAGCAGCAGCAAGCACACCTGCTGTGCCGGTGGCCAGCCCGGTTGCTGAAACCGAGGTGGCTCCGACTACAGGGCCGCTACCGCCAGTCGACCAAGAGGTGGCCGTTGAGGCTGAGGCCCCGGCCCCTGAGGCACCATACGTCGCGGAAGCAGGGGACGGATCCCCCGATCCGGTCCCCAATGTTGTAGGGGAAGGCGATGCCGAGGCCGGGACCCCGTCGCCTTCATGGTTGTCGTCACCGCCATCGTCGCCGTTGCCGCCGCCACCAGAGATCTCACATTTGCCTCGGATCGAAGCTCCCCCACGCGTGATGCCCCGGACCTTCTCGTGGACCACTCGCGACGGCACTATGAAGAGCTTCAGACTTGATGAAATCGTCGCAAGGAGAGAGCGCGAGAGCCTGATTCGTGCCGCCATCAATGGGTCCCAAGGGGTCGCGGTATGATTCTCGTAGTGAAGCTCCAGCAATCTTCTTGTCTTGATGTTTGACTCTGTCGTCGGTTTGTTCCTTGTCCTGAGTAGAAACTCGTCGACCGCAATGAGGCGATGACAGAGATCCTAGTCGAGATGGCTCCCCATCTCGCGGAATTACAACAGCTCCGGGCATTGAAGGCCGAGATGGAGGCGCGTCACACGAGTAGGGAGGCCTGGCTGAAGAGCGGCGCTGATCAGCTCAGGGCTGAGACATGGGCCTTAGCCGAGAAGGTCAGAGGTAAAATCCTCGAGCATATCTCCCCGACTGGACCGTTGGTGTAATCGTCCAGTTACGTCGATCCGACCGCTTGGTGGTGTCATGACTGCGCGATTGAGCTCTTGGCTAATCTGTGGTGCAGACCTCGAAGCGGAGAGGGAGTCGCAGCTGAAGGAGGCCGAAGAAGCCAAGGCCGAGCTTGAAAGAGTCAAGGCCGACCTGACAAAAGCCAATGCCGAGCTTGACCGGGAGAAGTCCGAGTTGGAGAAGGCCGTCGTCGAGCTCGGTAAGGAGAAGGCCGAACTGGAGAAGACCGTGGCCGGGTGGGAGGCCGACTACGAAAGTAAGTCCTCAACTCGACTGCGATCTCAGCCAATACATTATTCACCCTGCGTGTAGCCGATCCTGACAAGCATACTTGCCGGCCGATCTGGGCAGGCATGAGAGCCAACGTCCAGGCCCAGTACCGGTTCTACACGGAGGAGATAAGGTCAATCCGGGAGTCACGGGAGGCCCTCGTCGGGTCCGTGAAGGGGCTCCTTGACCTTGTGGATCCCCGCTCAGTGGGGACCAGCTGTAGCAGAATTCCTCAAATAATGGGGCGTCTCGAGGATGCGCCGAGTGCCCTGAAAAGGTACTCAGACGAGCGGGTTGCCGCCGGCGTGGCCCAGACCCTAGCGATGACCAAGTCCATCTACCCGAGGGCGGACATTGAGGCCATCGGGGAGGGATTTTCCGAGGAGACGACACCCGAGGAAGCGCTGGAGCTGATCTCACAGGCGAAGCCGACTGCTGAAGCGATTACCCGAGACCTGGGTCTGTAAAGGCAATATATTTTGTAGTCGGTGTATACATATGCTTTCATATACGATCATGTGTGAATATATGTGTCGTGCCGCCAAACTTATTATTCGGTTGTCATTAGCTTTACCCGACCATGTAGCATGCACCGAGTTAGTTCGATAGAACTTGATAAAAATCGTTCAGAGGAAGATGCTATACTCGGGCCAACGCATCAGTCGTGGCAAGGCTTCATAACCGAGGTGAGATAAGCTTGTATGTTATTGACAGAACACATATATAAATGCAGCCCCCGACTCACTACTCGATTGGAACAAGCGGCGTAGTGAGTCAGGAAAAACTGTACACATGGAAAAAGTAAAACTCAGGTATAGAAAGGACGTAGCTGTTCTATATTCCATGAGTTGGTGATGAGGACGCCGTCTTTGGTCTTCAGTCGGTAGGCGCCTGGCCGCGTGACCTCGGCTATAATGAACGGCCCTTCCCAGATGGGGGATAGTTTGTGCCTGTCCTTGGTGGTTTGTATCTTCCTTAGAACGAGATCCCCGACCAAGAAGGCGCGGCCACGGACATTGCGATTGTGGTAGCGACGCAGGCCTTGAAGATATCTTGCCGACTGGATTGTTGCGGCGTCTCTTGCTTCTTCCAGCTGATCTAATTCGATCAGTCGGGTGCTTGTTGGAATCGTCTTCGGAGTAAGCCCGGACTCGCGGAGAGCCGAACTGTATCTCAGTCGGTAGCATGGCCTCAGTACCGTAGACCAGGAAGAAAGGGGATTGCCCTGTTGCCCGACTAACCGTGGTTCTGAGAGACCAGAGAACGGATGGTAGTTCTTGTACCCACCGACCCGCATATGGTTGTAGTCGGTCGTATATCCTGGCCTTGATGCCTTGTAAGACCATGCCGTTGGCTCGCTCAACCTGCCCGTTGCTCCGCGGGTGTGCCACAGACGCATAGCAGATCTTGATGCCGACGTCGTCGCAGAAATCTTGGAACAGGCCTGCCGCGAACTGAGTGCCGTTGTCGGTTATGATGCGGTTAGGGACCCCAAACCGGTATAGAATACTCAAGATGAAGTCCTTTGCTCGTGCCGCTGTGATTGTTGCGACAGGTTTAGCCTCAATCCACTTGGTGAATTTATCCACTGCGACGAATAAATGTGTGAACCCTCCTGGCGCTTTCTTGAATGGCCCGACCATGTCGAGCCCCCATACTGCGAATGGCCAAGAGATGGGGATAGTCTGGAGTTCCTGGGCGGGAAGATTTGTCTGTCTTGCGAAGAACTGGCAACCCTCGCACTTGCGAACGATGTCTTTGGCGTCTGTGACTGCGGTGGGCCAGAAGAATCCCTGCCGGTAAGCTTTTCCGACTAACGTCCTGGATGCAGCGTGGTTGCCACATATGCCCGAGTGGATGGAATGCAGGATCTGCTTGCCTTCCTCGGTGGTGACACAGCGCATGAGGACACCGGATGCGCTCCTTCGGTATAGGTCTTCTCCGACTCGCAGGAAGCTTTTGCTTCGACGCTTGATTTGCTCGGCTTGATTGCGATCTTCTGGGAGTTCATCGTCCAGGAGGAATTTGAGAACAGGACCCCTCCAGTCTTGACATATGTGCAGCACTTCGTCGGTGGTCGGGGTAGGCTCGCCTCCCGACTGCTCTTGTGCCGGTTTCTTCTTGACTGATGGCTCCATAAGTTGCTCGACGAAGATTCCAGTCGGGACCGCTTCTCGCTTGGATCCCATGTTTGCCAGCTCGTCGGCCGCGTCGTTGTATTGACGCAGGACGTGTGTGATTTCCAGCCCGTCGAACTTGTTTTCCAACTTGCGGACCTCCTGACAGTATGCCGCCATTGTGTCGTCGAGACATGTCCAGTCTTTCATGACTTGGTTGACCACGAGTTGGGAGTCTCCGCGCACAACCAGTCGACGTATGCCGAGTGATATGGCGATGCGGAGCCCGTGAACGAGAGCCTCGTACTCGGCGACGTTGTGGGAAGCCGGGAAGTGGATTTGTAGTACGTACTTCAACTTTTCGCCAGTGGGGGATGTCAGTATGACACCGGCCCCGGCACCGCCGATCCGTAAGGAACCGTCGAAGTACATTGTCCAGTACTCTAGCTTTGTTGTTGGTGTTGGAGTTGAACTTCTGTCCACTCGGCCACGAAGTCGGCTAGAGCTTGAGATTTGATAGCTGTCCGTGGCTGAAAGGTGATGTCAAACGCCATCAGCTCGAGTGCCCATTTAGCGATTCGGCCGGTGGCCTCGCGATTATGAAGGACATCCCCGAGTGGAAACGCTGTGACCACCGTGACTTGATGTGCTTGAAAGTAGTGCACCAGCTTTCGGACTGTGATGAGTAGGCCGTATAGCAGCTTCTGGACCTGCGGGTATCTTGTTTTGGAGTCGGCAAGGACCTCGCTGACAAAATAGATTGGCCGTTGTATTTTTTGAAGATGACCCTGTTCGGATCGCTCCACTACCAGCACCGTGCTGACTACCTGTGTTGTTGCCGCCAGATAAAGCATTAGTGGTTCCTGGGGCAGGGGTGACGCTAGCACGGGGGGTGATGTGAGGAATTCTTTGAAGTCTTCGAAGGCTTGCTGGGCTTCCGGGGTCCACTGAAAGGTGTCCGCCTTTTTGAGGAGCTTGAAGAAGGGCATGCCCCGTTCGCCAGTCGGGAGATAAACCGACTGAGTGCCGCCATGCAGCCTGTCAGCTTCTGGATGTCTTTGAGGTTGGTCGGGGGCGCCATGTTCTTGATGGCGTTGACTTTCTCCGGGTTAGCCTCGATGCCGCGGTGCGAGACGATGAAGCCGAGTAACTTCCCAGACGGCACCCCGAAGGTGCACTTGTCCGGGTTCAACTTCATCTTGAATCTTCGAAGGTTTTGGAAGGTTTCTTCCAAGTCGTCAATGAGGTCTTGTCTGGATTTAGACTTGATCACCACATCGTCGACGTAGGCTTCCACGTTGCGCCCGATCTGAGTGTGCAGACACCGCTGAATAGCCCTTTGGTAGGTTGCGCCTGCGTTTTTCAGACCGAACGGCATTGTGATATAGCAATACGCTCCAAACGGCGTGATGAAAGATGTCTTTAAACAGTCTTGTTCCTTCAAGCTAATTTGATGATATCCCGAATAACAATCGAGAAAACTGAGTAGGTCGCACCCCGCCGTGGAGTCGACCACCTGATCTATCCTGGGAAGACCAAATGGGTCCTTGGGGCACGCTTTGTTGAGGTCGGTGTAGTCGACGCACATGCGCCATTTACCGTTTTTCTTCCGGACCAGGACTGGGTTGGCCAGCCAGTCCGGGTGGTAGACTTCCTTGATGAAGCCGGCTGCGAGGAGCTTGGTGATTTCCTCCCGGATAGCATCCTTGCGGTCTTGAGCGAAGCGCCGCAGCCGTTGTTTGACCGGCTTGGCGTCTGGCTTTACGTGTAGGGCGTGCTCGATCACCTCCCTTGGTACGCCCGGCATGTCGGACGGTTTCCACGCGAAGATATCTTTGTTGGCTTGGAGGAAGGTGACGAGCGCGTCTTCCTATTTGGGGTCGAGTCCGGTCCCGACTAAGGCAGTCTTGGAGGGGTCGGAAGGGTCCAGGGGGATCTTCTTCGTGTCAGAGTCCGCTGATATTCCCGACTTCGCTGCTTTTTTCGCCGGAACTGGATCTTGATCGACTTCAGATGTAGCGGCTTGCCGAATGCTGTCGCGCCCGACTGCCGCTTCTTGTGTTTGAGCCAGCTCGCAGCTCTCCTTGTCGCAGGTGAAGGCTTGCTTAGCGTCGCTGCGGAGGGAGAGAACTCCTGCTGGCCCGGGCATCTTCAGCACCATGTATGTGTAGTGCGGAATCGCCATGAACTTGGCGAGGGCCGGTCGTCCGAGTATCGCGTGATACGCGGTCTCGAAGTCGGCTACCTCGAAGGAGATGTTTTCCGTGCGGAAGTTGTCCCGCGTGCCGAAGGTCACCGGCAAGGTTATCTGCCCGAGTGGGGTTGATGACAAGCCGGGGATTATCCCATGGAAGGGCGCGGTGCTCGGCCGTAGTTCTGAACGAGGAATTCTCATCTCGTCCAAAGTTTTGGCGAACAGGATGTTGAGCGCACTGCCTCCGTCGATGAGGGTTTTCTTCAGCCTAATATTTTTGACGACCGGATCCAGGACGAGTGGGTATCGTCCCGGGTAGGAAACCCGATCTGGGTGATCCGCGCGGTTGAAGGTGATAGCCATCTCTGACCAGCGCAAGTATTGGGGGGCATCCGTTGTGGAGACCGCGTTAATGTCCCGCGCTGATAGCTTCTGTTTGCGCTTAGATTCGTACGCGAGTGGCCCCCCGAAGATGTGGTTGAGTTCGGCTTGGGGGTCCTGGAAGTCGTCAGCCGGACCCGAGTCTGGCTTGTCCTTGTCCTTGTCGCCGACGGCAGATGATGAAGCCTGCTCGGAGGCAAACTTCTTGAGCATGTGGCAGTCTTTGGCTGCGTGCCGGCCCTTGGGGTGAAAGGGGCAAGGCCCGCTCATGACTTTCTGGTAGTCGTTGTTCCGCTGGGGCCGTGACCGACTGCGCTCCATGTTAGCCACCTCGTTGTCCGACTTCCGCTTGCGGCTGCCAGACTTGTTCTGAGGCTGCTCGTTGTCGGCTTTTGCCCTGTTGTCTTTTTGTCGGGGCTCCTTCTTCTCGTCGAAGGCCTCTGCGACGGCTTCAGCTGAGTCGGCGTACTTGTTGGCCATGTCGAAGAGAGTCCGGACGGTGGAAGGTGGCTTTCGAGTGAACTTCGCGATGAGCGGGGCGTCTTTTACTCCCTTGCGGAAGGCGGCGATGACGACCTCGTCTTTGATGTTTGGGATTTGATTGCGCTTCTCGGAAAACCTTTTGATGAATTCCCGTAGAGACTCGTTCTTTTTCTGATGCAGTTGGTAGAGGTCGTGCTCGGAAGCCGGTCTCTCGTAGGTCCCCTGGAAGTTTGCGATGAATCGCTCCCTGAGCTGTCCCCAGGAACCGATCGACCGCCTTGGGAGGCCTGTCAGCCATGTCCTCGCCGAGTCGGATAACGCGACTGGGAGGTAGTTAGCCATGGCTCTGCTGTCGCCCCCAGCAGCTTGAACTGCTAGGACGTAAACGGTGAGCCAGGACTCTGGGTTGGTCTTGCCGTCGTACTTTTCAATCCCGGTAGGCTTAAAGCCGACTGGCCATCGGACGTCCTGTAACTCCCGAGTAAAGGCTGGATGCCTTCATTATCGTGAGGACTCGGGCTTCGGTTTTGGCGGTGTAGTCGCTCGTAGTGGAGACCGAAGCGCTCGTGTTCGTCCTCCAGTCGGCGGCGTTCATCCTCTTCGCGCTCTTCGCGCCGGGCATTTATAGTGTGGCGAAGATCGCGTTGTAACCGCGATCGGAGGTCTTGATTGTGTCGGCGGTCGTATTGGTGACGCCGCCGGTTGTCGTAGTTGGTATTGCCGAGTGTTGTTTGGCGGGATTCTTCATGCTGCCGGTGGAGCCGGCTGCCCGTCGTCGTGCTGATGCAGATGACTCCGCCGCTGGAGAGCCCGTTCGACGGGTCGGTACGTGAGTGTTGCCTGACTGTTCTTGCTGCTGGCAGGCGGCAGCAGTAATCATCGCCTTGATCTTGGCGATGGTTGGTGTGGCCTGATGGTCCGGCCCAAACTGGAGCGTGTCCAGCAGAGTTGCGGCGGCCACGACGTTCTGTTGTGGCGTGACGAAGACATCGTGGTCGCCGACTTTGGTTCGGAGGATCTGCTGCTGGGCGGCTCGCCCAGCTTGTCGAAGCCCGTCATTGCGAGCTTGTCGGTTGGCCTCCTCTTGTTGCACTCGGAGCGCCTCCTCATGCTGCTCCTCTTGCAGTCGGCGCACCTCGGAAGGTGTGTTGAAGCCATGAAGATCTCGCGGGGGAGGAGGAAGCTTGCCAAGGTGGAGTCCGAGTTGATGCTCGAACCACCATCCGACTTGGTGTCGGACTCCGAGTAGTTTATCGGAGTTAGGACGACTCCGACCTCCCTAGATCCAATCTGAAACGGTTCATGACCGTGTCCGAACTGAATCGCTGGAGGTCGGGTCTGCTGCGCGGGTTGTGGATGCACAGCGTCGCCGAATCTGTACGGGAGATTGACGATCTCTCCCCCTCTTGGCCTAACCCGCGCTGGCTCAAGGCCTAGCGCGAGTCGGACGCCGAGGGAGAGAGTTGTCCCGATGTCCGGCGACGTGAGGGACTGTCGTAGTAGATCGTCGAAAGAGATGGTGACGTCCCTGGGGCCGACTGGCGCAACGCCGGCTGGCTCTTCGGCTGGCGAGATTGGATCTGCCTCAGCCAAAGAAAGGTTGCCGAGTTGATCGGCGACGAAATCAAGGCTCCCGAAGGTGATGGTGTCTCCGTTGGAGAACTTGTTGCTCCTGACTCCGTTGATGGGATCCATCGAATCTGTTGATGAAGAACTCGCCGGGCCCCTACCTGGCGCGCCAACTGTCGATGCTTTGCACCGGCAATAATACTATGGGGGTACTTGGCGAACTGGAATTCGGTGGATTGCAGAGGAACACGAGGGAATTATACTGGTTCAGGCCCTCAAGGTGAGGTAATACCCTACGTCCAGTTGAGGTGTTATTCCTCTGAGGTGGATTTGTGATCTATGATCTCGGGTTGCCCTCATAGGGCGCCCTGCCTCCCTTTATATACTAGGGGACAGGGGTACATGGTAAGGATCCCAGTCGGATACGACCAAGGGATTTCCTTATTAGAGATAGAATCCTATCCGACTAAGGCTATGTTTCCTTATTGTACAAGGTACAGCCTGCCGGGTGCTATCTTATCTCTAATTACATGATCTGGCCCATCCTCTATCCGAGTGGCCCATGTGCTTGTAGTGAGGTACCCGGGGCCCATGGCTCCCACAGGGTGCATCCGAACGAGTGATGTCCTCATCATCCTCCCCCTCTTGAAGTGGAGTCGTCCTCGACTCAAGCTCATCTTCTTCTCCCAAGTATGGCTTCAAGTCTGCAATGTTAAATGTAGGACTAACCCCGAACTCGGGTGGCAACTCAAGTTTATATGCATTGTCAACTCCCCAATGAAACGCAACGCCCTTCTTTGTCAACTCGTTCAATGGGGCTGCAATGGTGCTGAAATCCTTCACAAAGCGGCGGTAAAATCCTGCAGGTCCATGAAAGCTCCGCACTTGTGTCACGGTGGTGGGCGTTGGCCAGCTCTATATAGCGTGCACCTTGGCTTCATCTACCTCAGTTCCTTGTGAGGTCACAACATAGCCAAGAAACGATACTCGTTCGGTGCAAAAAGTGCACTTCTCGAGGTTACCAAATAAGCGTGCAGCACGCAAAGCATCAAAAACAACACGTAGATGATTAAGATGTTCAATTAAAGACTTGCTGTATATCAAGATATCATCAAAATAAACCACCACAAATTTTCCAATGAAAGGACGTAAAACCTCATTCATTAAACACATGAAAGTGCTAGGTGCATTAGTTAAACCAAAAGGCATTACTAACCACTCATATAAGCCGAACTTGGTTTTAAAAACAGTTTTCCATTCATCTCCTAATTTCATTCTTATTTGGTGGTATCCACTTCTCAAGTCTACTTTAGAAAAAATTATAGAACCACTTAACTCATCAAGCATGTCGTCTAACATAGGGATAGGATGACGGTACCTTATTGTAATATTGTTAATGGCTCTACAATCTACACACATACGCCAACTGCCATCTTTTTTTGGAACCAAAATAACTGGGACAGCACAAGGGCTAAGGCTCTCACGTACATACCCGCGGTCCAAAAGGTCTTGGACTTGGCGCTGAATCTCCTTAGTCTCCTCGAGGTTGGCTCTGTAGGCAGCTCGATTTGGCAGACTCGCTCCAGGAATTAAGTCAATCTGGTGCTCAATCCCTCGAATGGGTGGAAGCCCTGGAGGTAACTCAGTGGGAAACACGTCACTATATTCCTGCAAAAGGTTAGTGATAGAAGGTGGCAAAGTGCTAGCTATATCATTAGTGGAAAATAAAGCATCTTTGCATATCAAAGCATAGCACACATCATTAATCTCTGCAAGATCAGTTTTAGTGGCAAGCATAACAGGGTTTTTCAATTTAATTGCTTTCTGTTTTTCAGGTTTAGCATCAACTTGTTTAGTTTCACTAGCAACTCTCTCTCTTTATCAACTTGTACAATTTGTGCAGGGGTCATAGGTAGCAAAGTAATTTTGTGTCCCTTATGCATAAGTGTATATTTATTACTTCTACCATGGTGTATAGCATCATTATTAAATTCCCACGGACAACCCAACAAGAGAGAACAAGCTTGCATCGATACCACATCACAATCTACAAAATCAGAGTATGTACCCAGGGAAAAATGCACCCGGGCTGCTTGTGTTACCTTTGCCTTACCCGAGTCGTTGAGCCACTGAATATGGTACGGATGTGGATGTGGCCACGTGGTCAATTCAAGCTTCTTGACCAAATCAGAACTCACCAAGCTGTTGCAACTTCCTCCATCAATGATGACTCATGCACGCCGATTTTTAATGACGAATAAAATCTGAAACAAGTTGTGGCATTGCAGCTTTTCTGCTTCCTCCATCTATGTACTGAGAACTTGCTGTACAATGATGGCTCGATGGTTTCCTGCATCGTCTATGCTCAAAGAAAGGCCATCTCCACCATGATCATCGTCCGAGGCAGCTTCATCAACAATATCTTCCTCTACATCAGACGTGCTAATGTAGCCTCCATCTTCTATAGCAATGTATGCCCGTTTGCTAGGACAATCCTTCTGCACGTGACCAAGTCCATGGCAGCGGTGGCACTGAATGGAAGAAGAGCGCCCAGTGGAAGCCACAGATGATGCACTCTTGGCCGGCTCCTGCAAACGAGTCTTACCAGATTCCATGGAACGTGCGGCCGAAGGTGAAGGAGCTGAAGAACGTGTGCTCGTTGGTGGTGGAGGATGAGCACTCGGCGAAGGGAGCGGTTTCGTTGGCGGTGCTGTCGTCGTCGTCTTGGGCGTGAAGGAGCTGCTGAAGTTGCTGCTCCGGCTCCTTTGTTGTTGTCGTCCCTACAGTTCTTTTTCTACAAGCATAGCAAGCTGGAACAAACGGTTGGTGGTAGTAAATTCTTTATAATCAACAATATCCTGAATTTCACGCCTCAATCCACCATAAAAACGACACACTTTATCCTCCGAATCCTCTACTACCCCACAACATATCATGCCCTTTTGCAGCTCTGCATAATATTCCTGGACAGACATATTTCCTTGATCTAAGCGCTGCAATTTCTTACGCAAATCACGTTTATAAGAAGGAGGAATAAAGCGATGATGCATTGCTTCTTTTAGCCTATCCCATGACTCAGGTTGTAGATGCAAAGTAGCCAGTTCTTGCCACCAGATTATAGCAAAATCTTTAAATTCACTAGTAGCTTGTCTAACCTTATGTTGATCAGGTACAAGGTGGGAAGCAAATTTTTGTTCTACTGTCATCTCCCAATCAAGATATTCCTCAGCATCATATTTTCCATAAAAAGGTGGTATGGTAAATTTTATTTTAGCATAAGGATCATCATTATTAACATTACCACGATTACGCTGATTTCCATTACCTCCCATACCTGTACGATTGCGGTGAAGTATTCGACGCAGATTTTTCTCGCGTGTCGCCCTCTCATCAACTAGACCATCGTCACCGTAGACAACACCCTCATCGAGGATCATGTCGTCATTCTCGTCTTTGTTGTCATCGTTGGTAGCTGGATGGTTGGCCTCAAGCTGTTGAACCATCCCGGCCAGTGTGGACACTCACCTGTCCACGCTCTCAAGCGAATGGCCGACGTCCTTCATGGCCGTTTTGACTACATCCGTTAGCTTGGCCACCTCTGCTAGCATTTGCTCCTTTAGGCCCTGCAAGTCACTTTTCAAAACAGGCTCGTCGTTTAGCATGGTTAGTTATCAAATAAAAATCCCTATCAACTATTTATGGGTCGGTGGCATCACACTCTCACTCACGTCTTACCGAGTTCTTACCAAGTTCTTACCAACGCAAGCAGTGGATGGTACAACCGGCGGCTGGTTCGTGATACCTGTGAGGAAGTGGCATCGAGATTGCAAGGATCTTTTTCTGTCTGATCTGAAGAATATGTGGAGCTTGGAAGGCACACAAGGAGAAAAAAATATGCATATGTGGCACACAAGTCAGTAACAGATAGCAATGCTGAATTATAGTCCCAAATACCTGTTCTCGTTGCTAGCCTAAAGGTGTTCCAAGTACAGGTGTGTGACAAACAAGGTGGTGGAAAACAAGGATGATGAGCAGCAAGAGTATCAGAATCAAGGCACAAGACAGCACACGCTAACATAGCTCAACTTGGTGTTCTCTATGTGCTCCTCTAAATATTGTTCCTCTTTTTCCCCTCTCTTTTTTTCTGTTTTTTGGGCTGTCTTTGTTTTTTTGGGAAAATTTGACTTTTTCTTTTTGCCTTAGGAGCACACAAGAAGTAACCACAGAAAATTTGAGCTCAAACAAGTGAAAGACGTGGCCTGTGGAGTTTTCAGAAGATGCGCCCAAAATTGGGAAAAAGCTTGCGGGCTCGGAAAGACCATCTTCCGGGCTGTTTTACGGCAAAATAAAATCACCGAAACCACCAAAGGCGGGGACAGACGGATGTGAAATTTTTTTCTGATTCCGAAACATATATGGTTTGCTGAAAACGGAGTTCATATGTGAAAGTTATGCCTGTTTTACGAACGGACTCCGAATTAGAGGACAAAACGGAAAGAAAGTGCGGAAAGTTGGCGTAGGCGGCTAGGGTTTGATAGAAACAGTGGGGGAAAACACACGAAATGGACTCGAACACGATCTAACCAGCAACAGGACCTCAACCTAGGACACAAACTCAACACGACGGACTTTGAGACTGAAAAATGCAAAGGCTATGGCGCGGATGGTTGTAGGACAGAAAAAATGAGTATGGCAGTAGACTATGGGACGAAGGCGAAACACTCAATTATGGGTAAGATGCGAACCTGACGGTATACCTGAAGCTCTGATACCACTTGATGGGGAACGGGGGTTCCCGATCTTCCGTCAGGTAGAGATAACTATCGTTTTGGTGGAACGCGACACACCGATCCGACTTCAGATCACCAGACCCGATCCCTGCAACCTTAGCACCACGACTCCTCTGGTTATCAACCGTGTCACAAATCCGGTTGACCTCGCCAAGAAGGCTAATCCCTGCCTGCGAAACGAAGAACACAAGCAAGAACCCGAAAGTACGCAACTCAATTAAAGTGACAATTACAGATGAATGATTAAGCACTCGAAGTTGGGGTTTCACAACCGATGATGGCGACTGTTTGAAGACAGATTGATCTAAAGCAAAACCCAAACCCTAATGTGGGCGGCGGCTACTGAATATATAGTCTAAGGGTCGTCACACCCCCTGGACACGCCCTCTAACGAGCTCTAAGATGATACACGGCCCAACGGACCAAAAGACGGTGACGCAGCACCCTGGCAGATTCTGGATGTTGACTTGTTTCGACGATTCCCATTGACTCCGGTGGAATTTGGACGTCAAACCAAAGCCATTGGTTAGCTTATGAAATTATATTTCCATACATATGTGGATCGTCAAAACGGAGTCCGTATACATCCTGGGCGTCTGTTTTACTGCAGGCTGGTCCTAAAGGCCGAGGCAGACTCGAACTCGAGTTGGACTGGGCCTCCGGCTTGTCGTGAGTGTCCTTGTGGTTCTTCTCCGCCTCCACACCTCTCTCCAAGTACTTCATGATCCTCTCCAATGTTCCTAAGCAAGATAACATCATTAGGTAGCAATCTATTCTCAAAACTATGAAAAGGATCGCTTAAGAATGAGCTCACCTCTAGATTTAATTGTCGCATTCGAGCTCGGGTCATTGGACCTTGCATAACGGTTGGAGGATCAACGGGTGCATCCAAAGGAGTGATGTCCTCATCAGGAGGATTGAATCCGAATTGCAATATTTAATTCAGATCTTTTTGGGGAAAGCTCAAGGAAGTTTGAGGGGGTTGATACACGTATATACACAAGTTTACATACATGGGTGTATACTCAGGGATATATATATATATACGGTACACATATACATATATATATCGTTGTGTAGATGGAGATGGTTCAAATATAGGTTCGACACCCAAGTTATATTATTTAACTCGGGATTTTATTTGGAGCTTCAAGAGAGAGATAGGAAGCAAGGGAAGATACGGGATTTCTAGGAGAGGGAGAGTAAGGAGGTTTACGGGAAGATTCGGTCGAGAATGTTTAGGGTTTCGACATCGGATCTTCGGAATGAAAATCGAAGCAGAGCTTTTTGGAATCATCAGTTCGGATACCGAAGCAAGGGTTACTGAGAGGGAAGATCAAGGTACTTGCCGTTAGGGTTTTGGAGAGGAGTTCGATAATGGCGATTCGAATTTAGAGATTATTTTGGGAACGGTAGATTTTGAGAGGAGGGATTTGTCGAGATCAAGGCGGAGAGACAGATTGAGATCCAGGCACGACATACAACACAACACACAAGATCGAAATTTTCACGAGTAGATTTTAGCAAAATATCGTTTAACGTCCCGCTGAAAGCGGGACGTTACACGCGTCGTCCGTGCCGAGGGCCACCTCTGCCTCTTTTGTGCTCGGAGGTGGTGGTGGCGCACCGGGAGGTGGTGGCGCTCGTGTCCCAGGCGGAGGCGTGGCTAGGCATGCAGCTGCTCCCCTCGGCAGTCCCTGCCGACGCCGCCGAGTTCCACAACGGCGTCGGGAATGCCGTGGGCTTGCCTAGATCGACGATACGGTGCCCGCGTCTTCCTACTTTTGTTCGTCAGATCGTATAGATTTAGCTGTGCCTGCTTGGATGATCTGTGGATGTGTCTTGATATGTGTTGATTCTGTGGATGTGACTTGTTCTTGTGATAATATGTGGATGTGTTTGATCTTTGGGGGCGGGGAAGGGGTGGAGCTCGATGGAATGAGCCGATGCATCGAGCCGGCTGTTTTTTTTTTTTTTGACAGTGTAACTTCATCAGTGCCAGGTATCAAATCCGGTACTGATGGACTGCCCCATCAGTGCCCGAATTCCAGTGTCGGTTGAGGACCCGACACTGATGGCCTTTCCCAACCGGTATTAATGGTCCCTCGTGTGGTAGTGTGACGAAGCTTGAGAAACCAAATTGACTGTCCATACTATTTCAACCAACTAAGAGAAAATATATTCTATGGTATTATATTCGATGCTGTGATTCTACAATATGATAGTAGTATTGAAATTTTCCATCTTTCTTCTATTAATTCCAACAATTTTAAGTCGATAGCATATTGTATATCCAAAGCAAAATCGGCAGTACATAATATATTTTGGATAATATATATTGAAAAAGCTAATAGACAAAGAGAAACAAGGCGAAACTGATCATTTCTTTTGCGAGTCACACATACTCACCTACACAAACCACACTCGCACCCACACACACTCACGTGGGTGTGTCCTATCGTAGATCTACACAATGTGGAATTGATAATTTTGTGGAGTACCAATTGGAAATGCGCATACTCTTTTCACAGTAGTAAGGTTAGCAAATTGAGCTCCATTAGTAGATCCCATTGCTGAGTCAGTGTGTGGAGTAATTTCATCAAAGAATAATGCGGATATATGCGGCGGGTTATAAACGTGGCATCAAGCTACCAGTAAATCATATAAAAAACGAAAGTCAGTGGACGTAGAGGTTTTATTCGTAACACACATTTTACAGCCAGATTTACCATTTCTTCCAACACTTGTTTCGCTGGTCTTTCGCATGTAGGTTCAGATCGTCGAGATTGCGATTTGTACATCACTATTTATCCTGTGCAGCACTTTAGCGTGTCCTTTCCCACCACAGGTCATTTGATCATGACATTGCCTACCTCTCTCCAGTCTCTAGTACCCCCAGAAGTATGCTTTTGACGTAGTCGTAGCCTCTGAGGCCCATGGGTTCGACCTCGTATGCTGAGTTATTCGCGAATTGCATATACTGATCATACTAATATTAGTGCTACACCTACAAGATTCTGATCTATATTCTGTGAAAGATTCCGATTCAATTATTCCCAAAACCAATATCGTTGGCTTTAGAGCTGCTAATCATAAGTTTGCTCTAGAATTTATTCTCGAGACAGGTCCAACTAGAATGGCTACCTTATGAATGATATGTTGAGATAGTCCCAGCTATGGCGTTTTGCTTTTTACTACCAGTAGAAATCCAAATCTAAATCCGACCTAGATACTAGTTTATATTAAAGGGTTTAGATCTACTGTATTTTATAATATCTTATCATGCCTTACTTGACGATATGCTAAACACGTGAGATTCTAGTTTTATATAAGGGATCTATAATTTATGTTTTAGATCTTTATTATGTATATACTATCATCTTACTTACGACAGTAATAGAAGTTAATACAGAGAGGCATATATTGTTTGTCTCAATGCAAAATATTGTTCGCTGGTCGGCTTGTGGCTCTAAAAGAAGCAGTTGAAAGTTTCCCTCTGCCACACTCAATTTTTCCTCCGAGAGCTCGCTATGTTAGAGAATCTGAACCTAAATGTCTAAATTAGCCTAATTGCTGAGTTAATAAAATACTGATATGTCCTTATGAACTAACGGTTCAGATTAATTCTACCAGTAGACAACACTCGTAGTGTTTCTCATGTTGAGAATAATGTTCTATGTACGCAGTCCAAGCAAAATGTTGCGTATGCAGCTTCACACTGAAGTATTGTTTCGCACAGCATTGCCTTGTAGTCTTGTACAAAGTCTCCAGTAGAGCAGTACTATGACCATGTCTTTACGCATCCAGTTGTACGATAGCCGCCTCTCAACTAACCCAGCAAGGTTAACACCCCAGCGAGCTCACGAAGACACGGGCTGAAACCATTAACCATACACGACGACGCACGCGCCGGCGCCATGGGCCTCCCCGCCGGCGCAACCCGCGTCCTCCGGAGGAGCGGCCGGCTGCCCGTCTACGTCGCCGGAGTCTTCTTCGTCGCCTCCATCCTCCTCATGTTCCGTGACGAGATCCTTTATCTGACGACGGCAAGGTCGCCGTCGTTGCCGACAGCGGGATCATCCGACGGCGCCGGACTTATACAGCGGCGGGAGGAGCTATCTGTCAACAAGCCAGTCTTGCGTGGTCACGGCGGCAAACCGGAGAAGCACCACAGCGTGACGGAGAGGCACCGGAAGGTCAGCGCGAAGAGGAGGCCGAAGAAGAAGAAGGCGACCAAGGCGGCGGCGAGGAAGAAGGTCATGGCGGCGCCTGTCGCCGCCGGTGCCGAGCTGAACGTGCCGGAGACTTGTGACCTGTCCAAGGGCAAGTGGGTGTTCGACAACGCGACCTACCCTCTGTACCGCGAGGAGGCGTGCGAGTTCCTGACGGCGCAGGTGACGTGCATGCGGAACGGGCGGCGCGACGACGGCTACCAGAAGTGGCAGTGGCAGCCGAGGGACTGCGACCTCCCCCCCGCGTTCGACGCGAGGCTCTTCATGGAGCGCCTCCGCGGGAAGCGGCTCATGTTCGTCGGCGATTCGCTAAACCGCAACCAGTGGGAGTCCATGGTGTGCCTGGTGCAGCCGGCGCTGTCGCCGGGGAAAAACTACGTGACATGGTGGGAGGGCCAGCGGGTGGTCCTCCACGCCTGGGAGTACAACGCGACGGTGGAGTTCTACTGGGCGCCGTTCCTCGTCGAGTCCAACTCCGACGACCCTAAGATGCACAGCGTCCGGGACCGCGTCATCAAGCCCGAGGCGATCGCCGCGCACGCCGGCGACTGGCTCGGCGTCGACTACCTCGTCTTCAACACGTACATCTGGTGGATGAACACGCTCAACATGAAAGTCGTGTAAGCTCGCTATCTCTCTCGCGCCCCTCCCGCCATTGTCGGACCAAATTACCAATCCACCATGACCATGAACAGGAGGCCGACGGGGAAGACGTGGGAGGAGTACGACGAGGTGGGTCGGATCGAGGCGTACAGGAGAGTGCTCGACACATGGGCGACCTGGGTGAACGACAACGTCGACCCGGCGCGCACGTCCGTGTTCTTCATGAGCGTCTCCCCTCTACACATCAGGTGAACAAATCCTACGTATATGCGTACATACTCCTATCAAAATTTTGCCAGTAAAGTTACCGTTAAAGCGAAAGTATACTCAAGTGTTAGTCACGAAAGCATGATACGAATTCCACAGAGAATGTTTTTTTGGTTAAGTTGATTAAACACATACATGCTTCTCTTTTGTCCTAATTTGTTTTAGGATGTAGAAAACAGAACGAGGCCAATGCCGTCTGTAGACATATACGGTCCATGGGAGATGACCACATTGGCATCGCATATTTAGAATGTCTTCTGGGGTGACATGTTTGTTTCTTCTAGCTTCTATGTGAACTTTAGCCAGTCCACAACGTGCGTCACATATCCGCGACTGGGTGCCAACCGGAGTGACAAATCAACAAATAAGGTAGCTTTCAACCGTTAGCGTGCCGAGCATGTTACATTAGTTTTGGAAACTACTCCATCAGTCTCAAAATAAGTTTATCTTTTATTCATCTCATTTGTCCTATAAAAACTTTAACTTTAGAGCAATTAATACATTAAAATTTATTAAAGTGGGAAACAAATATAATGGAGTTTGCTAAAGTAGAGAACGCCAGTATTAGAGTTTATTAAAATGGAAGATAAGTGCATTAGAGTTTAATAAAGTGGAGTGCATTTTAATCTTTTAGCTATGTATTAGTATTTGTAAGATAGATTAAAAATAAACTTATTTTGAAACAGAGGTAATAGGGTCGAAAGCTCCACATATGTGTAGTTCTGTACTTCTGTGCTCTGTACTGCACCATCACATGGTTGCACGATCGAATTACATGCATATCACAATACTACAATATCACGAGTTTTATATACTCCCCAAGGTAGTTAGATGGATTTTCTCCGTATATGTCAGAATACTCCGATGTCTTAAAAATTTTATGCTCTGTTCGTTTCGGCTTTTGCCAACGGTTTATGTAACGCCCCGGTTTCCGCGCCGTTAAAAATTATTTGAGTAAAAACCCTAATTTCAAAACTTTTGACTTCTTGTGAGTGCCGTAGATCTCAGTCAAACCTCTTTGAAACCCTAAAACCTTGATCCCAAACTCTCTCCTAAATTTCGAGACTCGAATTTTGCAATTCGACTGTCTCTCTCTAAATTTCCTAAGGAAAAATTCAAATTCAAAGTTCCCCTTTGACTCATCTCTGAAGCCTTTGATTAAAATACTATTATTTCACTCTTCCCAAAAATTCTCCATTCGAATTTTGCAATTCGAAGCCTTTCAATAGAACCCTTCGGAAATCAACTTTGAAGCCCTCTATTTGAAATCCCATGATTTTGTTCCTCCCAAAAAACTTTGAGTTCCATCAAGAACTCTCTTCCCAAATTTTGCCTCAAATCCCAAGAATTAAATTAAATCCTAAAATTCCATTGAGTTCCTCCAATTCTAATCCTTTGCAAAAATTCCTAAAATACCCTTGAGAATCAAGTCCCAATTTTAAATCAGACCCCCTCTGAATATTCTCTTTTCCTTTTCCCAAATATTATCTAAAAGCAAATACTCTTATATGTACACATATATGCTCACATCTAAATCCTAGAAACACCTCTCAAAATTCCACAAAATTTTCCCCGAGTCGTAATCTCGAATTAAAAATTTAATTCGAATCTGAACCCTCTTTTGAAACCCTCCCTAAGATTCTCCTATATGTGTGTGTATACATATATATACACATAAGTATATGACCAAAATCCCAATTGAAATTCCTTTGGTTAATTCCTGAGAGAATTATAAAATCAAATCCCAAATTCCAAATAAAACCCAACCCTTGGAATTCCTTATCCTTTTTCCTAAAATCCCCACCCCAAAATTCCTTCCATATATATATATATATATATATATATATATATATATATATATATATATATATATATATATATATATATATATATATATATATATATATATATATATATATATATATATATATATATATATATATATATATATATATATATAATTGTAACATACTGAAATTCTAACCAAAACAAATTAACAAAAAGACCTCGAAAGTAAAACTCTATAATTTCCAAACTAGGGAACAATAATCAGAGGTGAACTACTGAAGTAAATTTTAAAAAAGGGGAAAGCACTAGAGCTTTTGTAGTTAAAATTTTAGTTTACTTAGGGACTTACCCTAAGTCCCAATATAAATAATAAAAGGTAATATGGCTAAATGAGTATAAACTATGTTCAACATAGAAATCTGTAGACAAATAAATTATTACCATTTCATGTGCAGGCTTTCTTTTGAATTGTTTTTGGATCTTAAAGTGCATTTCCATAATAGGATGCATATGCATTTGTATAGCCTAAGGAATTTCTAAAAATGATTGGTCAAACATAAAATCATGGAAAAATTCCTGTAAACACTATCCCACATAATTAATCCACTGTAAATTTTACATGATTTTATCACTTCAGTAAGTACTTCAATAAAATCCCTCAATTCAGCTAGGCTAGGGAGCTAGCTAAAAATGAATGGGTATACTTCTAAAATTCACCAAATAAAAATGAAGATTAATTAGGCAGTGCAATTCTACCAACAGGTGTTTCAACAAGAACCCTACCACCAGTAATTTTGGCTCAATTTAATTCCCAAATAAATCACATAAAATAATAAGAGCAAAGCCCTAGGGACATAAATTACACTGCAGAAAAACTGGATCATTATGCCTACTTTGCAATTTCACCAAAGACAAGCCAGACCACTTCTAACCACGAAATTTGGTCAGCAGGTTAAACACATCTTTCTCTACCTCCAATAATTTCCCATAATTTATGCTCCTCATTAATCTAGTAAAACAGTAATACAAAGACTGCATGTTGGACAGCTCACAAGACTTGGTTTCTAGAGAATTCTCCTCTCTATTTCACTTCCAAGTGGGACCCACAAGACCCTGGCCCACCTGTAAGCCTCTGCAAGTCTTGGGACAGTGTGTTCCACCCAGATTTCTAGCCATCCTCCTCCCTTTCACCTAGGACATCACTACATGGACCCACTAGACATAGTCTAAACCTAGCTCAAAGTGTGTGACAAAATAATTCTCTCACATGGGACCCACTTTGACCACTGTAGAGTTGGAGCCACCTCAACAGGCATTAGCTAACATGTCCCCTTCTCCTTCCTCTCCCTCTCTCAGCCTACAGAGCAACCTAGAGAAGCACAGCACTAGGAAACCTCGGCCATTTCACCTCAAACTCCACCAGACACCTCTCCTCCTCTTCCTCTTCACGTTCCCACCGAAGAAACCAACGAAATCCCCAAGGATCACCAGCGGTGAAGTCCTCTTCTCCACCGCAGATAGTGTTCGATCGCGCCCGATGCAACTCCGGTGAGCTCCACCCTCTCCCCTCTGCAAGAACATGATCATCACCCTCTAATCGTTCCATTTTTGTACTCGGCTGCCCTAGGATTCGCTGGCCGAGATTGCCGCCGTGCACTGCCTCTATCCTGCAGAGCGCCGCCAACTTGACGACGCCGTTCCAGACACCGGCGACCACCCCTGGCCAAGCCCGCACGCCATCGTCGTTGCCTCGACCTCCTCTCTTGAACCCCTCAAGAACCCCCATCAGTGGTGCCTGGAGCTCGGAGATCGGGAGTCTTCTTCCTCGGCTTCGATCTAGAACCGTTCCGAGCCGCCACCGTGAAATTCGTTCTTTCCGATGAGTCCTAGCTCGATTCCTCACTCCCTAACCATCTCCAGAAGCATGCTGACTCTATGCGTACCATGTTTCGGTGATTCCCCTTGCAGATCGAGACGACACCGCTGACCCAAAACATTTCCATCGTCGCCGCGCCGTTTCTCCATCGCCACCACTCCACTGGAGCTCCCAGCCTCGACGTGTTGCTTGGTGAGCCTCCTGGACCTCTAAAGAAGTGCATGCATGCGTTAGCTTTGCGCGAATTGAATCGTAGAGCCGTTTGGCATTTGGCCTCAAACTGCTCTGCCGCTCGCGTCGTCACTGCGCCTAGCTCCGGCCACCGCCGGAGACGAAATGACCACCAATAGGATCACCATAGTCCTCTCCACCCTTTCTCTGTTGGCCGTAGCCGAAGTCGCGCCGTCGTTCGCCGCCGGTGCCGGCCAACAAAGACGGCGGTCGAGCCCGACAGCGCCTCCTCTATTTTGCCTCTCTATGACATATGGACCCGGCTGAGTTAAAATCCAGGAAAAACAAATAAAATGCCTAAAAACCTTTTCTGTTCATTTGAAAAATGAGTGAACTTGTAAAATCCATAACAAATTCATTTTAACTTCAAATTGGATGAATCAAATTTTTCCGGAATCACAAAATTATGAACTTTATTCCTATAGAATAAAATCTGGGGAAATCAGTACCTAAAATTCCTTAAAAGTAATAAAAATCATAAAACACACAAACCTTATATATAAATTTAACTATTTCTCATTACTATAAATTAAGGTTTGGTAAATTCATGAAATATTGATCTTTACTGCAGTGAACTAAAACCAAATTTCATTTATATGAAAGACACTTATATAAAACTTGTAATAGGTAAATACATAAATTAAAATACATAATATGTATTGACTTCCAAAATTCATAGGAAATTCATATTAGCTCCAAATAATATGAAACCAAATTTGTTAGCTTCAAAACATTTTGCGCTCACTTCTGAAAAGCAAAGTATTAGCTAAAATACTGTATATAAAACATCTTTATGATTTATACAAAGTATAAATGTTTCGTATAGGATATAAAAAGTAAAATAATTTCTAAAAATTATATAAACTCCATTTTACTCTAAATAAAATGCACCCAAATGGAGGTAAATCCATAAGACACTTTTCTCAAAACATGTAGATTTATACTCTTATAAAAACCTAGCCCTAAAACACATGAATACTAAAATACACGTATAAATACATGTACATGTCTAAAAATTGATAAACTCATATCTCCTAAATAGAAGTTGATAAAATAGAAACTTCTTCACCAAAACTCATCAAGAACCAGTACCAAACCACTATGTAGGTTCCACACATTTTAAAGTAATTTGGACATTTAATATTATTTTGTAACTAGACGTATTTGTGTATAAGTCTTCTAAAAATTATATCTCTGAAATGCAAAATAATAAAATAGAACTTTCTTCATTAAAAATCATCCAAAACTAATACCTACCCGCTGTATAAAGGTCACACTTGACAAAAACACCTCATAAAGTATCTCTAAAATTTATATAAAGTACAAATGCCGTAGCATGTATATAGAATTTGTAAAATTCATAACTCCCAAATAAAAAGTGATAAAATAGAAATTCCTTCACCTAAATTCACCTTAGATCAGTAGCAACCTACTGTATAAACCTCATGCATATTAGAGCATTTTGTATTTTTCGCATTATTTGCTAATACTTCGGAGCTCGCCGTCGCACGAGGTAGGAGTCTGTTTTCTCCATTCCTATCCCCTCCCATGAGACACCGCATCCTGCCTAACCCCTCCCGGCCTCCCTCCGCCGCTCTCTGGTCGCCGGCGATGACAGCCCCGCGCCGTCGCCCTCTGGCCGCCGTCGCCCGCCGCCGTCAGCCACCATCCGAGGAATCCGAGCCAACCATCATCCTCGCCATTCCCTCCTCGTCCCATTCCCGTAGTCCATTTCCTCCCCCTCGATGTCAATCGCCGGCATGACCACGACTGCCGTCGGCCGTCGATGGCCGGCCGATCTCCTGTACCCCATCTGGCAATCTCTCTCTCTCTCTCGGACACTGATCCGTGGGCCCCTCTCGGTTAAAGCATATGACGGGTGGACCCATCTGATAAGTGCATAGTACTCCCTCCTAAACATCTGACAAGTGGGCCCATACCAAATAAGTGCACAGTAATCCCATTCAATTAATCCCATTTATCTCACCTACATGTGGGCCCATGCACAGTGAACCCCTCTTTCTCTCACTGCAAGTGGGGCCACCCTACTCTCTCTCACTCATGTCTCTCTCTGCCATGTAGGACCACCATGTCAATCCCTTGCCATCTCACTGACATATGGCCCTAGCCTTCTCTCCTCTCTCTCCCAATGACGTGTGGGGCCATTATGTCATCATCTCCCTATGTCCTGCCATATGGGCCCCATACCTCAGTCTTCCTCTCCCCCAGTCACTGACACTAGGTCCCATTTGTTAGCCCAAGAATATTCCAAGGAATATTCCTATTCCAAATTCAAAAATAATCCTTTCTCTTTTCCAAAAAATCCCTAAAACTTCCAAATCTATATCTTTTTAACCGTAGCTCTGATTGACCCCGTTCAAGTCTCTAAATTTTCCTAAAAATGAGATCTACCTCATGGCACTGTTAGTTATTAATAATAGTATATTATTTCTAGGATTTTGTGTGTTTTTCTCTCGTTTCGCGCATAGTCGACGCGTCGGAAAATCGTCGGACATCGGATTTTCGTGAAGTATGAAGAAGAAAACTGAGGCAAGTCACTCCTTGATCATATTGCTCCTAAATTTAAAAATGTTTTGTTTGCAAAATTGCATTGCTAGTGTGCACGATAAACTGATTGGCCTCGGTTTGCGTGTCGAACCGACGGACCTCCCCAGTAGTTGCATAAATCCAGTAGGACGTTGAAACCCTATTCCTTGTCGCTCCACCTCGTGGTACCTCGGTGATCGTGCTCTCTGAGCACGGATTCCGATGGTTCCAC
The DNA here is from genome assembly GCA_003991445.1 of Oryza meyeriana var. granulata. NCBI lineage: Eukaryota > Viridiplantae > Streptophyta > Magnoliopsida > Poales > Poaceae > Oryza > Oryza meyeriana. The sequence goes on from RYFJ01000745.1 coordinate 315,583, forward strand.
CCACATCACAATTGTTTGTCGATTTGGGAACATAGGGTTTCCAAAGATTTAAAAACCCGACATGCGATGTCGGCGAAGTTTGCGAAACAAAATTTATTTGCGAAAATCCGCGGTGCAAAGTGATCGCCTGTGTGGTGGCACTTCGTATTCGCATATAAGGACCGATTCCTTGGGGAATTTCATCCGAGCATCTCACAAGTGCGACCACACGGGTGGAATGGGACACCCCTGGCTGAGTAACTAGTGTTCCCAGGATGGTTTTCGGTTGCTAATAAATGTGGGACTGGCTGGGTGCCGAGAGGGCGATATACCCCCCTTCCCTGAGTACAGGAAATGAGTTCCTAGTACTTGGTTAAGAGTGAGCACCCATTTATAGGGCAACATGCTATCCTGGGAAGGCTTCGGAAAGGCCCTGTCGTGAACCCTCTCCGTTGACGAGTGCAGGAAGTAAACTTGCGTCGTGTGGGTAAAGCGTACAACCTTTGCAAAGGTCTACGAACTGTTCGAACAGCCGCGCCCACGGTTACGGGCAATGTGAGGTGATTCCTCTAGCGTAGATTTGTTTTCCAGTGGTTGTGAAAATGACTTGTGGTATGGGAATCGTTTCCAGAATCGGCCTCAGTGGTTGATGGATGACCTGAGTAGTCTGAAACGGGGCTGTGTGACGCGGGATGTCGAATGGCATCATAGATTAGGCTTCCCGAGTGGAAGCAATTTGAGTTGAGTTTAAGGATGGCTCGAGGAGCCGCTGAGATGAGATGAGATAAGATGATGTCTTGGATAGGACGAAAATGAAAGAGAAATGAGATTACGTCCGGAGTGGGCGAAATTGAAAATAAAATAATAGATGTTGATACAGTGGAAAGCTGCTTGAGGGCAGATCCACTGAACCGCTATCGTGGTCCAACAAGCGGTATGAGAATACCTAAGATCAATTAAAATATGTTTCATCCGCTCGAGTTGTTGAAAAGCAATTCGCGGACAGGATCGAGGCGAGAACCTCCTTCCAGTCACACTAAAACAACTCACACTTAGGTTTTTTGAAAATGTTTTCAAATGAAAAAGTTTGCGAAATAAACCCCAGCCCATTCTTTGATAGCCTACATAACTCACGTTTTCCATGACTTGCTGAGTACGTAAGTACTCAATCTATTTCTTTTCTCCCCCTCATTCAGGAAGAGTGAAGCTGAAGTAAAGATTAGGGTTTCTTTCTTAGTCCCAAGCCGTTGCTTGTGGATTGGGTTCTCACTGCGCTGTCGTTCCGCTGCTGCTGTTCTGTTTGCAGGTTGCTGCCTAGGGCTTGCCCGAAGTCGCGACTTATTAAGGTATAATATATATTTATTTAGTTAGCTATTTGCTGTGGTACATCTCCGTTGACCGCAGGTACCAGCAAGGTTTCCTGGGACTGGTACCGGCATCGAGGTTCCGTGGGAGTTGGTTCACGCCAATCTCCTGCGGTGTTTCCTCTCTAGTATCACTGTAAGTGGTGCCAGGGGCAGGAGGCGTTACAGAGGTGGTATCAGAGCATAGGTTTGGTATAGGAATGAAACTGTCGCGGCGCTCCCAACTCGGTGGAAGCCCACCATGTGCATACAGCACCCGATCCCAGGATCAGTAGTCGGGTACGCACAACAGTCATTAGTGATACAACTCAGAGTTACAAAAATTACATAACAGGGTACATACATATATATTACAAAGGAATTCCATCCAGGACAGACCCCGGATGGACAAAAGCATCAACATGCAAACTAGCGAGAACAGCACAGACAGGGCGGAAGCTGGATAAAACTACTCGGCAAAAGAACTCGGCTACACCATAGGCTCGGTTGGGGACTAGGCTCGAAACCTCAGAAGTCTTCGTAGTCAGCCTGGTCTTGGAGGAACTCTGCGGCAGTCGGGTCTTCGTCTTCTTCTCCAAAACCTACTATACATATATATGAACAAGGGTGAGTACTTTCGTACTCAGCAAGCCGGGAAAAGATGCCATGTCGGTCAGACAAAGAGGCTAAGGGTTTTATTTGCGAAAAACTGCCTTTAGAAACACTTTTCTTTGCAAACGCTAGTGAGATCCAAATTTTAGTTGTCGGAAAGAGGCTCACGCCTCGATCCATTCCGCAAGTTGCTTTTCAACAACTCGCCACTTAATGAATCAAGTATAACCATATCATCTTTTAATTCGCATTTGTCGGTCCGGTGTGTCCCGAGTAGCTACAACCACTCGTTGACCCTGAGACTCGGCTACAACCAAATCTCAGCTATGGCACTTAATGCCCGCTATGCTGGCTACAACCAGCTAGCTCATCTGCCGCCCTGGCTACAACCCGGGGGCTCAAACATTGCTGCCCTGGCTAGAACCCGGGAGCATGATCATCACCGTCTTCTGGCTACAACCCGAAGACTTAACTGCCGCCCTGGCTACAACCCGGGGGCTTAAACTTTGCTGCCCTGGCTACAACCCGGGAGCATGATTTTCATCCTGTTTACTTTTCACACACTTGCTTATGGTGCTTAACACCCCGGATCACACAGACCCGTTTCTGGCCACACAGGCCTTCCGTTTGCTTACTCGGCAAACTCTGGTCACGGTTCCCTTCCCATCAAACTTTTTCACAAACCACAGGCAAACAAATCTACGTTATGGGAATCACCTTACATTGCCCTTAACCGTGGGCACGGCTGTTCGAACAGTTCTGCTAAACTCTGCAGAGGGTGTACGCTTTACCCTTTCGACACGAAACTTACACCGAGTACTGGCCTGTACCCGAAAGTTCGTGACAAGGCCATTTCCAAAGCCAGTCCAGGGTTACCCAATGCCAGCCGAAGGATCCACACAGGATCAGTGCTTCAGAATGGCTACAACCACCTTCAGCACCAGGGCTCACGAGCCACAACTCAGATGAGTCCACTCCAGTCGGCACTGAACTTCCCTAAACCTATAATTTACTCGGCCAGGGGCATCCCACAATGCCCGTATGGTCGTACTGTAAGATGCTCGGATGAAATTCCCGAAGGAAACGGTCCTTAATGATAATACATAGCCAAGCCACACAGGCACTGTCTCTGTACATCAAGATTTTCACAAATCTTTCATTTATTTCACAAACACGCTGATACGCAAAGTATCGGGTTTTTCAAGCAGTTTAGTAAAGACCATCGTTTTCCCAATGACAATACAACGTTGCAGGGCTAAGCCATTCTACTCGGCCATCGAATTCGTAGATAGGATGCCAGCGTGCCATTTGTGGGGCTACCAAGGGGATACATCAACATCCTACCAAAATAAGTGCTACTACTGGGTAGGTCCATCGGTTGCGCTTGCAAACCGAGGCCAATCAGTTTAAAGTGTGAACTAAGCATGCATATTTTACAACCAACATAGTTTTGCATATATGGGAAACAATATGATCAAAGAGGCTTGCCTTGTTCCAAGGAAGGATCTTCCTCGACGAAGACGGCTTCGGGATCATCCACCGGTTCAGGCTCTGAACAAGCAGAAAGGAAACATTGATAAGCAAGAGGGGCAAAACACCAAGAAAAAGGATCAACGAAGTAGTCGGCTGAACCAGGCTTGCGAACCGGGCGATAGAGCTCCAAAGCTTGAGAGGAGAATGAGAACTTAGCAGAGCTGGCCGGTTGCAAAACAAGAGAAAGAGGAGGCACGGTTGGCTATATATATACATATAGCCGACGTGCAAGGTTGAAGCACGGTAGGGGCTGGGCAACGGGTAGGGAGAAAAAGTCAAGATGAACTGACAAGGGATTTGATATCCACGCAGGGATTGACTTGGGAGTCCGGCGTGGTCAGTGGAGTTGGTCGGCACTGTAGCGGCGATGAGACATTAAGGTCGTGGCTAGGACAGGTTGGAGAAGTCTCACTGACAGGGCTTCGGACTGACCACTGGTCCAAGCGATGCAGCGGGTTATTGTCCATTGGTCCAAGCGGTGCTGCGGGCAGGTGAAGACTGATTCTTCTCTACTTCGGTAGTCGGCGTCCAACGGGCGGGCGCAACTCGGTGAGACGATGAAACAACAGGTAAAATAACAAGGTAGTCGGCCACTTCACAGGCTTACTCAGCAGCAAGGAGATCCGAGTAAAACAAAGGAAAGGGCAGGATACAAGGACTGAGTAGCAATCTACTCGGCTCAAGGGAGAAGGTAGTCGGCTGGCCGGGGAGAGGGAAAACGGAGGCACAGCTGACAGGATAGGGAAGGATTAAGATCCAGAAAACAAGTTTCAACAGGGAAAAGGAAAACGGGTCGTTACAGAAACCCCTTCTCTCATAGGATGACTTTAAGTACAATATATTTAAATATGAAGACTATTTGCAAAAATTTTCTGCTTTCTTCTCTCACTCTAAATTTGCAAAAAGAAATTTCTCATTCTTACCCCCTCAAAAGGACATAGAACCTAGACACTTTCCCCTTTTCTCGCCTGAAGACATGAAGTCTCCGTGTCACTCGAGACAGGACATGAAGATGGAACCAAGAAGAGTTTAACCTTAGAAATCGTCGCGAAACTCGTTTGGAGTTTTGCGAAGATAGTGCGTGAGTGTGTTATGTCTGGTAGTCCGTTCTTGCATGGTGTGTTCCAGTCGGGGACTTGGCCACACCTAGTTTGGTCTTTCCATTTGCGAAAAGAATTTTTCGCAGGTAGATTTCTTTTCTTCTCTTTTTTTTTCTCCTCTCCTAGCATTTTCCCTCTTACCTTAACCTTTCTGGGGTTAGAATGGCTCGTCATACCCCTCGTCGAAACCGTGCCCCTAACCGCTACGGATACAGAAGATGTTAAAGACGCCCTGACCCTCGAGACCGCAAATGAAGCAATAGAAGATCAGGATTCGCCAGAGCGAATGAACCTACAACAAGACCTAGAAGATTAAGTGACAAGACCGGCGTAGTCACTAAGATGTCGTGAAGCTTTTGCCAAGATCTAAACGATCAAGTTCGGAATAATGTATAAGGGCTGACGAGAACCTAGTTAGATAAGTTGCCCTAGTTCTCCCTCGTAGCCCTCGTGGTTCCCCTTATCTTGAATCTCGGGGTCGAGATTCTTTTTAAGGGGGGTAGGCTTGTAACGCCCCGGTTTCCGGGCCGTTAAAAATTATTTGAGTAAAAACCCTAATTTCAAAACTTTTGGCTTCTTGTGTGTGCTTAAGGACTAAGTGCCGTAGATCTCAGTCAAACCCCCTTGAAACCCTAAAACCTTGATCCCAAACTCTCTCCTAAATTTTGAGACTCGAATTTTGCAATTCGACTGTCTCTCTCTAAATTTCCTCAGGAAAAATTCAAATTCAAAGTTCCCCTTCGACTCCCCTCTGAAGCCTTTGATTAAAATACTATTTTTTCACTCTTCCCAAAAATTCTCCATTAAATACTTGGGTTCGAATTTTGCAATTCGAAGCCCTCCAATAGAACCCTTCGAAAATCACCTTTGAAGCCCTCTATTTGAAATCCCATGATTTTGTTCCTCCCGAAAAACTCTGAGTTCCATCAAGAACTCTCTTCCCAAATTTTGCTACAAATCCCAAGAATTAAATTAAATCCTAAAATTCCCTTGAGGTCCTCCAATTCTAATCCTTTGCAAAAATTCCCAAAATACCCTTGAGAATCAAGTCCCAATTTTAAATCAGACCGCCTCTGAATATTCTCTTTTCCTTTTCCTAAATATTATCCGAAAGCAAATACTCTTATAATACACATATATGCTCACATCTAAATCCTAGAAACACCTCTCAAAATTCCACAAAATTTTCCCCGAGTCGCAATCTTGAATTAAAGATTTAATTCGAGTCTGAACCCTCTTTTGAAACCCTCCCTAAGATTCTCCTATATGTGTGTGTATACATATACATACACATAAGTATATGACCAAAATCCCAATTGAAATTCCTTTGGTTAATTCCTGAGAGAATTATAAAATCAAATCCCAAATTCCAAATAAAACCCAACCCTTGGAATTCCTTATCCTTTTTCCTAAAATCCCCACCCCAAAATTCCTTCCATATATATATAATATATATTATATTATATATAATATAAAATAATATATATTATATAATATAATATATATATATATAATATTATATATATATATATATCCAGACAAAATATCCTAAAAATTCCTCTCCATAAAATCCCTAGAATTTTGTGGTCCAAAATATAAAATTTTGGTTCAATTTCTAAATCAAAATCCTCCAAATAACCCTCCAAATAATCTCCTTGGAAAATCCCAAGCGCCACTGTGTCTTCGGGCCGATCCTTCTTCCTTTTCTTGGCCCGGTCCTGCTTGGCCTCCCCTCTGTTTCTTACTTTCTTTCCCCTTATGCGTGGCCACCGGCCCGCAAAAGCCCAACTCGCTTTCTCCCACTAACCCACTGACGATCGGGCCCTACCGGTGAGACGCGTGGCGAGCGTCTACGCACTCTGCACGCGGCCGCCCACGCACGCGAGCATGCGCCTCGGCACTGGGCCCACTCGTCAACCTCACCGTTTGGCAGCCACGCGGCGCGCGCCTGCGCTCGGCCTCCCCTTTTTCCACCCATGGGCCCCAGCTGTCGGCTCTGTCTCCTTCCTCCCGTCGCCCCCTCTGCTTCTCTCTCTCTGTCTGGAACTTGCTCGACGAAATGGGCACAAGACGCACGAAGAAAATATCTCCGGCCATGCATCGGAATCGACAAGCTCCCTCTCCGTCCCGTCCCATCCATCGCCGCGCCCATCCCTCTCGGTCTCCCCTTATCTCCTCGGCAACAGAGCGTGACGCCAGCCACAGTGCTCGCCCGAGCTTCCGTCACTGCCACATCCCGTCGCCATTGCCGCCTTTGCCATAGCCTTATCCTGTGAGCTCCACCGCCTCTGTTCTTTGTCGTGACGCACCGCCTCCCGCGCTATAAATCCCAGCCGCACCGCGCCATTGGCCCTCCCCCCAAAGCTCGAGCTTTCTCTCTCCGCCGCCATTGATGTCGATCTGACCCGCTCCAATTACGTCGCTCCCGAGCTCAATCGTCCAAACCACCACCACCACTGGATTCCCCGTAGTCCCGCAACCTCCTCCTACCCCTCGCCGGCGCCCAATTGACACCGAGCCAAAAATCCCCAAATTTGGCCTCTGCCGTCCCGCCATTACGGATTGCTTCCGAGCTCGCCGTCGCACGAGGTAGGAGTCCATTTTCTCCCTTCCTATCCCCTCCCACGAGACACCGCATCCTGCCTAATCCCTCCCGACCTCCCGACGCCGCTCTCTGGTCGTCGGCGACGACAGCCCTGCGCCGCCGCCCTCTGGCCGCCGTCGCCCGCTGCCGTCAGCCGCTATCTGAGGAATCCGAGCCGACCATCATCCTCGCCATTCCCTCCTCGTCCCATTCCCATAGTCCATTTCCACCCCCTCACTGTCAATCGCCGGTGCGACCACGGCCGCCGTCGGCCGTCGATGGCCGGCCGATCTCCTGTACCCCATCCGGCAATCTCTCTCTCTCTCTCGGACACTGATCCGTGGGCCTCTCTCGGTTAAAGCATATGACGGGTGGACCCATCTGATAAGTGCACAGTACTCCCTCCTAAACATCTGACAAGTGGGCCCATACCAAATAAGTGCACAGTAATCCCATTCAATTAATCTCATTTATCTCACCTACATGTGGGCCCATGCACAGTGAACCCCTCTTTCCCTCACTGCAAGTGGGGCCACCCTACTCTCTCTCACTCATGTCTCTCTCTTCCATGTGGGACCACCATGTCAATCCCTTGCCATCTCATTGACATATGGCCCTTGGCTTCTCTCCTCTCTCTCCCAATGACATGTGGGGCCATTATGCCATCCTCTCTCTGTGTCCTGCCATATGGGCCCCATACCTCAGTCTTCCTCTCCCGCAGTCACTGACACTAGGTCCCATTTGTCAGCCCAAGAATATTCCAAGGAATATTCCTATTCCAAATTCAAAAATAATCCTTTCTCTTTTGCAGAAAAATCCCTAAAACTTCCAAAATCCATATCTTTTCAACCGTTGCTTCGATTGACCCCGTTTAAGTCTCTAAATTTTTCTAAAAATGAGATCTACCTCATGGAACTATTAGTTATTAATAATAGTATATTATTTCTAGGATTTTGTGTGTTTTTCTCTCGTTTCGCGCGTAGTCGATGCGTCGAAAAATCGTCGGACGTTGGATTTTCGTGAAGTTTGAAGAAGAAAACTGAGGCAATTCACTCCTTGATCATATTGCTCCTAAATTTAAAAATATTTTGTTTGCAAAATTGCATTGATAGTATGTACGATAAACTGATCAGCCTTGATTTGCGTGTCGAATCAATGGACCTTCCTAGTAGTTGCATAAATCCAGTAGGACGTTGAAACCCTATTCCTTGTCGCTCCACCTCGGTGATCGTGCTCTCTGAGCACAGATTCCGATGGTTCCACCCACATCACAATTGTTTGTCAATTTGGGAACATAGGGTTTCCAAAGATTTAAAAACCCGACATGCGATGTCGGCGAAGTTTACGAAACAAAATTTATTTACGAAAATCTACAATGCAAAGTGATCACCTGTGTGGTGGCACTTCGTATTCGCATATAAGGACCGATTCCTTGGGGAATTTCATCCGAGCATCTCACAAGTGCGACCAAACGGGTGAAATGGGACACCCCTGGCTGAGTAACTAGTGTTCTTAGGATGGTTTTCGGTTGCTAATAAATGTGAGACTGGCTGGGTGCCAAGAGGGCGATATACCCAAGTCCCAGAGTACAGGAAATGAGTTCCTGATACTTGGTTTAAGAGTGAGCACACATTTATAGGGCAACGTGCTATCCTGGAAAGGTTTTGGAAAGGCCCTGTCGCGAACTTTCCCTACTGACGAGTGTGGGAAGTAAGCTCGCGTCGTGTGGGTAAAGCTTACAACCTTTGCAAAGGTCTACGAACTGTTTGAACAACCACGCCCACGGTTACGGGCAATGTGAGGTGATTCCTCTAGCGTAGATTTGTTTTCCAGTAGTTGTGAAAATGATTTGTGGTTTATGGGAATCGTTACCAGAATCGGCCCCAGCGGCTGATGGATGACCTAAGTGGTCTGAAACGGAGCTGTGTGACCCAAAATGTCGAATGGCATCATAGATTAGGCTTCCCGAGTGGAAGCAGTTTGAGTTGAGTTTAAGGATAGCTCGAGGAGCCGCTGAGATGAGATGAGATAAGATGATGTCCTAGATAGGACGAAAATGAAAGAGAAATGAGATTACGTCCTGAGTGGGCGAAATTGAAAATAAAATAATAGATGTTGATACAGTGGAAAACTACTTGAGGGCAGATCCACTGAACCGCTATTGTGGTCCAACAAGCGGTTTGAGAATACCTAAGATCAATTAAAATATGTTTCGTCCGCTCGAGTTGTTAAAAACAATTCGCAAACAGGATCGAGGCGAAAGCCTTCTTCCAGTCACACTAAAACAACTCACACTTAGGTTTTTCGAAAATGTTTTTAAATGAAAAAGTTTGTGAAATAAACCCCAGCCCATTCTTTGATAGCCTACATAACTCACGTTTTTTGTGACTTGCTGAGTACGTAAGTACTCAATCTTTCTTTTCTCCCCCTCATTCAGGAAGAGTGAAGCTGAAGTAAAGATTAGGGTTTCTTTCCTAGTCCCAAACCGTTGCTTGTGGATTGGGTTTTCGCTGCACTGTCGTTCCGCTGCTGCTGTTCTGTTTGCAGGTTGCTGCCTAGGGCTTGCCCGAAGTCACAATTTATTAAGGTATAATATATATTTATTTATTTAGCTATTTGCTGTGGTACATCTCTGTTGATCGCGGGTACCAGCAAGGTTTCCTTAGATTGGTACCAGCATCGCGGTTCCGTGGAAGTTGGTTCACGCCAATCTTCTGCGGCGCTTCTTCTCTGGTATCATTGTAAATAGTGCTAGGGACGGGAGGCGTTACAGTTTATAAGCCGCACCGAAAATGAGAAACATCATTATCACTGATTAATTAAGTATTAACTATTTAAAACTTGAAAAATAGGTCTATTTGATTTTTTAAAGATACTTTCATATAGAAAGTTTTTAAAAAAACATAATATTTTATGTTTTAAGAAACGTGCTAATAAAAATTAAGGAAGTAGTCACAAGCATACCGTGTAGTGCTTGAACTGAAAGCATGCCCAGCTCACACAGAATCCTGTGCATTGACTTTTTGCACGGTCTACTCCTGAAACATGCTCCATATGTATAAATGTCAGTAAATAATTTACTTACGTGATGACCACCAGATCTGTTACATTTGACATGCCCTTTTCAACTGGTTGATCGATCAACATGTGCATGTCAATGAATGTACAGCCCGGAGGCGTGGGGCAACCCGGGCGGGGTGCGGTGCGCGAAGGAGACGGCGCCGGTGCAGAACTGGCACGGCCCGCTGTGGCTGGGCACGGACTGGGACATGTTCCGCGCGGCGGCGAACGCGTCCCGCGCCGTGGGGCGGCGGCGCCGCCGCGTCCCCGTCACGTTCGTGGACGTGACGGCCATGTCGGAGCTCCGCAAGGACGCGCACACGTCGGTGCACACCATCCGGCAGGGCCGCGTGCTGACGCCGGAGCAGCAGGCCGACCCGGCGACGTACGCCGACTGCATTCACTGGTGCCTCCCCGGCGTGCCCGACGTCTGGAACCTCATGCTCTACGCCCGGATCCTCTCCAGGCCGGCGGCGGCCACCGGGCGCGTGGTGTGATGTGACCGACCACGTGTACAGAGACAACGTTTTGTTTTGTTTGTTGATGTCTTGATGGGTTGCCTGCACGATTAGTTTTAGTTTTTGCCTTTCGCTTGTCATGTATATTTTTTTTTGGCTCCGATGCAACATTCTTGACCGGATTCTGTGGCATGAGTTAAGCGGGGGAGATGCAGCAGTGGGCGAGTATCGTGTAAGGATGGTGTGGCGCGACATGAATAAGGTCGTGGGGTGAGTACTTATGGTTGTGGGTCGGTTCACAGGTAATTTTTGATTGATTTTAATTTAGTTTAGTTTATTTAGTTAAACTAAAGTCAGCTACAGATTATTCTCAAATCGATCCACATGTATCTCTAGCACCATGGGTACGTGCTTGCAGTGGAGAGAGGGGCAGAATAGGTACTCCCAAGTCTCCAACATGCAGCAACTAAGATGTGTAGACAGCTTGCTTTGGTAATACCTGTAATTTGTCACTTTTTATCAAGGTGTACATCGAATTACATTACAAATTTTATAGAGTAATAACGCAATACATTGAAATTATTACTGTTATTTTTTAAGGATTTTCTATAATGTTTATTGCATGCGTTTGGTTTGATCTGGAGAACCTAAAATGTTCAGGCAGCGGGTGTTCTTCCTTTTTGAGCGGATTGTAGGCCGAAAGACAAGATGCTTAACGAAATATTACCCGGCTTCTACGTGCTATCTGGCTCTCTGCTGGCTTCGTGGGCCCCAATCATGGGCGCAATGGTTACTAGTATGGGCCCTTTCGGCCTCCACGTCACCACTATGTATCTGTTGTTATCCCTAAAAAAAAATGTAATCTGTTGTTACTCTTGTGAGTACAAAATGTAGTCCGACAACATGTGATTTCTGCGCCTTCAACGTTCAAACCATCCACGTTATTGCATCGCAATATATTACAGGTTTACAAAACATTAATTCGAAGCATCTGAATTACAAACATAATCATAAGACAGGCAACCCCATCGACATGTACTGATTCAACCTCTTCGCTAGGAAAATTTAACTGGATGCAGACGCATTAAACAATTAATTAACAGACGACAATAAGCAGCATATCTCGGGCATTCGCAGACCAGCACATTCGAGTATGCATCATGAGAAGACCAGCCGGCAATATCACTGGGGATTCGGCGGCCTGCTGTTGGCAGCCGAGACCCTTGACCCCCACTCGAGAAGCTCTTTGCTGGTGTCATCCTTGTGCACGATCACCTCGATGAAGCAGAGGCAGTCTTTCTTGGCGCCCGTCGCCGTCGCGATCGCCTCTTTCAGCTCCTCCTCTGTCCGGACCTGTAGAAAAACAGCGGCGAAAAAATTTTGAGCTGTCACGATCGACCAGTCCAATGGCACTTAGCCGTGTTTAGTAGTAGTAGTGGTGTCAATTTTATACCTTCTTTGTCCAGCAGTTGCCGTCGGAGTTGTGGATGGCGTCGATGAGGCCGGTGTAGTCCCAGTTCTTGATGACGTTGTACGGGCCGTCGTGGATCTCCACCTCGATGGTGTACCCGCCGTTGTTGATGAGGAAGATGATGCTCTTCTGCCCGCACCGCAGCATCGTGGACACGTCCTGCGCCGTCATCTGAATGTCGAGCGCACGCACATTAGCACAACCGCCGCCGCCATTGGCGAGAAACAGAGGAGAAGGTAGCAGCAGCAGAGGACACACCTGGAAGCTTCCGTCGCCGATGCAGGCGATGACGCGCTTGTCCTTGGCCGACTGGGCGTACCCGAGCGTGGCGCCGACGGACCACCCGATCGAGCCGTACTGCATCTGGAACTCGTACCTGTTGGGAAAGATCAGCCTTGCGTTATTGAATTTTGGGAAGCTGAGCTGAAGCGTGGATGGTGGTCGGGGGTGAGGAGATGATCGGCGTCCGTGGCGCTTACCCGCAGCCCTCGGGGAGCCTGAGCTTCTGGCAGTTGAACCACGAGTCGCCGGTCTCGGCGATGACGGCGGTGTCGCCGGACAGCATCTCCTTGATGTGCTTGAAGAGGATGTTGACCCTGAGTGGCTCGTCGGGTTGGCCGTTGGGCGGCTCCCGGTCGCGGACGAAGATGCGGCGGTAGTTGTCGTACGCCGTCGTGTTGCGCTCGAGCCGCTTGGCGAGCGCGTCGAGGAACTCGGTCATGAGGATGCACCCGAACGCCGGGCCGTTGCCGACCACCACGCGGTCGGGCTGCACGATGACGGCCTTCTCCCGCTTGAGCAGCAGGGAGTAGCCGACGGAGCTGTAGTCGTTGAAGATCGGGCCGGCGAAGAGGTAGGCGTCGGCTGACTCGACGATCTCGGCGCAGAAGGTGGTGCTCACGGCGCCCCAGTACGTGCCGATGAACCGCGGGTGGTGCTCCGGCACGAGGCCCTTGGCGGACGGCATGACAGCGAACGGGTACCCGCTCGACTCCACGATGCCGGCGAACGCCTTCTTCGCCTTGGCCACCCGGATCTTTGGCCCGCCGACCATCACCGGCTTCACCGCCTTGTTCAGGAAGTTCGCCGCCGCCTCGACGGCGTACTCCAAGTTCGCCTTGTTGCTCAACCTAATGGAGAAGACATCAAAACTGAGAAACTTATGGAGAAAAAAATATTCTTTTTTGACAGAACATGCATCTGCTTTTTTGAGTCGGTACCTTGGTGAGATGAACAGGGGCACTGGCTCGCGACTAAACGTCGGGTGAGAGAGGCCTGCAAGGTTGCAGCCCACGCTGATGTACACGGGCTTGCTCTCCCTAAGCGCCGTCGCGATGGCGGTGTCGATCTGCTCGTGCGCGTCGTCGAGGTTGTTAATGACGGCCTGCATGCGTGCAACGCACTCTGTTCAGGTCAGGTGTTCGACGAAATGCACCCAGTGCAAAAGAGAGACGAAAGGCAGGGTCGGTGCTCGCACCTGGTAGCATGTGATGGTCTGGAAGCAGCGGAGCTCCTGGGAGAAGTCCGGGAGGCCGATGGTGTGGTGCAGGATGCGGTTTGTGCCGTAGTCGTTGGAATTAGGCCCGCCGACGATGCAGATCACGGGGAGGTTCTCGCTGTAGGCGCCGGCGATGGCGTTAAGCACGCTGAGCCCACCGACGGTGAACGTCACAGCGCACGCGCCGACGCCGCGAGCACGCGCGTAGCCGTCGGCCGCGTACCCGGCGTTGAGCTCGTTGCAGCAGCCGATGAGCTTGAGCCCGGGCTCGGCGATGAGGTAGTCGAGCAGGGTGAGGTTGAAGTCCCCGGGGACAGCGAACACGTCGGTGGCGCCGATCTGCACAAGGCGCCTCGCGAGGTGCCTACCGAGCGTGGCGCCCGCCGTGCTGGTCACCGGCGGGTGGATGACGGCGTCGGAGGTGGCGACGGGCAGCGAGCCGACGGAGTTGCACGACGGCTTCGCCAAGCCGTTGGCGGGGTTGCCAACCAGGGCAAGCTCCATGGCGCGCAAACGAGGGAACAGTGAGGCGGTTTGACTTAGTGAGAACGCTTGACTTGTTTTGGACTTGTGTTGCTTTCTGCTAGCTGAAATGGTACGAGGTTTTGGTTCTGACAAGCGAGTGGCGAGCATTTGTGGGGCTTATATAGAGGCAGGAGAAAAAAACCAGTTTTGCATGCGGAATTGTGGATGGGTGGCAAACTGGCAATCGCCTGATTAGCCTGGCTTGTTTCGCGTTCTCCGTCGCCGTGGTTTGGGCAAACCTTGTGCGTCATGCTGCCTTGTTGTATACCGTCAACCGGTCTGGACCCTCCAGTCTAGAATGATGCATTCATCGAATCATCGTCCATTTTCGATTAACAAATCGTACTGAAAGGAAGTACGATGTGGACATAGTAATCTCAATCTAAATAAGCAATGCAAAATTAAACCCTTGTTGTCGATCCGAAGTAAATTTGACATTTTTTTAGTGAGACTTAAGACCAACGTCCTTCCAACTAGGCCTCATGACCCTGCTAGTCTGGTATATATACGTATGCATATGCTTTTTTGGGCAATGATATAGTTCTCTACATAAAGATCTCATTTTTTAACCGAGCAGAGAATGGTGATCTTGAGCGACTGGGAAAAAGGCACCGGTTTTTGATTTAACAGGCAACTCAAACACCCAACACCGCTACACGACGTACGTGTACAAAGTCCAATTCATTACCGTGCTAGTAATAATTCAATAATTCTAATACTAAAGTAGCGGTTTACCCCTGGTCCAGAAAGTAATTTTTTATACCTACATACAATTGACACCTAAATGTATATATGTTACTTAAATAGTTGTATAAAAATTTCATAAAATTTGACGAGAGATTACGATGATATAAACTCTAGGCAAACATGCAAATCTAAATTTGATCTATAGATAAGAAATAAAAATAATAAATTCTATTAATATTACGGAGGTACTATTTACAGTCTGATCTTTAATTCTAATACTGAAGTAGCGGTTTACCCCTGGTCCAGAACGTATTTTTTTACACCTACATACAATTGACACCTAAATGTATATATGTCACTTAAATAGTTGTATAAAAATTTCATAAAATTTGAAGAGAGATTACGATGATATAAACTCTACACAAACATATAAATCTAAATTCGATCTAGAGATAAAGAAACAAAAACAATAAATTATATTAATATTGCGGAGGGACTATTCGCTGTCTGATCTTTAATGCTAGACAAAATTTAGTCTTATATGTTTGCGTATAGATTTATGCCGACCTAATTAATGTTATCAATTTTTTTAAAAAAGTTATATTATTATTTAAGCTACATGCAAATAACGGTGCGATTTCACCTTAGCGTAGAAAAAGCCGCGTCCACCCCGGGCCCCATCAGTCTAGACTAAGCGTCTGTTTTCCCACACTGTTTGAGCCTAACCGACAAGCCGGGCCCCGGCGCCCGGACTTGCGCAGCTGCGCCCCGCCCCCTGGCTCGTCCCGGTTCCCCTGGTTTCCACCGCACCGCCGCGCCCGCCCGCGCATGTGCAACTGTGCACCGGCGCCGTAGCCGTCTACACGCCTACCTAGCTCTGCTCGCCCGCGGCTAGCTAGCTTGGCGCTGTTTGGCCAGACAGGCGCCCGTTTCCTCCACTACCTCGCGCGCGGGCTCTCTCTGTCCAACAGCGATGCGCACCGTACCGTCCACGCGTGACGCGCGTGTACGTGCCTTGCGCCGGTCTTTCCACCGTGTGTTGGCACCATGTTTTTACTCGCGCGCGCATGCACGTATGGCGTACGTGCTTGGTACCTTTTGCAGAGTTAATCGCATGCGTGCGTACATTCTGCCGCCGTGCCGTGAATTATTCTCAGTTTCTCATACGGTATTACGCAGTAACGCAGATGAAGCTCCTGGGTTTACCTCAGTGATCAGTAGCATAGCGGTAGTACTAGCTTAAGTTGGCGTGCAGTGCAGTGTGAGAAACTGAGAAGCGGCTGGTCGAGGGGGTGTCGCTGTCGTCGCTCCACGCACAATGTTAAACAAACCGTCTCAAGGGTTTGGTTGTTTGGTTGATTCATTCACTCTTACTGCTAGTATAACGGGATATTCTCGAGGCTTTGATGCAAGATTCTAATTAATAGTGGTGAATAGTCTGATCTGCAAGTAGTACCAAAAGGGAAAGACGCCAAAAGATTGCATACAGTATTCCTCTCGCTCTTGGCCATCAGGTGCGCATGCCTGCCTTTCCGAGGAGAAAAACGCACTCCGGTAGCCAAGTTGTGACCCACAGATTCGTCATTACAACACCCAAAACACCTTTCAAAACATCAAGCAATCGTACGTGATTTGAATTATGCTATTGTTAGGTTTGGTTCTACTACATAAGATAACTTGGCTATATTCGGAGTTACATGGGTATGCGTCCAAATCCCATGTGTATGAGCAGTGAACAGTGCTGCGTGTGGCAGGGGATCTGCAGGAAGCAACCGCGCCATTGGTCATCCTGCCGCGAACGGGCGAAGGGATCCGCCCCTGTGACCGAACCAAACGGCAAAAAAAGGAAGCGAATTCTGTGGACTACGCATCGAGGGGCGAACACAGAATCCGCGGGAGAATCTTCGTTCAAGGCTGCGCGTCTCGTCGTCTCGCGGCGCAACATGGCGGCGCAAAAAGTGGCCGAGCCCAGCCGATGCTGACCTCCCGCGCGCGCGCCGTGCCGACGTCAAGGCGTCAAAACTTGTGTGTGCCACTGCCGGCGCCAGCCAGCAGCCAGCAGAAAGCGGGGGCGTGGGGTCGGTTCGATTTGTCGCACGGAGATGGGGCGTGTCGCGCGCTGAATGGCGACGGGGGGGTGTCATTGATTGAAACTGTACCAGGTTGCGCCGCAGCAAAAACGAGCGGTGATTGTTGAAAGAGCGTGGCGGTAGACGGTAGTCAATTATTAGTGCTCTCTCTATTTCAAATTACTTATAAATTTTAAATTAACTAAAGAGCTATAAAAAATTACATTATTACTCTCATTAAATATATGATAGTTGTATTTACAAAGGAGCTATTAACTCTAATTTATTAAGATAAATTAATAAGAGCTATAAGTATATTAATATATGGTTATATTAATGAAGAGTAGGGAAAAAAATTCACATTAAAAAATGCTTTGAAATATAAAAATAAGAAGTATTTTGGTAAAAAATTTAAATCCTAGAAACGGAGAAAGTAGCCAGCATGTACCAGCAATGAGGTCACTCTGGCGGTCATCCTTTGCTAACAGCCTAACACTACCGTATCGGTGATCTTCTCGTCGCCCATATTAGAGAAAACTAACCAACTTATATCAGGGATGGAATCGGATCCAATAGTTTTCGATTTAATCCGCTCCAAATCTAATAAAAATAAAGATATGGTAAATTGGTAAGTAATTTGTAAAATCCAATGGATATTGATTGCGGGCTTCATAAAATCCGACAAAAGTGAATTATCCAATTTTTTGTGAGGACTATCTAAAGAAGTGCTATTTGGATAATTCAATATTTTTGGCCAATAACCATATCATATGATTGAAACCATACACCATTGTAGTCAATTCAAATGGCTCTAGCATTTAATATTTCAAAACTCTCCCATAAGTTTAGGCATAGTTCGAAAGTAAGGAAAGAGAGGAAAGGAAGATGATCACGTAAAACGAGATGAACCATTAACACATGATTAATTGAGTTTTAATTATTACAAACTTGAAAAATAGATTAATATGATTTTTAGAGCAACTTTAATATATAAAATTTTTGCAAAAAATACACCGTTTAATAGTTCGGGAAGCATGCTCACGGAAAATGAGAAAAACTTTTCCCTCATCAGCCAAATGTGAACGCACCCTTAGTCTTATTGGACTTATTGTTTGATGCTAACTTATTGCTTATTGTCTTTCTTCTACTACTATTGTTTATATATGCACGTACTATCTGAAATTATAATCCGCTTTGTAAGATGAGTCCGCTTTGACTCGGTACCATTTCCGAGATCCACATCCACGCCAAATTCGAATCTACTAAAAAAATATGATGTAGAATATAATAAGAACATTATTCGTTCGAATCTGCTCCGTCTTCACCATACTTTTGCCTGCAATAGCAGCAAAATATACAGTGACATTTACCTTTCGAATGTATAATTTTCTCTTACTTACGACTCCTACTAAGATGGTGTTTAAATTAGCTTTTACATGCAGCTTAATTAAATATTAACTATTAGAAACTTAAAAAATAGATCTATTTGATTTTTTAAAGATACTTTTATATAGAAATTTTAAAAAAAACACACTGTTTATGTTTTGAGAAGTGTGCTAACGGAAATCAAGGTAGAAGCTATAAGCTAGAAGCTGATCAGAACAGGGTGTAAGACATTTACATCTCAAATTTCTAGTTACCTTTTAATTGCAACTACTGTGGTATTTCTGTTATGTTGTCATATAGTATGATTCGTATCTTACTGATCTAGTTAATAAGAACTTAAGTTGATGTTTTTTCCAACAATGTTGACGATATGACAAATTACTGTTGTTTCTGTTTTGCAGCACGATAAAATCGTCATGCCGGCAATTAATATTCCTCCTACTCCTAGATTAGATTGTCCTGGAGTAAGGTACATGCAAGGTAAATCCTTTGAAAAAGAGAGCTCTTTTTATGGCCAAGCGCCGTCAAAGTAAAGCCCTTTTTGTCCGTTGTTTTCCGGTCGCGTTCTGCCGATAATAGGGGTATCAAGAAAGATAACATTTAAAACGGAGCAATAAGCTCTAGTATCTCAAGTTTGCCCACAACTTAAAGCGTCAATCTTAGATACTTCATCCATTTAATAATATAAGCCATAATAGATTTTGATAGGACAAAACTTTAAAAAAATTGCTTTATTAGAAACTCGTTTTCATACAAAAGCATATTTACTAATACAAATCTAATTTCATCAATTTTATGTCATAAAAATTATTCTAATAAAGTACTACCTCAGTCTCAAAAAAAAATGTCTTTTTAGTTATAAATTTAGACTGGTATTGTTCAGGTTCGTAGCTAAAAAGATAGTCTTTTAGGAATAGAGGTAGTAATTGCTAGTGAAAGCCTTGTTCTAACGAAACCTAGAATGCCTTATATTTTTTAATGAAGTGAGTACTGACCTTTCAAAAGAACAAGTCTAAGTTATAGAGCAATCCTGCATAATAGTACCAGTCCTAGAAATATAGTACTGGTATAACAGACGATAGAACCATCCTAGCAAACCTATCTTTATTAATAAACATAGTCTTACAAGTAGATTGGATCTACGGTCATACCCCGAGTTTACAATGATACATTAGCAAAAGAACGGAAGCGGAGACTAGCCCAAAGCCACAAGCGCAACTCGAGAACTGAGCCGAAACGCTAAAACTCCTCGAAGCCATCCTGCTCCAGGAAAAACTGCTCACCGGTAGGATCCATCTCTTCTTCCAGCATAAGTACTAGCGTACTCAACAAGTCATGAAAACTAAAGTGTTTAATACAAGGTTCAAAGAGTGGCTGTGTGTTTTGTCATTCAGTTTTGTTTTAAACCTCATTTGAATACGCTAAGTATATGCTTCTCAACAACCGGAGCGAGGTGAGATCTCGCTTGGTCAGAGTGAAATGTATCCATCTTTGAATCAGCCTAACTCTCAAGAGTTGGCTTCATGGGATCCAGCTGCACCGGCTGATCCATCAACAAATTGGGCCCATAGCCCTACTATCCTAGATAGCATTCACCAGAGTTTTGAAAATGGATTCCCAAATCCACAACATCTTTTCACAAGAAGTAGTCAAACAAAACTACACTAAGGAATCACCTCACATCCATATATGACCGTGGGCACGGCTGTTCAAATAGTTTAAACCTCTGCAGAGGGGTACACTTTACCCACTCGACTTACCCTATCACCTAATTCGCGCTGCATTTCTGGAGTCAACACCAAATTATCTCATGCCAACTGGAGGGGTCCCTGACCAACAACAGGGTAGGTCCGAGACCATACTATGCCAAGAGCCCAGAAGGCATCCCCACCGCCCCCCGCATGATCCACAGTCCATTGACATGCAAAGCGTCCCTGGGCAGCTAGTTACTCAGCCAGGGGTTGTCCCATATCACCTATATAGTTGTACTGTTGTATGTTCGGATGAAATTCCAAAGAAATCGGTCCTTAGTTGCGATGTGGGAGACTCGTCCTGCTGGCATGATCCCCGGCACCGCAGATTTTGTAAATTCATTTTGTTTTCAAGGCACCGGCCCAAGTGTCGGGTTATCCAAGGTTTTGTCAACCCATGTTTTACCCATCGTGATTATTTTTAAATTTGATAGGAGATCACCGATATCATGCCTATCGGCACAGGTACCGGGATAAATCAAGGGAGGTGACAAGGATGTTTAGGGCATCACAATTTATCAAGGAGTCATTGCAGCAAGTTAGGTTGGCGACCAGTCAGTTGTCTCGCAACCGCTGCCGAGAGATATCACAGTGTAACCTAAATAATGCAATTTGGGCAACAAAAATACTTAGTCCGCATTTATAGGCGCAACATGTTCAAATGTGACTTGCTTGCTTAAGGCCTGAAGCTTCTCCTTCGGGATCCGCGTCCTAAGATTCCTCTGACTCTAAAGCTACACGCGAAACGAGGCAACTCAACATAAGGACCAAAATAAAAGCCCTATTAGTGACCTCTAAGCATGCCATCGGATAGATCTCATTTTTAGAAGAATTTTGGAGGTGGAACGGAGCCAATCGGACGAACGATTGAGAAGATATGAATTTTTGAGGGTTTATTGAATTTAGGAATCACTGGAAAAGAGTTTTTGGAAAATTGGAAAAATAAAATTCCCAGGGTTCTTTTAATCCTTTGGCCCACTGATAGCTGGGGCCTAGCTGTCGGTCTGAGAGGGGAGACTAGCGCGCATAGGGGCTCAGCCCATGCTGGCCAGGTGCTGAGCGGGGCACGGCCTACTAGGCCGAGGGGATGATGGCCGCGGCCCGGCTGAGCGAGGCTGAGGCGGATGTGGATGTGGGCTAGCGGCTGGCCAGAGAGATGAAGTGGCTCGAGGAAGCCCTTGTCACACCCAGAAATTCGTAACCAGAATTCTAAACATTTCTGTGTAATAAATCCCTGTCCAGAAAAGCCAGGGTATACAATACCAAGTTGCCATACAGAGTGCGTCTTATAAACAGAATAAAATTATCTTACATAAATACAACGGTAAAGATAAATAAAGCCTATATACAGCTAGCCAACTGGAGGCTTCCATTCCACAGGCGTCTTAACGACGGATCCAGCCTAGTCCTTCTGATAATTCTCGTTGGACAGGTACTCCACCACTGAGAGGGGGAAAAAGGGAGCAAGACTGATTACCACCCACAGTACTCAACAAGTCACACCCGCAAATATGCACAATGTACGGGAGTCAAAGGAAGGCTCGGGATACATTCGTGTAAAAGCAGTAAATAAACAGTAATAGTTCGCAAGCATTGAAAAGGTTAATTAATTAAGCAGTATTAACCCATCACTGATCAACGTTACACCACATTAACCAGGCCCAACCATCCATCCTATCACCATAGCAAATTTTAAATCAATTTATTATAGTGAGACTAATCACGGTGAGTCTTGACCAAGATGCCTATGACCATGGGCGCGGCTATTCGAATAGATTTTAACCCTGGCCAAAGGTGTACAACTGTACCCACAAGACACAGCCCCAGACACGTTCTCGTGTGCTGGCGTGTCACCACGACACCCCGCGAGAGGCTGTGATAGGACCGTTCACGCAACCTCTCCCTAACCATCCACACCACGCTGAGGTTGCACCTGTCGACAGGGCACACCATATCGGCTAGGCTACCCTCCTTGCACCACAATGGATTCGGAAGCTGATCAACCCGACCCCGAGCAGACCCAACTCCATCACGCCCATTCTCACCAACGGTGCCTAGGAGAGGGAGAAGATACGCTACAAGCCCAGCCGTTGCCCACGCTGGCTTATGGTATGTACGATTAATTGCCCAAGGGGTTCTCGTGAACTGGTCCTTAACTACCATGGGTGCGACCAGTAGAACCATGCACCTACAGCCCATCATTTAGGTCAAATTTTAGTAGTTTAATATCCGCGTATCCAAAGTTCTATTTCCCGACATAGAGTCAACAATAAGTGTAAATAAGAGCATTTAATTCCCCATGTGAGCTAATAGTCTCTAAGCATGGCTAAGCCTCCTAATCATATCCTCCAGTCATATTATTACCCAGCTACAAAGGTATACAGGAGGAATCAAGCCATAGCAATTAAAGTTGTATCCATATAGGTCAACCTTCCCACATGAAATAATGCATGTTCATTAATTTAAAACAAACATTTTGTAATAAATGGGTACAATATGATCGAGAAAACGATGTAACTTGCCTTATTCCGGCTCTGCGAACTCTGCTACGACCTCGTAATACACTGGAGGGTCGACTGTGTCGGATTCTATAGCAAACAAAGTACAAACAATTAAAAACAATACATGCGGGTACTGAAACAAGGGCTAAAAGTATTTTTAACAGATTCTTGGTATTTTTCTGAATTTAATGAAGTTTGAATGGAATTAATCAGAGCTCGTATGAATTAGTTATGGATTTTTGAAGTTTTACTGTGATTTTGCTATACCAAACTAATTATTAATCGATTTATTGCGCAATTAAACAGATTTAAGGCGTCAGCGGACCGCGGGGCCGGCACCGACAAGCGGGGCCCACGGGTCAGTGGTGCGAGGAGGACGGCGCACGGTGGAAACGGGGGACACGGGGGTCGCTGATCTGCCGAAGCAGAAAGGACGGCCCACGATGAACGGGACTCGCCCCCGCCGGCGCGGCCGCGCCGCGGAGGGGTGAGGGGCCCGATGGTCGCTGCCGGCGACCATCCGACCCCCAGAGGACGGCAGCGAGCGGCGGAATGGAATGGGGAAACCACGGGGGTACTCACCGAGGGGCGACGACGACGGGGGACGACAAACGGCGTCGAACGGAGAGGATTGGCGGCGGCTGAGCTTCGAGATGACGGCGAGGGGAGAGTTCTAGCGAGGATCACCAGTGACGGAGAGGCGGACGGGGTCCAAGGCGTCCTGGTGGAGACGTAGGAGGGGATTAGGACCAAAATTGCTGAGCGAATCGACGCGAAGGCGCGGCCAAAGGACGACGGAGGGCATACCACAGGGGAATGCCGATGGCGGAGGGGTTCCGGCGGTGTTGGAGTGTGCGGAGGTGGGGACCTAGGTGCCCCGGAGTGCGGCGAAGGCAGTGATGGCGGCAGCCGAGGGCGGCGGTGGCTATAGCGGCGGCAGCGCTCGGCTGGAGATGGCGAAGCATGACGGCGGTTCGGAAACATGGCGCGGGGAGGCTAGAGAGCGCTAGGAGCTTTGACAAATGGGGGAAAAGAACCAAAGGAGCACGGCGGAGGTTTAAATGGGCACGGGAGCGGGAGATCGTGGCCGTGGTGGCCGAATTTCGCGAGATAAGGGGCAGCGCCCTGGCGGGATACGGCGAAATCCGCACGGGGTCGTGGCCGAGAGACGCGGGGACGTGGGGGAGTGGCGCGGGGACTCGGTCCGTGCTGTTTGAACGAGGGACGGGCGCACGAGGAGGCAGGCGGAGGCGAAGATCAGACGATGGGGGAAAAATTTGCCCTCCGCCCGATCCGGACGGAGGTAGACGACAGGCCCGACATGTGGGCCCCAGCCCCACATGTCAGCGAGAGGAAGAGGGGTGCGGGTGAGCGGGCACTAGCGGGTGGGTCCCAGCTGGCGGCGACCAAGGGAGAGAGGAGGCACGGGGGAGAGCGGCTAACAGGTGGGCCAAGCGGGGAGTGGCACGTGCGGCGCAGGCCAGGGAGCAGTGCTGGGCCACGGCCTAGCGGGAAGAAAGAAAAAAAGAAAAAGAGAAGGGGAAAGAAAAGAAAAGAAGAAGGGATTTCCAGAAGGAATTTAATTCCGATAATTTGTTTTGAATTATTAAAATTACTTCTAGTGCTCTAACAATTCCCATAAAAATCCTGTTAGTGTATTTTGGCAAGAGGAATATAGGAAAAATACTCCCAGCCATAATAAATTATTATTTTGTATTTCTTTTATTTAATTAATTCAGAAGGCCTTTTAAATAATTTCTTGAGGCTTTTTATTTGGTATATTTTGTGTGGCTCTATTAAGGGGAAACTCAGGGTATGACAGCCTTACACGGGAGTGGTCGACACGGCCACTGACCGGTGGGCCTGGTCCCGAGCAAAGCCCGCTTGTCAGCCGCACAACTCACTGGGGACGGGGTTCACAGGTGGCGGTGAGAAAAGGAAGGAGGGCGCACACGTGGCGGTGTTTGCCCACGCGGCGGCTAGGTGGCGACCACGGCGGACAGTGAGAGGAGGAAGTTGCACAGGGACTGGATCGAACGGCCGACGACGGCGTGGCTTGCCAGAGCGATTCACGTGGGTTTTTTTTTGCGACGGGGAGGCCACCGGTACGTAGAGGAGGGCAAGGGGAACAGAGCCAGCGGCTTGGATTCGCCGGACAGGGGATGAGGGCGAGGAATCACGGTGGTGTACGACAACAGTGGGAATTAGGCGTTTTGCCAGTGGAGCCCTACGGCTCGATTCCATGTGCAGGGGAGTTCTCTAGGAGTTCTAGAACCTATCCTCGGGGTGAAGATTGGTTGCGGCCGACACTATATGGCGGGCGACGGCGAACACGATCGTGACGGAGCGACAACCGTGGCACGGCGGTTAAGTCACATATCTTGGCGTCTAGAGGCGATGGCGAGCTACCTTGTAATCTAGATGAAGGGTGAGGATGGATAAGAGAGGCGGGGAGCTACCGCAACGAAGTGGCACCGTGAAGAGATGCCGGCGGCGCAAATGTGATCATTCAGCCTGGGCTCGAACGATGCGGTGAGGAGGAGGCCGGCGGCATCGACAGTGGCGGTCTTCTGGTCCTCTCCGGCGGTCCGGCACGCGCGGAGGGGGAAACGGCGGGATCGGGCGGCACGTGAAGCTTTGAGGGCGGTATGGCGGAGGGGCAATGGCGACGAGTATTATAGGTGCGCGAGAGGTCGGTTGGAGCCAGGGAGAGGGAGGGGATTTCCTCTCAGCGGTGGCCTCACTGGCATGATCAAGCGAGGTGAACGGGGTTGGCGCAGCCGTCGTCAGCGGCCCTGCCGCTAGCGGACGAAGGGAGGATCGGGCGGCGAGCCCCCGAGGAGTGAAAAAGAGAAAAGCGGGTGGGGAGCAAAGGGGCTTTTGCTCCTCCTCAGGCTATGGGACGACAAGGACCACACCAAACCTTGGCAGCTTGCGCTGGCTGGCGACGAGCCCAGGGTGATGTCACACCCCAATCTGGCACCGCCATACAACGACACCAAATAGGGCGTGCCGTAGGAAAACAGCACGAACGGCTCCCCACGGAACCGCGATACCGATACTAGTCCTAGGACGCAGCGTTGGTGTCGGAGGAGTTAACCTCGACGGCGGGAGGTCTGGAGACCCCCCTTTGAGATTCGGCCAGGGGAGTAGTTCTCAGGTGAAGCCGGCGTCAGCGTGTGTCAGCAAAGCGATGGATGAAGGGTTCGGATGGTCCGACCCCGGTTCGGACGGTCCGAACCCTTCATCCATCGCTTTGCTGACACACGCTGACGCCGGCTTCGCCTGAGAACTACTCCCCTGGCCGAATCTCAAAGGGGGGTCTCCAGACCTCCCGCCGTCGAGGTTAACTCCTCCGACAGCTGGCGCGCCAGGTAGGGGGAGTTTCCTTTTCAGGTGTTACGCCGGCGCCTCCAACATCGACGCACACCATGGCAGGAGGCCACCGTCCGAGGGACTCTGATGAGGAGTCCGGCGACTTCACCCCGCCGGGTGGCGTTAGCCCGATGGTAAGCCCACCGCGCTCCCCGTCTTCCAGGAGACGCGCCGCGCGAACCAGGCAGGTTGAGCTCGCTCCTCGGCGGCCTGGCAGTGCGGCGTCGGCCCTTTCTCTCTCGGAAGGAACCGGCAAGTGCCCCGTCGGGTCTGCCACGGCCTCATCCTTGAGGCGTGAGCGGAGGCGCCGCTCCACGGCGCGCCGCAACCTCGACTTCCAGCCAGCGTCATCACAGGGAGCTCTCCTGGCGGCGGAAGCCCTCCTGCGTCACCCCCCGGCATTTAACGGGGGCGGGGGCCGGGAGAGGCGCTGGCTCAACAAAGTCACCGACCTCGTAGGCGCGGCCCATCGCCAGGTCGCAGCCCACAGCAGCGCAGGGGCCAGGAGTGCCGACCGCGCGACGTCTAGCGCGGGCCGGCCCCCCGCCCCAAGTCAAAGCAGAACCCGGAGCACGGCGCAGCGCGCCACGACTCCGGCAAACAGCGGCCACGGCGACCTCCGTGACCGGCTGAACCGGGGGCGGTCCGACGAGGACGCCCGGGTCACTATGGAGCGACAGCGCGAGCGGCGGGCGGACGCCGCCACGCGTTCCGAGGCCCAGGCCTCCAGCTCCCACCTACTGACGGGAAACCGCCATCCGGTACCCGAGCCCGCTCTGTACGGCTCGGGTTGCCTGGCGCTCTCCCCAGGCCTCCGGCAGGTTCGCTGGCTGGCCAGGTTCCGGCCCAGCTTGCCGGAGAAGTATGACGGCTCCGTGGATCCCACGGAGTTCCTGCAAATATACACTACCGCCCTCATGGCGGCCGGAGGCGATGATCAAGTGATGGCGAACTACTTCCCCGTCGCTCTCAAAGCCCAGGCGCGCTCTTGGGTGGTGAACCTCCCCGAGGGGTCAGTCCACTCGTGGGAGGACCTCTGCCACCAGTTCGTGGCCAACTTCCAGGGCACCTTTCCGCGCCCTGGGACCGAGGCGGACCTCCATGCCCTACGTCAGGGCAGGGACGAGACGCTGAGGCACTTCCTACAGCGCTTCAGCCAGGTTCGCAATACCATCTCCCACATCGCTCCTCACGCGGTCATCCATGCTTTTCGCTCGGGTGTGCGCGACAGGCGCATGCTCGAAAAAATGGGCACCCGCGACGTCCAGACTACGGCTGAGCTGTTCAAGCTCGCCGATCTCTACGCCCGCAAGGAGGAAGCCCGGGCAGGGAACGAGCCGTGCCCCGAGGCCCTTGAAGAGGACCCCGAAGAACACGGTGAGTCCTCACGCTCCGCGGCGCGTCGGGACAGGAGGAAGCGACAGAAGGAGAAGGCGGCCGCCGACGGCTTCGCCTTGGCTCTTGCGGGCGCCCCACGGTCCGACGACGCCCGCGGGGACAACATCATCGGCGAGCGGCCAAGGGCCGCGCGTGCGACGCCTTCGCCGGCAGCGGCCCAGAAGTGGTGCGCCGTTCACGAGACGGATTCGCACGACCTCACGGAGTGCCGCGCCGTCCAAAGCTTGGCCAAGCAGGTCAAGTACTTCCGGCAGGAGCCTTAGTAGGCCAAGCCCGGTCGGGACGTTTCAGACGGTCCGGCCCGGTTCGGACGGTCCGAGCGTGGGGATTTGGATGGTCCGATCCCTGGCCGGACGGTCTGGCCGAAGGCAACGGACAGGCCGACCAACGGCCCAGCTCTGGGAAGCCCGAACCTAGGCCGCCTTGCCAAGGCGAGTGCGAGCCTTGGACGTGGCACCCGGAACAGCCAAGCCCGGAGAGATCGTCCCGGTTTGTCCCACATTCCCGGGAAGCGTCGACTGTATCGGTCCCGTTTCATTGGTTGGCTTTTGATTTAATGAAAATCTCTCCTCTCCTCCTTTATTAGAGGAAGTCTTCCCCTTTCCCCGGACACACATAGGGTACAACTGCCCACGCCGCCCTGTCGAGCGCGAGTCCGGGCAGGCTGCTCCCAGTTGAGGATCCTCTCCCGGTGTCAAGAGCTCGCTCCCTCTCAAGGGACCTGAGCCCGTCCGGTCGGAGCTTAGCTCCCGGGTGCGTAAATAGCCCCGGTCGAAGCTTGGCTCCCGGGCGCGTACATAGCCCCGGTCGAGGCTTGGCTCCCGGGCGCGTACCTAGCCCCGGTCCGAGCCCTTGGCTCCCTGGAGCGTACTCAGCCCCGGTCGGAGCTTGGCTCCCGGGCGCGTCCTCAGCCCCGGTCAGAGCTCCCGGGCGCGCGTATCTAGCCCCGGTCGAGCCCCTGGCTCCCGGGTGCATGTTCCCCCCCGGTCCGGTCACGGAGAACTCGCTCCCTCTCAAGGGCCTGAGCCCGAGGGAGCTGAACTCGAGTCCCGGCAGAGCCAGTAGCAGGCCAAGCGCGGCCGAGGCGATTCGGACGGTCCGTCCCCCCGGCGGACAGTCCGGTCATCGCGCCTCGGACGGTCCGACCCTTAGGCGGACGGTCCGATGCCCGCTCCCAAGCCGGAACAGCTTCAACAGGGCGCTAGTACCCGGACCGCGTCGCCTCGGCAAGGGCAGGTCCGGGGAAGTCGTCCCGATATGGTCCATGTCCTTGCCCCGGCCTCGTGCCCGGGCACATGTTGACAATACATATCGAATCTTATTCCAGTCCGGGGCCCCTGGGTCCCGGGCACATATTTGAGCCGAGGCACGGATTCCCGAATCCGTGCCCCGGGCCCGACACCGAGGAGCCGAACCAGGGCGGCCTCGCCAAGGCGAGTGCAAGCCTAGGAACGCGACACCCGGAGTAGGGCGCGGAGCCCGGACAGCACCACCCCGGCGAGAATGCATCCGGAAGGCCGTCTCACATCCCATATTTCAGTCCGGGGCCCCCTGGGTCCCGGGCACATATTTGAGCCGAGGCACGGATTCCCGAATCCGTGCCCCGGGCCCGACACCGAGGAGCCGAACCAGGGCGGCCTCGCCAAGGCGAGTGCAAGCCTAGGAACGCGACACCCGGAGTAGGGCGCGGAGCCCGGACAGCACCGCCCCGGCGAGAATGCATCCGGAAGGCCGTCTCACATCCCATATTTCAAGCCCGGGCCCCCGAAACCCGGCTTACATCAAAACCATATTTCAGTCCGGGGCCCCCGGGTCCCGGACACGTATCCGCATGACAGCCGGGGCCCCCGGGTCCCGAGCACATGCCGGACTCGGGCTCGCGAGGGAAGCGAGTCCGAGCTCCGTCCCCCGAACACCAGCAACCTCCGAACAACACAATAAACCAAGGTATGAAAATATAAACATGATCATATACATATACAAATGTCTCTCTTTGTACAAGACAGGCAAACCCGGAACGCAAGCACAAGCGAGGCCCTGATCGTACGGGGGACAGTCACCGGTGTACCTCTGACCGGACCCCGGGCGACGTCGGAAGAGGAGTGCTCGGGGGCCTGGAGGGCCCCCAGGCCCCGAAGGCGCCCGCGTATGGCGTCAGAAGGAAACCGGCGTCTTCCGCAACCTCTTCGTCAGGCATCAGCTCTACGAGATGATCGCCGCGGTCGAAGAACCCTGCCTCCGGGGCAGCGGACCCGACCACGGTCTCCCGCGCCTTCCTCGCGAACTACCGCGACTTCCTCGCGCACGGCGAACTCGCACCCCCGGGACGCGAAGCCCGGCCTCTTGGGCCCGTACGCGTTCTCCCCGGGAGAGTGTTTCCTGCTCCCACGCCTCCATCTCGGGCCAGGCACGGGAGAACTCGTCGGCGGCAGATTCGGTGGCGCCCTCCAATCAGACGACGCACCTCTCTGCTGCCGCGGCCTCCGGCCAGCGGTTGCCACGAAGAACTCAGTGGCGACTGTACGGGCGGCGAGCTGCTGCATCGCCATCGTGACCGCTACCGCCAGGCTTCCTCAACACTTCGCTCCAGACTTCCAACCCGGGTCCCAGGATCCCGGGCACATATCTTCCGCGTTACAGTCGGGGCCAACGGGTCCCGGCCCATATCTGTCTCCGGCGAATCAAGCTCTACCAGCTCAAGATGAACCAGGCGGACCCAGCGTCCCCTCTTTTCTTCAAAGACGTGGCCCCGTTCCTGCCCAGAGTGGTTCCGGCCGAGCAACAGGGCTCGCGAACTGCCGCGACCTCCTCACGCGCAGTGAACGCACACCCCCGAGACGCGAGCCCGGCCTCTTGGGCCCAGACATTTTCTTCTTGGGAGGGTGTTTCCTTCTCCCGCACCTCCATCTCGGACCGAGCACGGCAGGCCTCGTCGGCGGCAACCTTGGCGGCGCCCTCCAGTTGGACGCCGCGATTGGACTGTCCACTCTCCGATCGGACTGTCCGGACCACAGCGACCTCTCCGGTTCCAAAGAACCCGAGAGTGTCCTCGCTACCCTCGGTGGCGGGGCACGAGCCCGCGCCTCGCACTGTGGCTCCGAGCCGTCATACACTGGTCGCTGGCTGTGGCTCCGAGCCCAGCGGCAACCCCACAAGTGGAACATACCCGCCACGTTCATCCCGGGGCCCTGGGTCTCGGGCCCACATCGGACCCCGGCAAACAAGCGGCAAACCAGGTGGGCCCCACGTCCCCTTGTTTCTTCAAGACATGGCCCTGTTCCTGCCCAGAGTTGTTCCCGGTCGAGCAACAGGGCCAGGGGCCACCGGTCCGACCCGAGAGGATAGCGCGGGGCCTGAGCTGGAGACAGAAGGGTCCGGACCGTCCGAATCAGGTCCGGACTGTCCGAACGGGGAAGATCGCGCGGGGAAGACGATGAACAGCACGCACAAGAGAGACACGAGGATTTATACAGGTTCGGGCCGCCGGAGCGTAATACCATACTCCTGTGTGTGTTTTGGTATGAGGTGGATGAATGTGGTATTGTGGTTACAAGGTGTCTCTAGCTCACGGCCGGAGCCGGAGAAGAAGAACAATGGTTAGAGAGTGAGCTCGGGGGTGCACAGTAGAGAGTTAGAAGACGGAGAAGCTCCTGTCTCCTTCCTCCCCCTCCTCGGTGGCTTGGATCCTCCTTTATAGAGTCAGGGGAGTCCACAGTCCCCCATACAGAGAGAGAGAGAGGTTGCTATGTCTTGTTGCACACTCGTGGCCGCCTGCTGCACCGCGCCGGAGAGACGTCCAGTCGCCCACGCCCGCTCGCTGAGCCGTGCGGGAGGCACGCCGGGTCGCCCAGTCGCCCGCTGCGGGCGGCTGGTCTGGTCGGCCCCTTGCTGGGCGGCTGTGTACGGCTACAGCAGCGCACCGAAGTGAGAGTGCACGTCGCTGTGTCTCGGACTGTGTAGGGAGCAGGCCCACGGGGGGCCATCTTGAGAATCCACGCGCGTCCCACCGGGTGACGGGGCGCGGCACACCCCGTCGCCCGTCACCCGGGTCTGGGGGCGGCGCCCCCGGGCACGGGGAGGCGCTCCCGGGGCCGGGGGCGACGCATCCGGGCGTGGGAGGGCGCGCCCTGGGCCTGGACATCGTGCAGGAGACACGGCCGGCACGGGGAGGCGCGTCCGCGGCCGGGGGCAACGCATCCTGGGACCGGGAGGCGCGCCCGGACCCTGGACATCGTGCGAGAGACATGATCGCAGCCGGTCGTCAGTCGAACAGGACGTGGCCCCGGGGAACTGACGTGGCCGAAGACCCACGCGTCCCCGGCGACTGTGGATACCCCCAGTCCCGTTTCGCCGACAGCTGGTATCCACGGAAATCAGATTTGCATCATTGCAAACCTTAAATAAATAAATAGACTTATATCCTAACTTACGTTGCAGCTTCGGAGCAAGCCGGAAACAGCAACGAACAGCATAGAGACAGCGGCAGCAACCGAACGATAGACTAAGTCCCAACACCACTGGGAGTGGCTGGGAACCAGGACAAAACTGTCACTCTCGGAAAATTTCTTTAATTAAAATTATTTTTGGGTAAA
This sequence comes from Oryza meyeriana var. granulata, assembly GCA_003991445.1. Classification (NCBI taxonomy): domain Eukaryota; kingdom Viridiplantae; phylum Streptophyta; class Magnoliopsida; order Poales; family Poaceae; genus Oryza; species Oryza meyeriana. The sequence goes on from RYFJ01000745.1 coordinate 347,505, forward strand.
TAGAAATACAAGAAAATCGATAAAAAATTTTTGCTTGAGAAAGTGTTTGAACAATATTTTGAAATTTTCAATATTAGAAATCCCAAGTTTAAATTTTAAATAAATGCTTGGACGCTTTTATATTCCTATGGTTTTGTTGGAATATTTTAAGTGTTTGGGTATTTATAATATTAAATTTTTCGTGTTTCGTGGTGGCATTTACTTCTGGTAAATTCCCCATGATTTAATAAACTCTCTGAAATTTTCTCGCATTTTTTTGGAGGTCCAGAATTAATTTTAATGCAATAAAGATCACTCGAGTAAATTAATTAAATATAAAATAAATTTCTTTTCTTTTTCCCTATTCGGGTCGTTCCCGTTTCAATCCTTTAGCATCCCTGAGTTCAACTGGAACTCTGGTTTGCCCTCCCCTGCCTATGTTGTACCAATCCCAGACCATTGAATCCCCACAAAGGTCTGATTCCAAAAATCTCGAAACCCAGAATCCAAACCCTCGGACATATCCGACTCCTTTACAAAATACCCCATCTCGTTCTATTTAAATCCCCTTGTTTCCACCTAGCCCAGCTCTTGACGAAATATTTGGATTCTCCAAATATTATTATATTCGTCAACTCCTTGATCCCTGGAATATTTATACTATTCCGGATACCTCTATAATCGATCGGTAAAATATCCGTCATTTTTCGAATCCCGCAAAATATTCCCTTCTCGGATTCCCCAAAATATTCATGTGTTTTGGATATTTAATTTGCCCCAAATATTCTTCGATCCGATATATATGTATATATATGTATATATATATATATATATATATATATATATATATATATATATATATATATATATATATATATATATCCATATATCCGGAATATTACAAAGTCCCTAGTATCCCCACAATTCCTAATTTTGAGAATACACCTCACATTCTGTGAATATTCCTAAATTCCAATTTTGCAGAATTGGAATTTCCCCCAGAAAACCCCTTATTTGTTTCCCCCACAAGTTCAACAAAAATATATTCCTCGAATTCCCTCAAATCCTCCTAAAATTCTAAATTTCCCCAAATATGAAATTTTGCCAGAAAACCCCTCTCTTTTCTTTTATTTTTCCCCATCCTTTCTTTTATTTTTCCTTTTCTTTTTCTCTGGTTCTCTCTCGCTCCTGTTCATCTTCCTTCTTTGGACCTCTCTCTCTCTCACTCGGATGGCCGGCCCGAGCCTGCATGCACCGCACTGCTCTAGCCCCGGCCTGCTCACCCTCGGCCTGCCGCCGCTCCCGCGGCGTCCTGCACCCAATCTCGGCCCAGCGCCGCTGCCTGCGCTTCCTCCCCGCACCCACCGCCGCCGAATCAGCACGCCGTGCACCCGTGTCGCCCCTAGACTCCCGAGCAGCCGCAGCCCCTATGCCTTGGACTCTCCCTCTCCCTTCCCCTATAATGGGTAATAGCGTCACCATCATCTGGGCCAACTTCGCCAGCCGTCGTCGCCGTCCTCTCTTCATCGGTTTCGCCGCCTGCCGCCGCCCATCCAGAAGCAGCGCCGCTGCCTTGCTCTACTCCCGGGCGCCGTCGTCGTCTGGACATCCGTCGTAGCCATCTGTCGTCGTCCCGTGCCGTCGCCGTTTGTCACACCCTGATATTAGCCACACAAAAACTTTACCTGAGAAAATACCTAAGAAAAGGAATTTTAAAATGGCTAGAGGAATTAATTAAAGGTGTAAAATGCAAGATAATAAATTATCATGGCCGGGAATATTTTTCTTGTATTCTCTGTGCCAAAATACATTAATTGGATTTTTAGTGGAATTTTTAGAGCACATGAACTATTTTTAATAAATCAAAAACGCTTATCGGAATTTAAATCGTCCTGGAAAATCTTTTTCCTTTTTCATTTCTCTTTTTTCTTCTGTTGGGCCGGTGGCCCGCTCCTGTGCCGGGCTCCCTCCCGTGCCCTGGCGCCCGCGCCCCACGCCCACGCCCGCGCCCTCGCTCGCACCCGCGCCCACGCGCCTCCCGCTGACAGGCCAGGCCCGCCTGTCAACATTGTCTTCCTCCTCCGTCCGAATCGGGCGGAGGGGAAAATCCCCGGAGCCATCCGATCCGGCGCCTCCTCCCACGCTCGCACCCAATTTAAACGGGCGCGGACCGAGTCCGCCCTACCTCCCCGAGTTCCCTGGCGTCCACGCCCCCTTACTCCCACGAATTGCACGCACGATCTCCATGCTGCCACTCTCTCTCCCGTGCGCGATTGGAGCCGTTCGGCCTCGATCTCTTCCAGCCGACTGCATAAAAAGCCCCTCCGGCCTCTCCTCCATTTTTCCCCAACACACCGAGTTTCCCTGTGCTCTAGAACCCCCTCACCACCGCGCACCCGAGCTCCCTCGTTTTTCACCGACTCCGGCCACCGCTCGTCGCCGTTCCGGACGCCACCAGGCCATAACGTCACCGCCATCACCTCCGCCGTGCCACACCGCACCTCGGCTGCCACTCCGTGGAAGCCAAAGCCCGTCGGACCGCCTGGCCCACGCGCATAGTGAGTATCGGCACTCCGCCTCCTCTCCGGCCGGTGATTCCCGCCGCGCCGCGTCTCCATTCGTCGCCCTAACTCCTCTTCCATCCTCCTCATCCTCTAGGACGCCTCAGCAACCGCCTCTCGCCTGTTTCCCGCCGTCGGAGCTTCGTCGCCGATGTCATCCCGAAGCCGCCGCTGCTTTTTCGTCACCATCGTCGTCTTCGCGCCGTCGCGAGCCGCCGGTGAGAACCCCCTCCATTTTCCCGTTCCTTTCCGCCCCTCTGTGTGGTCGCCACCGCGCCGGGTGGTCACCGTCGTCGACCATCGGGTCGCGTGTGCGCCGCCGCCTCCCGCTCGGGACGGCCGGCTTCGGCCGCTGCTCCTCGGGGCTGTCCGATCCGCCGGGTGGCAGATCGGGGCCGCCCGCTCGGTCGCCCGCGTGGTTGCCCGCGGTGGCGCCACGTGGTGCGCCCGCTTCTGTGCACCGCTGGCCAGTGGGGTCCGCTGGTTGGTGCCGCCTCTCCCTCCGGTGACGTCTTTAATTCGGTTTAATACGCAATAAATCGCCTGTTAATTATATATACACTGAAAATAGCAGTAAAACTTCAATAAATCATAACTAATTCATACGAACTCCGATTAAGTCCATTCAAATTTCATTAAATCCAGAAAAATGCCAAGAATCCATTAAAAATACTTTCAGCCCATGTTTGATTGCCCCATGCACTGTTTTTAATTGTTTATGCATTGTTTGTTGTAGAATCTGACACCGGTAATTCTCCCGCGTATTTCGAGATCGTAGCAGAGTACCTTGAGCCGGAGCAAGGCAAGTCGCACTGTTACTTTGATCACTTTGTACCTATTTTTCGCTAAATTGCTTTGTTTACTCAAATAAACTGTATTATTTTAATATTTCATGTGGGTGGTTATTACCTATGCAATGTTAGGACTTAGCCATAGTTTTGAAACCTGAACCCTTGTCACCTGGGTAATAATGTGATTAGATTACAGTTCTTAGGATGCTTAGCCATGCTTAGCAACCTAGCTCACATGGAAATTAAATATTATTTCTTTTATATGATTCGACTCCATGTCGCAAAAGTGAAACTTTGGATAGGCTGATGTTAAATTATTAAAACTTGACCTAAATGGTGGGTTGTGGGTGTATGGTTTTGCTTGTCACACCCATGGCAATTAAGGACCGATTCGTGGGAACTACTTGGGCAACTTTCCGTACTTTCCACAAGCCAGCGTGGGCAACGGCTAGGCTTGAAGCGTTTCTTCTCCCTCTCCTAGGCACCGAAGAAGAGGGTGAGCGGGATGGAGTTGGGTCGGCCCGGGGTAGGGTTGATCGGCTGCCAGATTCACCGTGGCGCAAGGGGGATAGCCTGGCTAATATGGCGTGCCATGTCGGCAGGTGCAACCTCAGCGTGGTGTGGATGGTTAGGGAAGGGTTTCGTGAATGGTCCTATCACAGCCTCTCACGGGACATCGTGGTGATGTACTGGCACACGGGAACGTGTGTGGGGGCTGTGTCTTGTGGGTACAGTTGTACACCTCTGATCAGAGTAAAACTATTCGAATAGCCGCGCCCGCGGTTATGGGCACATTGGCCAAGACTCACCGTGATTAGTCTCACCCTAGATAATTAATCCTGTTTTATCAAACTGGTGTTGTGGAAGGTGTTGAGTCCGGTCGTTGTGGTTGAGTTGACCGGGGGTGACCGGTTAGCGTGGTGTAACGCTAGTCGGTGGAGACTGGTGAGTGTGGTGTAACTCTCATCAGTTACTCCTGGTGGTCGTGGTGTAACTTCCATCAGCGCGGCCTGGTCAACGTGGTGTAACGTTGATCAGGAAAAGCTGGTCAGCGTGGTGTAACATTGTCTGGTGGTGACTGGTTAACGTGGTGTAGCGTTAATCAGTGGAGTCTGGGTAATGTGGTGTAACGGTACCCGGAGGTGTCTGCTGAACGTGGTGTAGCGTTCATCAGTGGAGACTGGTTGACGTGGTGTAGCGTCAATCAGTTGGAAATGGTTGGGTTTGGTTAACGTGGTTTAACGTTAATCAGTGGAGAATTAATATTGTTAAATAAATCAACTTTTTACATGTTTGTGAACTACTACTGTTTGCAATTGCTTTTATGCAAAACAAACCCTATCCCATCTTTGTACCCTATGCATATGCATAATTGTGGGTGTGATTTGTTGAGTACTGTGGGTGGTACTCAGCCTTGCTCTAATTTCCCCCAGTGTTGGAGAACGCGTCAGATGAAGATCATCCTGAGGAATAGGCTATCTCCGCCATCAAGGTGCCTGTGGGATGGAAGCGGCTGCTTAGCCAGATGTTTATAGACTTTGTTTTACCTTTTTCCGCTGCATTTATGTAATATACCTTTTACTTTATTTGTAAGACACTCTGTATGGCAACTTGGTTTGTGTACCTTGGCTTTCCTAGACAGGGATTTATTACACATTAATGTTCAGAATTTCAGTGCGAATTTCTGGGCGTTACACCGGTGAGCATCTTTACGTCATCATCTCTGCCGCCGCCCTCGTCATCGACCCGGCGCCATCGCCTGCCACTGCCGTCGTCATGCGGCCGTCGCCCGCCCTTCCTGGCGTCCGCCATGTCACACCTGAGTTTCCCCTTAAATATAGCCACACAAAATATACCTAAGAAAATATCCCAAGAAAAATAATTTAAATTGGCCAAATAAATTAATTATAGGTGGAATAGCAAAATAATAAATTATCATGGCTGGGAATATTTTTCTTATATTCTCCTTGCCAAAATACACTAACAGGATTTTTATTGGAATTTTTAGAGCACTGGAAGTATTTGTAATAAATCAAAAACCCTTATCGGGACTAAAAGAGCACTGGAAATCCTTTTCCTTTTCTTTTCCCTCTCCTTTTCCTTTTTCTTTTCTTTTCCATCCTGCTGGGCCGCTAGCCCAGTACTGTGTTGGCCTGCACGCCCCACGTTCCTCCTCCTCACCGCCAGCCAGGCCCACCTATCGGCCACTCTCCCGCGCCGCTCCCCTCACCCTCTCCGCTGAACGTGGGACCGAGGCTCCCACATGTCAGCATCGTCCCCAACCTCCGGCCGACTCGGCCGGAGGGGATCGAGCTACCTCGTCCGTCGGATTTCGCCGTTTCCGTTTCCCCGCGCCTCGGCCCTAGATTCAAACCACGCAGACCGAGGCCCCACCCGTTTCCCCCACCTTCTCCGCCCCTTTCGCCCACGACCGCGGTTGTGTCGCGCCCTCTAGCCGTTGTGGTCGCCACCCTCAATCCTGTGAAAGTCGGCCACGAACTCCCCTAGCCGAGTATATAAACCCTCCCCGTGCTCCACTCTCATTTTCCCCTCGGTCGCATACACCTACCGAGTACCCAAACTTCCTCTACGCTAAGCTCCCAAAACGCCGCCGCGCTCCGCCGACTCCAATCGCATGCCACCGTCACCGACTACCACGCTCGTGCTCAGTAGCTTCGCTGCACCCGGCTGCGTCCTGTTCCGCAGTCGGCCATCTCGGATTCCGTCAAAATTCCATCCTCTCCGTCATTACCTTCCGGTAAGCCTCTCCGCTGGCAGTCAGCCGCGGTTTTTCGTCGACCCACTCAGTCTTTTTCCCTCCTAACTCGTTCAACACTTTCGCCAGGACCTCCCGCACCGCATTTCCGTCGTTGCTCTGCGCCGCCGGAATCCAATTGGCGTCGCCATCCCGAACCTTGGCTGTAACATCCCCAATCTAGTAGAGGTAACTATTTAAGTTTCCTAGAACCATCTTTGTTCTCTTTTTAATTTTTTTTTTAAAAATCATCTTGTCATATAACTCAAAATTCGATTTAATTAAAACCTAATCGGCAAAATTAGATCAACTCCTAAAAGTGCAACAAACCTCACAGAAACATATGTGGGAAATAATTTTTTTCAAATACTAGATTATTTATCATGATTTAATATGTTTTTTTCCAGAATTTTAGCAATCACTTTAGACCTCTTAAAATTTCATTCAAGTCTCAGCCAGACCTTTTCACATTTTTGCTGTGACCAAACTACTTGAAATTTTTTAGTGAGACTTTGAAAAATGGAACCTAACTGTCGTGGGCTACAACCTGGCCAACTCTCACATTTTTGCCACTCTTCTAGCATGTTCTATGGATTAAACAAAGTGAGAGGAAGAGAAAAATTCTGAAAAATCCTGAAAATGGTTCAAAATCAGTGTATACTCTCATTTCTACCCATACCCCTCTCATACACCTAGAGCACCACGACCTGGGACCACTAATCAGTGTCTAGGAGCTAGCTCCACCTCTTGGGCACCAAAAATTTCGAGTGGGACCCACCAATGCATGCAAATGGAGAGAGTGACACCTATTAGCCTTGCTGTCATCTTTTTTCTCTCTTCTCCTCTTTCTCAGCTTCCAAGCCAGCCAGCTTGCTTCTCTTCCTCTCCACTCCATTCTTGTGTCAAGAAACTGAGAGGTGTGAGCTCCTCTGCTGCTGCTGCTGCTGTCCGTGCTCCTCGTCGGTCTCTCTCCCTGCAGCTGCTCGTCGACCCCTTCGCGATCCTCACCGGCGGCTCACTGCCTTCCAACGCGCCAGGGGCACGGCCTCGCCACAGAGCCCGTGGGCGCGGCCGTGAAATCGCCATCGTAAACCGCGCCATCACGCCGGCATTCTCGCCGTGTCAAGCTCGTCTCCGGCCGGACCCAGCCGTCGCTCACGTTCGTCGCCGGCGCTGGCGAGAGCCACCTCGGCCACAGTCCCGCACGGGCTGCCCTACTCTGTCTCTCTGACACGTGGGCCCTAGCTATTCGGAGGTTTCAAAGTACGAGGAAGCTAATCCAGAGGTTGAGTGTGAACCATCACAGCAGCAAGGCAAGCATCTAAGCATATTGAACCTATGTCTTTAATAAATTGATTTGTTTGCAAAAACAATATCTATATGCATGTTTCGGTCCATTTAAAATGAGAAAACGGGTAGAGTCAATATTGCCCAATTGTATGCATTTCCATTCCTTGGTTGTTGATTCTATTTTTTTTTACCTTGTCACTCCTGGTTAAGGACTTTGTGATACTTTTATTTTATCGAATACTTAGCCATGCTTAGTTCTAGACTTAGAAAAATCTGATAGATGGCGCTATCCGTTCAAAACTAGTTTAATACGAATGGATGGGTTAAAATCTGAAAATAATAGCTTCTGATTTATAATTGAGAATATTTTTGACTTGGACAGATGATAGGGCGATGACGGGATGGTGTTTCCCTGATGCATATAGCTCCGTCTGGGTCGTTAAGGACCGAACACGTTGACGTCTATTCAAGCACCCTACGTACTTCCACACACCAGGAATAGGACAGCTTAACTTAGTAGCACGGGAGGCTGTGGCCATCTACACCCGTCCGTCAGTCGTGAGGATGGTCTTTCCTTTGGAGGGCCTCGTGCATGCCTGGTTTTGGCCGGAGGTGCCTCCCGCGACGGTGAGCCCGCCTTAGTCACCGTGTGTGTGGCTAAGTCGTCGGGGGCCCAGACGTGGTTTAGGTGGTTGGAGCTAAGCGTGGGAAAGGTTTTGTTGTGACCTCTAGTCCGCACTCAATGTGTAGAGTGTGGGTACCGACAAGTACGGATCAAACTAGAGTGTAGCCGTTTGGCTTCTATCACATCGTGTGGGTAAAGATGTACACCTCTGATCAGAGTATGAACTATTCAAATAGCTGTGTCCACGGTTACAGGACGACCGCTTGATGTGTTAGTTAGTCTATATTAGCATTCAACTTGGGATATGTAGTTATGGGATTATGTGGTTATATCATGACTTAGGATAGTCATAGATGGATGGGTTTATATGAGAGGCTTTGGTGTTAAATATGACTTGGTTTTAGTCATGAAAGATGGTATGCTTGTGTAGCATATTTATTTGGGCAATGGTGGCCCATTGTTGATGTTAGAGCATGGGATTGTGCTCATTTTTCACCTCTTTTTCAGAACATCTTACTTGCTGTCATGAAATTTCAGATTGCTATATTTCGCAAATGCTTATAGTTTTAAAGTTTTTTTTTTGCTCAATACACTTAGCTTTATGCAAAACCAGATCAACATAGCCATATTCCTTGATGTAGAGACCAACATTACTCCTTTATACTATTAATATTGTGTAAGTCTAGCTGAGTACCATTCATACTCACGCTGCATATTTCTTTTCAGGTGAGGATAACGATGATGTTGGTGTGGTCTACTATTATCCCACCGAGGGTGGCGAGGATAATGTGTAGTTAGAGTTAAGCTCTATCCCAGTCGGTTGCCTTGTGGGTTTGGTATGGCACCACTGGTTTTATCCTTTATGTTTACATTTCCGCTGCTATCTTTAGTGCTACTCTGTGATGAATTAGGGTGTGTGAATCTTCTATGTAATATATATAACCCTGCTGCACTTTTATCCATATTTAGAGTACTTGTGATGTTTATCAATTGCTTGCGATGGAAGTGTGAGGCTAGTCGCTTTCCTAGGGACTAGCTGAACATGAGTATGAGTTGTGTATAATTGAGATGGTTGGGGGATAACTATTGTGGTTCGAGTCCTCTGGGGTACGTATCGTGTTTGGTCGCCACCATCGAGTGGTTTGATGGGTGTATGACGGAGAGGACTGGCAAGCTATCCTTATGATTATCTCTTTTGTACACTTCTCGGTATTTCGGTTATTATATTGGAAGGTGTCAACCGTGATCATGGGCACATTGAGGTTGACTGGCTATTATGCGTGTATGGATCCCACTCGTCCAACAATATGTGGTGGTCGCGTTGGGCACTGGATGATATAATACTCGGGGTATCCATATCGGCCGCCGCCAACTCCCTCTGTTCGCCGTCGTTCGCCTCACTCCGGTCGCCGCGAGCCCTCGATGAGCACTCAGCTGCAATCCCCATCTCCTTCGCTGCTCGCCATTGCACTCCGCCGCGCCAACGGGTCTCGTTCCCGACTAGTTCTGAGTCGTCCGTTCTGTCTCGGCAGATCGGGGCCGCTCGTGTACCTATGTCCACGATCGCCGCACGTGTGTGGACTGCGTCCACCGTGTGCCATCCTCTTTTGCGCCACTGACCCGTGGGTCCCGCCTGTCAGCGCCGGCTGCCTGTGGTCTGCTGACGCATTAATCCCTTAATTGTGCATAAATCGGTTAATAATTGATTTTGTATAGGAAATCACAGTGAAACTTCTAAAATTCATAAATAATTCATTCGAGCTCCAATTAATTCCATTCAAATCTCATTAAATCCAGAAAATACCAAGAATCCATTAAAAATACTTTCATCCCCTATTTCCTTGTCCACATGTACTGTTTTTGATTGTTTGTGTGTTGTTTGCTATAGAATCCGACGCCGTCGATTCTCCCGTATACTACGAGGTCGTAGCCCAGTACATCGAGCCGGAGCAAGGCAAGTCACACTGTAATCTTAATCATTTTGAACCTACTTTTGCTAAAATGCTTCGTTTATTCAAATAAACATGCACGTTTTTATTATTACATGTGGTATGGATTATGACCCTTGTATTGATAAGGTTATGCCTTAGTTGTTGAACCTTGTTCCTTGTCACCGGGTAACAAAATGATTAGAATATTATTCTTAGGATGCTTAGCCATGCTTAGAAACTATTAGTTCACGTGGGAATTCAACATTATCATTTACATTCCTGTTTCGACTCTATGTCGGAAAATGGCACTTTGGATATATTGATGTTGAATTACTAAAATTTGACCCAAATGGTGGGCTGTGGGTGTATGGTTTTGCTGGTCGCACCCATGACAATTAAGGACCAGTTCGCGGGAATCCCTTGGACAAGTACTCGTACTTTTCACAAGGCAATGTGGGCAACGGCTGGGCTTGTAGCGTCTCTTCTCCCTCTCCTAGGCACCGATGGCGAGGATGGGCGTTGTCGGCGAAATGCGACTGGGGGTCCCACGTTCTGCGGGGACGCGTGGCTCTCCGGCCGCATCGGCTCCTCCGGGGGACATATCCTGCACGACCGGCGGTCGGCAGAGAGGCCGTGTCTCCCGCCGGTCGTCCGTGCCCGGATGCGTCGCCCGCGGCCCCGGGTGCTCGTCCCCGCGCCCGGACGCGCCGCCTGTCGCCCGGGAGCGCCTCCTCCGGCCCCGGGCGCGCGTCGCCCGTGAGCGGCAGCGCCGCCTCCGGCCTCGGGCAAGTGCCGCCCGGGAGCACCGCCTCCGGCCCCGGGTGAGTGTTGCCCGGGAGCGGGCCGCCCGGGAGCGCCTCCTCCGGCCCCGGGCGAGTGCCGCCCGGGAGCGCCGCCTCCGGGCGTGTGTGGCAACCAGGCGACCAGACCAGCCGCCCGTAGCACCCGACAGGGGCTCCTCCAGGCGTGGCGCAACAGGCAGCTGCGGGCATGCGCGTGCTCCAGCCGCCCATAGCAGCAACAGCTCCGGCATGGGCGTCGTAGGCAGACGTGTGCACAGGAGAGCTCACCGGAAAAGCTCTCTCTCCGTATTCTGGCACTGTGGACTCCCCTAATCTATAAAGGCCACCGAACCGAGGGCAAGCAAGCTGGAGCATCAGGAACCCGAGCTCGACTCGGACTAGACCCCGGGCTCTCCGACTCTAGCTCATTCTCAGACGACTGTTCTTCTTCCTCAGCTCCGGCTGAGCTCCCTTTGTAACCGCATTCATTCTCCCACATAGCCATACACACAGGAGTAGGGTATTACGCTCCGGCGGCCCGAACCTGTATAAATCCTCCTGTCTCCTCTGTGTGCCACTATTTCTCGTCTTCTCCAACGCCTCGTACACCTGAGACCACTCCCCTGGCCGAATCTCAAAAGGGGGGTCTCCCGACTTCCCGCGGTCGAGGTTTCGTCCTCCGACAGGCGTGATGGAGTTGGTCGGCCCGGATAGGGTTGATTGGCTTCCGATCCATTGTGGCGCAAGGGGTAGCCTGGCCGATATGGGTGTCCTGTGGCAAGTGCAACCTCAGCGTGGTGTGGATGGTTTGGGGGAGGTTGCATGAACGGTCCTATCACAGCCTCTTACGGGATATCGTGGTGATGCACCGGCACACGGGAAAGTGTGTGGGGTTGTGTCTTGTGGGTACAGTTGTACACCTCTGATCAGAGAAAATCTATTCGAATAGCTACGCCCGCGGATATGGGCGATTGGTCAAGACTCACCATGATTAGTCTCACCCTTACTTAATTAACTTGACTTAATGGAACTGGTGTAGTTCAAATGGCTTGTTGGGCTAGTAATATGGTGTAATGTTAATCAGTGGAGGATTAAATATTGTGTAGTTAATCAACCTTTTACTGTTTGCGAACTACTACTGTTTGAAACTGCTTTTACGCAAATGAACCCTGAGCCTATCTTTGACTCTCGTGCATTGTGCATATTTGCGGGTGTGGATTGTTGAGTACTGTGGGTGGTACTCAGTCTTGCTCCATTTTCCCCCTCTCGGTGGTGGAGTACACGTCCGACGAGGATCTGCATGAGGACTAGGCTGGCTCCGCCGTCAAGATGCCTATGGAATGGAAGCCTCCGCTTGGCAAGATGTATATAGGCTTTGTTTATCTTTACCATTGCATTTTTGTAAGACTATTTTATTCTATTGTAAGACGCACTCTGTATGGCAACTTTGTTTTGTGTACCCTCGCTTTCCTGGACAGGGATTTAATACACAGAAATGTTCAGAATTTCAGTGTGAAATTTTGGGCGTGACACGCCGTCGCGTCACCCCGGGTCACTGCTCCGGTCGCCGGTCCCTGCCGCCCTCGCCTGCTTCACCACCATCGTTGCCCGACATCGGCTGCTCGATGTCGTCGTCGGCTCTCCATTCCTCTTCTCCAACTTACCGAGGTCACCGCCGGCCATCATCACCTACGCCACTGTTGCCGTCCCCGCGTCGAGCCACCCTGTCGCCACCGGACGTCACCGCATCCTTCCCGACGCCTTGCCACGCCACCGTGCCGCGTCTGCGTTGCGCCGTGCCGTGCCCTGGCGTGGCCCGGCTCATCCCTGCCCCATCACACTGACCAACAGGCCCACCAGCGCCTTCCCCCTCGGTGGCAGACATGAGGGCCCCGGACGGCAGCCTCTCCCCTATGTGTGACAAGCGGGACCCGCTAAAAGATCTTCTCTCTGTAGGACAATGTGGCTGCCCGGTGGGCCCATGAACAGCACCCTGCCCGCTCCCCGGTATCGCTGTCGTGCGTCGCCTGACGCCTCTCCCCTACTGAGAATGACGTATGGACCTCGGCAAATACATCATCAAGTCATCCCAGTCGTTGATCCTTTGAGACCTAATTCAGGCCAACCGATTCACATAAAACACCAAGCCGGTCGCAACCAACAGATTGTCCAAGTCGAGTCTCCACCGTTGGATCCACACGTCTCAATCCGGTGCCACGTCAGCCCTAGCTCAATCCACCTCGATCGCCAACTCATCCTCTTTGTCCGCGTGGTAGGCCACCTCCTCAACCACCACATCCATCCACCTTTTGTTCCATAAACCAAGTCTATCGTGAGCTATGTCTATGATAGTGGGCCCCACTCTCTTTTCCAGTGCAAAAATAATTCTTTTAATTGAAATTCCAGAGAATATTCTAGGGAATATTCCTTTTCAATTCTTTTCGGATTTATTCCGAATTCAATCTTCCAAAAGCCGTATCTTTTCCATTTGAACTCCGTTTCGACCCGTTCTTCTTCCTAAATTCATCTAAAATCATAATTTACCCTATATGTACTTTATGTTACTGTTTATTTAGAATTTCTTAGGGTTTTTTATATTTTGTGATATGTAGTTGCGTATAATCGCGATCAGAAGATTGCGAGTCTACGGAAGAGGTCGGAAGAGCAATTGAAGACGTTTTGTTGCAAGGCAAGTCACACGATAATTCCCTTAAGCATGTTGATCCTATTTATGAAAATTACTTTATTTTAAAGTTATTGCATGAAATGTTTTGGAATGACATTATTATGGGTAATTATTTAATAGCCAATATTCCTTGATATTTATGGCCGCTTTGTTATTGTTATCTATACCTTGATACCTTGGGTGAATAATACTAACTAGTTGGATGACTATTTAATGGTCTAGCTAGATTATTTAGGATCTGCTTAGCACTGCATAGGAACTTTAGCATCATTTTATGTGGGGAAACAATTCAATTATCAATGACCCTTTAATGTTAAATGGCTATATTTTCACGACAGTGAGTCGTGGCTGGTTAATTAATGGTCTCAACTAAAACTTGACTAATGGGGTTGTGAGCACTAGGGTTGTGAATGTTGCTAGCGGTGCTTATGACAGTTAAGGACCGGTTCGCAGACTACTTGTTGTGAAGTATTATCCGTGCTAACCACAAGCTAGAATGGGATGCAAGACTTGAAGTGTGACGAGTTCAATAGGAGACACCAGAGAAGGTTTGTGGCTGGTATAAGTCCACACATGGCAGTGACAATAAGTCCATGCATTTGGGCGTCGAGCCGTCTCACGGGAAGGCACTTGATCACCCCTACCGGAGGCTGGAGGCTTGGTGGGAGGCTCTCTTATTGTACGAGTTATATGGATGGTTTTGTCACAATCTCTATTTGGGTACTTTCAAGTATCACGACGCATAGCTGACATGATGTTGAGATTGTGTCTTGTGGGTAAATTGTACATCTCTGGCCAGAGTAAAACTATTTGAATAGCCGTGCTCGCGGTTAATGAGCGAGCCTAGCAATGTTTTCTATGATTAGTCCCACACTACTCATTAATGACAAATGATGATGGAAACTTGATAGCTCCAGTTTGGAGAGTTATGGTTTGGGCCTGAACTGTATTGGAGCGCTCTTCAGTGATTGATTCAATACTGATTAATGATTAAACTACATTGTTTTTAATGCTTTTAAACGTAAATGTTTTAAATGCTATTTACGCAAATGAGCCATACTATGCCTTTCGTTTGGAATTCCTGTTGTATTACATTGCATTTCCTAGTGTGGTTTGTTGAGTACGGTAGTGGTCTCAGTCTTGGCATTACGTGCAATCATCAGAGTGAAGCTTAGCAAGGAGGAGAAGTTTGGTGTTTGACTTATACCCCAGTTGAGCTGCCTGTGGCTTGGTGCTAAAGCTTACGCTAGTGTCGCTTCCGCTGTAGTTTTTCTTCTGTGTGAGGGACTAAGTGCCTCTGTTGTAAGTATATATCGTTTCAGTTTTTGGCTATGTTTATCAAATTGTCGATTTGTGTACCTCGGCTGATTCCTGGACGAGAATTTATTGCACAAATTAGATTTAGAAATTCAGGTGAATTTCTGGGCGTGACAAAAACCCTAAGCTTCACTTCACTACGACTCTAGCTTTAGCTCCCAACAGAGAACTATATATATATATATATAGAGCAAGGGTGAGTATTTATGTACTTGGTAAGCCAGGGAAACTTAGGTGGTTGTTTGCATGCTTCAAAGAGTGGCTGGTATTTTGCAATCAGTTTTATTTGAAATCTTTTAAATCTGCTAAGTATGTGCTTCTCAACAATCAGGGTGAGGCAGGGTCTCGCCCGATCGGAGTGAAACGTATCAATCTTTGACTCTCCAATTTTCACAGTCTCAAGAGTTGGCATCATGCCGGTCCTAGAGCCAATCATCTTCGGACTTCCCGAGTCCCGCTATCCACAACAGTCAACCGTAATCATCAGACTGTCCCGTGTCCTCGACGGCACAATTCTTCTCAAGTTCCCAAACCACTCACACATTTTGCAAATAGAGTAAACAAAAACTACGCTAAGGAATCACCTCACATCTGGTCCATGACATGGGCACGGCTGTTCAACACAGTTTAAATCTCTATAGAGGTTTGGGTACAATTTAATCCACATGACGTGACTCACTTTAGCTACCAGCTCACACTGATCAGGCACGATCGGTGGCCTAGAGGTTTTCCCGACAAGGCATTTCCAGAGCCATCCCAGGTTACCCCATGTCAACTAGAGGGGTCCGTGACCAACAATAGGGTAGGCCCCAGACCATACTGTGCCAGGAACCCAGGAGGTCTTCCCTGACGCCCTCCCA